>SJYA01000062.1:627568-757792 GCA_006410615.1 Neotragus moschatus | reverse complement strand
GTCCATAGAGTTTTCCAGACAAGAATACTGGAGTGGGTTGCCATTTCCTACTCCAAGGGATCTTCCTGACCCAAGGATTGAACCTGTATCCCCTGTGTCTCCTGCTTTGGCAGATGGAGTCTTTACCACTGAGCCATCTGGGAAGCTAAGATATGGAGAGATGAAAGTAGCGAGTAGGTTGGGCCAGATCCTGAAGGGCCTTGTAAACCACGTTAAAGAGTTTGGATTTTCTTTCGAGGGTAATAAGGACAATTGAAATGTTTAATGTGAAAATGACAATAATATCTGGGTTTCCACAGCTGGGGACTATGGGAAACTCTTACGATTGTCTGGGAGCAAGATGGCGACAATGTGAACTAGGACCATTGCAGTTTGGGGAAAGGTATTTGGGAGCTGGAGTCGAAAAGCCATTCATGTGATGTCTGGAATTATGGTAGCCTCAGTGCAAACCATGAGGGCAGTTAATCTAGCAAGCTAAAGATGAAAGTTGTAGGGATGGGGTGGGTGGGGAGTGCAAAGAAACTAAGTCCTTGATGACATCACCCAATAGCCAGTTTAATCAAGCTGAGGATGTGCTTTTTCTAGATTTTTTTTTTAACTTCACTGTTCTTTACTGTTATATATAATATTGAATGTTTTGCTATATAAAATATACCCCCAAAGAAGTCAAAGTATTTAAAAACAGTGTATCAAATAAAATCACACGTGTTTTTTTTAATGAGAAATAACAAATTTTCCTATTACTAAACTGTTTTAAACTAGTGAATTTTTTTTTTATTTAACAACACAAAATATTCCCATTTAGCAATCATAAATTTAATTACATTGTTTAAAGAAGTTATCACCCATAGATTGTTATATTTTATTTTAGATGAAAACTGGTCTGGGTTTTAGGAAACTCAGACTTGGATAATGTTTTACAACACACTGGGAAGTGGGAATCAAAATACTTTTTGTCTTGGAGTTAGAGTAGGACTGAATATTTGCATGAAATTCACATTCTATAAGAAACAATCAAGAATATGACTAGGTCAATTGGCATTTTTTAAAGCCTGTCATTCACAAATGAACTTATCTACATACAAAACAGAAACACTCACAGCGTAGAGAACAGACTTGTGGTGGCCGAGGGGTAGTGAAAGGGGGAGGGATGGATTGGGAGTTCGGGATTAGCAGATCAAAATTATTATATGCAAGATGGATAAACAATAAGGTCCTACTGTATAGCACAGGGAACTATATTCAATACCCTGTGATAAACCGTAGTGGGAAAGCGTATGTAGGAAAAGGTATATATATGTATCACGGAATCACTTTAATGTACACACAAATTAACACAACATCATAAATCAGCTATACTTGAAAAAAATAAAATTTAAAAAAATCTCCCAGTCTGTCATTGACCCACCAGACAGATATGAACGGCTTCACAGACCTGAGGGGACTCATTCCCTCATTGATCCAATATTCATGGAGAATCTACTGGGTGTGGCTGCTTCTCTTTTCACCTGCTAGATTGTGCTTTACCTAGGAATGCCATTTCTCTTATTTATTTTTATACCCTTGCTACTTAGCAAGCAGGATTTGAAACATAGTTGGCCCATAAGTATTTGTTGAACAAAATGTGATCTGAGATTTCCGGTTGGCTTGAAAATGTGGGTTTCAGCTTCAGACAGGGCTGCAGCTTTGATACTGTAACTGAGTGACCTTGGGAAAGTTAATTACTGTAGCCTAGGCTCAGATTCCCACTTACTGGGGATAAAAATCCACCAGGGAGGGTATGTAAAGTATCTGGTTTATTGCCTGGCACCAAGTAGGCACATTGTAAATAGCTGTTATCTTCCTCCTCCTAGCAAGATCTAGATCAAGCCACATTCTGTGCTCCAGCTGATGGATTTTCTAGGAACCCAAGTCCTGTGGCAAAGGTAAGAAAGTGAATCTGTTGCTGGAAAATTACGTAAGGCACCTGGAAATTATTTTTGCCTTTGGTTCTCCTTTTTGTGATCTACCACAGGGTTTCCTGCTATTAGTCCAGTTAATTGAGAGCCAACCGTCTTTCACATCAACAGCCATGTGATCAGAGGATCTCCCAGACACACAAAGGCAAAGACAAGTTTCTTCTCTCCATTTTTCCAATGGAATATTTTCCTTACCAGCTGAACTAAAGGGTAACTTAAATTCTAATCTTATGTCAGCATTATAGGTTCTTTTTTTTATGTAAGTAATTTTAAAATTGAAGCATAGTTGATTTACATTGTTTCAGGTGTACAGCAAAGTGGTCCAGTTATATATATATATATATATATATATATCCATTCTTTTTTAGATTCTTTTCCGTTATAGATTGTTATAAGACATTGAATACTGTAACCTGTGCTATACAGTAGGCCCTTGTTCTTTATCTATTTTATGTACAACACTGTGTCTCTGTTAATCAACTTCTTTTTTTGTTTAACTTCTCTCACAATTTATCTGAGAGACACAACTTTAAGAGAAGGTTAGATGGGGGAAATTTGTCCCTGTTGATGCTTGCTGTATAGGCAAAGTAGAGATCATAGCTTGTCCTTATTTTGTTTGAATGAAATTCAGGNCTCTCCTCTTTCCCTTTCATCAAGAGGCTCTTTAGTTCCTCTTCACTTTCTGCCATAAGGGTGGTGTCATCTGCATATCTGAGGTTATTGATTCAGGTATCTTAAATGCTACAAGCTTCAGGAGGTTGGCTGACCTCAAGTGCGTGAGATCCCCGGTCCTCCCTCCTCTGTGTCCGGGTTCCTTCCACTACAGGAGCTTGTCTTGGTGATAGTGAAGGAGGAAAATGTGTCCTAAAGACTTTGGGCTTGGGACTTCCCTGGTGGTCCAGTCGTTAAGAATTCCCCTTTCAATGCGAGGGACGTGAGTTTGATCCCTGGTCAGGGAACTAAGATTCTACATGCTCCGGGGGGGACTAAGCCTGCAACTAAGCCCAACAAAGACCCAGCGCAATCAAAATAAAAAAATACTTCCCTAAAAAATATGCATTGAGCTTTGCTTTACTCTGCCTGCCCTCTTTCTTCTTTTTTCCCTTGTTGTTTACACTTTTTTTTTTTTTTTTTTTTTTTTACCATTAAGGAACAATTTGTGCCCAGTCACTCAGTTGTGTCCGACTCTTTGTGACCCCTTGGGACTGCAGCCCACCAAGCTCCTCTGTTCATGGGATTTTTCAGGCAAGAATGCTGGGGTGGGTTGCCATTTCCCCCTTCCCTGAGTTTCCACTATGTCCTGCATCACAGGTGGATTTCTTTATCCACTGAGTCACTGGAGAAGCCCAAGGAACAATTTAGACACTATGAAATGTGCAGATTTGGAGTGTACATCTCCATGAGTTTTGATAAATGTACACGTTCATGTACACTTGCCAGTCAAGATACAGAACATTTTCATCCCCAAGAAAGTTCTCTGTGTCCTTTCCCAGCAAATTACCTTATCTCCAGGCAATTACTGTTCTGGTTTCTATCAGCTGAGATTACTTATGCCTCTTCTGAAATTTCATATACATTGAATCATACTTATGTTTTCTTCTTCTTTTTTTTTTTGGTCTGCCCTCTTTCGCTCAACATCCTGTTTGCAAACTTCATTCATGGTGCCTGAGTTAGCAGCTCATCCTCTTCTCCTGGGTAGTATTTCCTGTGGTCAACTGAATGCTGGCCTCAAAGATATCCAGGTTCTAATTCCTGGAGCCTATGGATCTTATTTCATGTTGCAAAAAGGACTTTTGCAGGTGTGATTAAGCAAAACGACTTGAAATGGAAAGATTAACCTGGATTTTCCAAGTAGGTCCTAAGTGTAGTCACAAATACATGGGAGGAAGAGGGAGGCTTGACCTCAGAGGAGGAGAAGGCAATGGGACCAGAGCCACAGATTGAAGTGATACACTGGGAAAAGGCCATCAGCCAAGGAATACAGGAAGGGTCACTGGACGCTGGAAAAGGCAAAGAAACATTCTCTCCTGGAGCCTCCAGAAGGAACCAGCCGTGCCAACATTTTGATTTTTAACCCTGTGAAAGTGATTTCAGACTTCTAACCTCCAGAACTGTCGGAGAATAAGTCTATGTTAAGTCACCTGGTTTGTGTGAATTTATTATACCAGCAACAGGAAATTATTATTATTCCATTGTATGGTTATACTGGTCTTCCCTGGTGGCTCAAATGGTAAAGAATCTGCCTGCAATGAAGGAGACCCAGGTTCAATCCCTGGGTTGGGAAGACCCCTTGAAGAAGGGCTCAGTATTCTTGCCTGGAGAGTTCCATGGACAGAGGTGCTTATCACAGTTGATTTATCCATTGACTTCTTGCTACATCTTAATTTGGGGCTCTTCTGAATCAAGCTGCTAGGCATATTCTTATACAAGTCCTGTGTGTCGTGCGTTTTCATTTCTCTTGGGTAAATATACCTCAGAATGGAATTGCTGTGGCATAGAGCAGGTGTGTGTTTAGCTTTATAGAAAACATCCAGTTTTCATAGTGACTATACCATTTTATATGTCCACCAACACACTTGATAGTTGATCCTCTTTAAAAACACACACACACACACACACACACACACAAAAGAAGACTGAGATTGCTGAGATGGGTGGGAGTCAATTCCTGTATCCTTTCTGGATGATTTCAGGACCTGATTGTATTTCCAGAGCCCACAGTGTGAGCTCTAGGACAGATTTATGCAAGGAATTTTTTTTTGGTCTTTATTTTATTTCTTGAAAAAGAAATAATTTACCTGCCTCCCACCCTCTTCTCTCTTCCCTCTGTCCCTGTGTGCCCCATTAGCATGCACTGTATTCTCTCTGTGGGTGGGAGTCACAACCCCAGAGGCCTGGGTGACCCAGGGAACAGGAGCCAGCCAGTCTGGACCTCGGGGTCCTGATAGCGACCCAGAAAGCAAGAACGCAGCATGCTGAATGCCTTTCCCGTTGGGGCAGTCAACCATGTTATTCTTCAGTGAATGGAATTTTCTTGCTCCTTTAAGTAGAAAAACACCGGGAGCCCAGATGCCTCCCACCACAGTAGTTGATAAAACACTCAGAGAAAAGGCACCAGGGAAGGGAGGGAAAATCCTGCCGGATCTGTTGGTGTTTGCTGTTGTCACTGTTATTCTTGCTTTTTTTTTCCTATAGAAAATTTGCCAGGACCACGTCCAGCCCTGATCTCTCTAGATCTAGTAGTTTTCTGACGTTAAACTCAAGAACAAAGAGGCAATTGTTTTCTAGATCCAATCTTGGCAGGCCCAGTTTTGACACCTGAAAGAGATCTGGAATTTGGGGGTCAGCTGGTTTATCCCCCCATGATCCTCAAGCCCATTCAGTTCACTGAGTTGTTTTTTTTTTTTTTAATGGCCTGTCAGCTTCCTGAAACACTACTCCCATCCCTTTCCATTTATAATACCCACATAGTAGTACCTGCATAGACTGTAACCTTCTAAGCCATACCTTTCCTATGAGCCCATCTTAAATTCAATACATCCTTTGGAGCTTCTGAGCTTACATCCATATAAACCCTGGTATATTTCTGTGGTCTGCTGGCTGTTCTGATAACCTTGGGAACTCAAGATCCTGGCTGTCGTATGGGACTCCTTGGGGCCAAGGGGAGTCTTGTACAATATCAGGGGGCTGGATTTGTCCTGGATCTCAGTCCTGGAACTCAGGGATGGGCCCTCGGCAGTGACTGAATGGGGCTCCCATGCCAAGCCTGGCCGGATGTTGGCCTGGGCACCCTCTTTGCACACGGCGGGACAAGTCCTCTCCCTGCTGCGCAGTCATAAAGCTCTGGAATGTGAGCACGGCATGTGGTATGAGCATGAGCTTGCACAAAAGTGGAAGCCTCCTGGGAGGTGTGGTGCATGGCCTTGCAAAGGAAGTTATTTGGACAGGGCCCCAGGCTTGACACTGCCAAGTGAGCGGTGGAACTGCTTGGGTAACCGTCCTTGCTGGGAAAAGGGCTGCACAGGGTTTACCTGGAGATTTTCCTCCTGAGCCTTGTCTCTACCAAACTCACAAAAACGCCGGCCACTTGTTGAACCAGTCTTGACAATACATGCTTGACCTGCATCATCTCTTGGTCTTCTCAGCTTCTCTGCAAGCGAGGCAGGGAAACAGTAGGGCAACTCCTTTCAGGTGCTCACACCTCCCCATCGTTTCCCAAACTAGACACCCTGAGAGCCTGACCCTGTAGTTATGGATTGCGAACCTCGTGGGGGTATGGGCACACACGAGTCCTCTTCAGGTGGAACGTCTGTGCTCCAGCGGGCGCCGTGATGCCACAGAGCTCCGTGGAAAGACCAGGGCACCAGAATCTGAAGATGGGGAAGAGGGCGGAGTTGTTTACTCTCGCTAGGTCCTCATGTCCTCATCTGTCAAAGGGAAGGTGCTACCACCCTGACTTCCTCCCAGGGTGATGATGAGGGTCCAAGGGACCTTGTGAATGAATGTGTTTGGTCAACTACCAAGGCCACATGGAAGCAAGTGATAATTGTTCTTGGTTGGGAGGCAAAACACATTCAGGCAGAATGAGAGAGCATTTGTCCTTGGTGGGAAATGGCACCAGTGAGGAGATGAGCACCCAGAGATTGAGTGGGAGCCTGGGAGGAGGCTGGGACTCAGGGAGGGGGGTGTAGCTTCTTGGCAGGATGGTATCCAATGTGAAGGTTATAACTCAGAGAGGAGAAGGATACCCAGGGAAGCAATTTGGGCTGAGTTGGGAGGTGAGACTTTGGCAAGGCTCAGGGGTCAAAGGACCCAGTTCAGAGGTGATGGAAAGAGACAGCTTGTGCAGTTCTTCAGTTTAGATAAAAAGCAACAGCACGTCCTAAACCCTCAGTGCTCTGCCCACGGTGAGGTCTATTAGAACAACCATTTGTCCACAAATGGTTTTAGATTTCTGCCCAAGGAACACTACTTAAAATTAAAGTCAACATTTGTTCATTGGAGCTGATCTCATGTTTCTCCTGCCTGGAAATACCTACAATTCCTTAAAACAATGTTTCAATTTACCCCAGGTCTGGAGGAATTTTAAAGTGTAACAACTGCCTTCCCCTTTACTTTTTCTGCCTCCCACTCCTGGTTTGTTGGAGCCAGTAAAGCACACATGGACTTTCCATCGGATGAAGACTATTCGCCCTGTGTTTGGGCTCCTCCATCTTTACTGAAGTGCACGAGAGATCTGCAGACGCTGGTGACTCAAGTTAAATCCTGGGGAACCAGGTGGGCGAGCCATAAGTGAATGACCTGCGTGTGCTTTCCTGTCCAGCTGACATGTTCCTGGGCTTAATTAAAAGGATCATGGGGCCACTGTGGATTTGAGACCATTTATTCACCCACTAAGCTTAATTGACCTCCACTCCTGGTCATGTGTCTGCATTTGCACCTGTGGTGAGGACTGATATTTGGCACGTTCAGCTCAGTCTTTAAAATACTGAACTACTTTCACGTCGGTTGCCAAAAACCATTAACTGGACACTTTCCAACATCCGCAAGGATCTGTGTTCATTCTAATTGGTCAATGCTTTTTATTACACTGATCATTAAATTGCTGTTGTTTGGGGCAAGTAGTCATTAAACAGTTGTCATTTGGGGTGGCGTCAAGTGCCATGTATTCCTTTGCTTGGAAAAGCCTCCATGGTTCTTTCCGGATGAAAGGACTCCCTAAGTGTTGTCTTTGTTTTGATGATTGAGAAAATCAAGTTGAGAAAAGACCCTCCACTGACAAGGTCCAGAAGTGATGCTAGCCTTTTTAATTTTTTTGCAGGGGTCAGTAAGAAAGTCACTGAAATAATAAAATAAGCAGACATATGGCCTAAAATAGATGAGTTTTGTACAATGAGGCAGCTGTCATCTGGCTCAGAAGGGCCAGTAAAGATGGGATCATTCTATTTAATGTCAGAACTACCTGGGCTGTTGTCTAAATAGAGTCCTGGGACATGTTGGAGACAAAATTCAGAAGGCAATTCTAACTGGAAGCTTTTTAATCCTGACCCCCAGTTGATCACCATAGGGGATACCTATACTGGAAACCTGTTTATTTCCGTATGTTCATATCCACCAATGGCTTCCCAGGTGGCACTAGTGGTCTAAAATCCAGCTGCCAGTGCTGGAGATGTAAGAGGTGTGGCTTCGATCCCTGGATCGGGAAAATCTCCTTGGAAGAGGGCCCACATCCCACTTCAGTATTCTTGCCTGGAGAATCTGCATGGACAGAGGAGCCTGATGGGCTACAGTCCATAGAGCTGCAAAAAGATAGACATGACTGAAGCAACTTAGCACACATGCATGCACCCCCATAATTTATGAAGATTATAAAAAATTAGAATAGCTGAAAGTACAGATTTTTTCCCCATCATAGCCCCTGCCAACCCTTCCTTTGTTGTTGTTCAGTCACTAAGTCATGTCTGACTCTTTGTGACCCCATGGACTACAGCATGCCAGGCTTCCCTGTCCTTCATCATCTCCCAGAGTTTACTCAAACTCTTGTCCATCGAGTTGGTGATGCCATCCAACCATCTCATTCTCTGTTGCCCCCTTTTCCTCCTGCCCTCAACCTTTCTCAGCATCAGGGTCTTTTCCAGTGAGCCTTCACACCAGGTGGCCAAAGTATGGAGCTTCAGTTTCAGCATCAGTCCTTCCAGTGAATATTTGGGTTTGAGTTTCTTTAGGATTGACTGGTTTTATCTCTTTGCAGTCCAAGAGACTCTCAAGAGTCTTCTCTAACACTGCAATTCAAAAGGAGCAATTCTTCTGCCCTCAGCCTTCTTTACAGTTCAGCTCTCACATCCATACATGACCACTGGAAAAACCATAGCTTTGACTCTATGGACCTTTGTCAGCAAAGTAATGTCTCTGCTTTTTAATATACTGTCTAGGTTTGTCATAGCTTTCCTTCCAAGGAGCAAGCATCTTTTAAATTTATGACTGCAGTCATTGTCTGCAGTGATTTTGGAACCCAAGAAAATAAAATCTGCCACAGTTTCCACTTTTTCCCCCATCTGTTTGCCATGAAGTGATGGGATTAGATGCCACCATCTTCATTTTTTGAATGTTGAGTTTTATGCCAGCTTTTTCACTTTCCTCTTTCACCCACATCAAGAGCTCTACATTAGCTCTCCCAAAACAGTCTCTGCTAGTGATTTGCCTGCATATAAACATACTTTTTAATACTTAACATATGAACTGGTATGTAAAATCTGCTTATTTTCACTTAATGTACATCACTACAGTGGGTGGTATTGTGTGCTCCCCAGGTCCTGTTTCAAAATTGAGACACTCATTTCCTCAGCTGTCTGGAAGCTGACTGGTGACAGATCACAGCTAAGTCCTCGCCCTGGAATTGCCCTTGTTCAAAGTGACGCATTCTCCCAGGGGACAGATCACATCCAGGGGCTGGTCAATGCAGGGTTATAAAGGCTCGGCCTTCACCCTGACAGGCCTTCCCAGCTTCAGAGTCTCCTGTGGGTACAACTGAGGCTCCTGTTCCACTTGTATTTCAGTTGAATTTCTCCTTTTCTGTCCTGCTACTTTCACTCCTGTACAAGTGTTGTCTCTGAGGGCATTTCCCAGTGAAGCTCCAGCCTTCACACCTCCATCTCAGAGTCTGTGTCCCATGAACCAGTCAAGACAATGCCTATCACCTCAATGTCCGTGGAGTATTCCATCATACTAGGAATTCCCTAGTACCTCAGTTGGTAAAGAATCTGCCTGCAATGCAGGAGACCCAGGTTCAATTCTTGGGTCAGGAAGATCCCCTGGAGAAGGAAATGGCAACCCGCTCCAGTACTCTTGCCTGGAGAATTCCATGGACAGAGGACCTGGCAGGCTGCAGTCCATGGGATCACAGAGTTGAACCCAACTATGCGACTAACTTTGACTTCTCCTTTCATCATACAGAATCTAACAAATATGTTTAGTCTCATTCCTGTAGCCATGTTTCATGTTTTTGTGTAGTATTCTTTCTTGCTATTTCCTTCTAATTTTTAATGGATTTTTTGTTTCATTTTACCAGACTAGTAGTTTCCTTAGTGGTTTTTTCATTCCAGACAACACTCTCCAAAAGAAAGCTAATGAGAGCCACATATGTAACTTAAAATTTTCTAGCAGCCATGAAGACATGACTCATTGGGGATCATCTGAGAATTTTGACTCCCACACACATTAAAAATGGTTTATTAAGAAATAAAAATTTTAATAACATGTTACTTAATTCAAGATAATTAATATATTATTTCAACATATATTTAACATAAATCACAGCAAAAGCCTCTTTGACCCACCTTCTAGAGTAATGGAAATAAAAACAAAAATAAACAAATGGGACCTAGTGAAACTTAAAAGCTTCTGCACAGCAAAGGACACTATAAATAAGATGAAAAGAAAAATCTCAGAATGAGAGAAAATAATCACAAATAAGCAACTGACAAAGGATTAGTCTCCAAAATATACAAGCAGTTCATGCAGCTCAGTATCAGAAAAAGAAACAACTTGATCAATAAGTGGGCAGAAGACCTAAATGGACATTTCTCCAAAGAAGACATACAGATGGCTGACAAACACATGAAAAGATGCTCAACATGGCTCATTATTAGAGAAATGCAAATCAAAGCTAAAATGAGATGTCAGACTCATCATAATAGCCATCATCAAAAAAAATCTACAAACAATAAATGCTGGAGAGGATGTGAAGAAAAGGGAATCCTCTTGCACTGTTGGTGGGAATGTAAATTGATATAGCCACTGTGGAGAATGGTATCGAGATTCCTTAGGAAACCAGGAGTAAAACTCCATATGACCCAGCAATCCCACTACTGGGCATGTACCCTGTGGAAACCATAACTCAAAAAGACACAAGTACCCCAATGCAGTTCATTGCAGCACTATTTACAATAGCCAGGACATGGAAACAACCTAACTGTCCATTGACAGATGAATGGATAAGAAGTTGTGGTATACGCCTTGTCTTGAGTCTATGTGGGTGTACGCAAAGAAGTGCAGTAATGCTGTGAATACTAGGGTAGCAGGTGCTGAATTCCAAACACACAGGGGAATCACAGAGGGGCATGGGAGTTATTGCTTGTTTTGATTCTTTGTGATTTTTTGTTTGATCAGGACACCTGTAAGTCTCTTTGGGCTTGACAATTATGGAAGCTAAATGGAATCATTACTAAAAAAAAAAAAAAAAGGAAGTTGTGGTACCTATATATAATGGAATAGTACTCAGCCATAAAAATGGAATAGAATTGGGTCATTTGCAGTGATGTAGATGAACCTAGAGCTTGTTATACAGAATGAAGTAAGTCAGAAAGAAAAGTATCGCATGTTAATGCATACATATGGAATCTAGAAAAATGGTACTGATGAACCTATTTGTAGGGCAGGGATAGAGATGCAGAAGTGGAGAATGGACTTGTGGACCCAGTGCGTGGAGGAGAGGGTGGGATGAACCGAGAGAAGAGAGTAGCGTCGACATACACACTACCATGTGCAAAGTAGGTAGCTAGTGGGGAGCTGCTGCATAATACAGGGAGCTCAGCTCAGTGCACTGTGATCACCTAGACAGGTGGGGTGGGGGTGGAGTGGAAGGGAGGTCCAAGAGCGAGGGGATATGTGTATACTCACAGCTGACTCACACTGTTGTACAACAGAAACTAATGCAACATTGTCAAGCTGTTATTCTCCAATTAAAAAAAATATATTCAAAGTAACAAGTCATTAAGAAGATATTTAAAATTGTTTTTTATTGTATTGCCTTTTACTATATTAAAATTCAGTATGTATTTTATATTTACAGCACATCTCAATTTGCACTAGCCATGTTTTAAGGGTTCAATCGCGCCATGTGGCTAATGGCTACGGTCCTAGATAGCATACTTTTAGAGGTTTGAAGGTCTCCATCAAAAATTGCATTTTAAGACGCCAGCAAAAAATGATGAAATAAGGACCTCCAAAAATTCTCTCCTCCATAAAAGCAACAAGAATGCTGGCAAAAATGTTAGAATCAACATTTTCAGAACTCTGGAAATTAACCAGAAGCTTGCAGCAATCTGGGAGCATTTGTTCAAGAAAAATAGCTGAATCCTGGCGGGAACAATGAGCTTTGTGTCATTTTCTCCTGTCGTATTCCATTAGAGCCCCCCCAGCACCACAGCAGCCTCAAAATCCAACAGCCTGCAATCAGAGTGAAAACCAGCAGCCCAACAGCTACTGGAGGGAGCAGAATGGGATTGAAGCTCCTTCGAAGCCCCATCCTTTGAGTAATGTCATAATTGACCTGTCTGAGTTCTTTGGGAGAACCCCCACCTTGTGAGACTGTCTTTATCTCATTCAGAGTTCATCTAGTGCCAACAGTCTTTTCCACAGAGGTGTGTGTTGAAAACAATCAGAGGCAATTATTGAACAGCATGATCACCTGAGATGGTAGAATAAGAGTTGGGACAAGCAAGAAGCTAACCAAAAAGCTTAAAAAGGAAAATCTGGGCAATGGATACCCATAGGGGACTCTGTGCAACCCCATGGACTACAGCACACCAGGCTTCCCCATCCATCACCAACTCCTGGAGCTTACTCAAACTCATATTCATTGGGTCGGTGATGCCATCCAACCATCTCATCCTCTGTTATCCCCTTGCCCTCTCGCCTTCAATCTTTCCCAGCATCAGGGTCTTTTCCAATGAGTCAGTTCTTTGTATCAGGTGGCCAAAGTATTGGAGTTTCAGCTTCAGCATCAGTCCCTTCAATGAATATTCAGGTCTGATTTCCTTTAGGATGGACTGGTTGGATCTCCTTGCAGTCCAGACTCTCAAGAGTCTTCTCCAACACCACAGTTCAAAAGCATCAAGTCTTCAGAGCTCAGCTTTCTTTACAGTCCAACTCTCACATCCATACATGACTACTGGAAAAACCATAGCTTTGACTAGATGGACCTTTGTGGGCAAAGTAATGTCTCTGCTTTTTAATACACTGTCTAGTGACCTCCGGGAGTTGGTGATGGATAGGGAGGCCTGGTGTGCTGCGATTCATGGGGTCGCAAAGAGTCGGACATGACTGAGCGACTGAACTGAACTGAGGTTGGTCATAGCTTTTCTTCCATGAAGCAAGCATCTTTTAATTTCGTGGCTGCAATCACCATCTGAAGTGATTTTGGAACCCCCCCAAAAGAAAGTCTCTCACTGTTTCCCCTGCTTCCCTCTCTATTTGTCATGAAGTGATGGGACTGGATGCCATGATCTTTGTTTTCTGGATGTTGAGTTTTAAGCCAACTTTTTCATTCTCCTCTTTCACTTTCATCAAGAGACTTTTTAGTTCTTCTTTGCTTTCAGCCATAAGGGTGATGTTATCTGCATATCTGAGGCTATTGATATTTCTCCCAGCAATCTTGATTCTAGCTTGTGTTTCATCCAGCCCAGCATTTCATATGATGTACTCCGCATATAAGTTAAATAAGCAGGGTGACAATATACAGCCTTGATGTACTCCTTTCCTGCATCATTAACTGACCACTAATCAGAGATTTCAGTGTTCTCATACAACAAGGAATATACACTTCACAGAATTAGTTCAGAAAATTCAACAAACATACAACAAACAACAACAACAGCAAAATCTGGGATGGAATCTGAAAATCAGATTTGTTCAATTTTATTAACAATCGATTTGTTCAATTTGTTTAACAATTTGTTCAATTTTATTAGCAATCAATTTGCTATTTTATTTGTTTAATCTTCAATAAAAAATTATCAGACATGCAAAAAAGCAAGGAAATATCACACATGGGCAAAAAAGCAGTCGATAGAAGCAGTCTCTCAGGCAGCACAGATATTGGATTTACTATGCAAAGTAAGTCAGTCTTGTTAAATATGTTTTAAAAAACTGAAGGAAACCATGGCTAACAAACTAAAAGGAAAAAGCTTCTATATATAGAAAATCATAAGGAATCTACAAAAAAGAAAACCAAAATCAGTATACAAAAACCAATTGTATTTCTATACACTAGCAATGGACATTCCAAAAATGAAATTGATAAAGCAATTTCACTTACAATAGCATCCACAAGATACATTTAAAAAAAGAAGCACAAGTCTTGTACACTAGAAACTACAGAATGTTAGGTGAAAACAACTGGAGAAGACCCATATAAATAGACACCCTGTGTTCATAGATAGGAAGATGGCAATACGTCCCAAAGAGATTTTGAGGTTCAACACAGTTCTATCACAGTTCAAGTTTTTGCTTTTTGAAAACATTGTCGAGGTTGCCCTAAAATTCATATGAAAATACAAGGGATTCATAATAGCCAAAACAATCTTGAGAAAGAAGAAAGCTGGAGAACTTATATTTTCCAATTTTGAAACTTAAGCTGCAATAGTCAGGACTGTGTGGTACTGGCATGTAGACAATGGACTAGAATTGAGAATCCAGAAATAAACCCACACATTTGCGGTTGATTAATTTTCAACAGCACTGCAAGACAATTCAATGAGGGAAAAATAATCTTTTCAGCAAAATGATACTGGGACAACTGGGTATCCTCAGTGCAAAAGAATAAAATTGCACCTCACACCATCTTCAAAATTTAACTCAAAATGAATCAAAGACTTAAGTGTAAGAGCTAAAACTGAAGAACTCTTAGAACTGTCAGAGCCACCAGGAAAAACCCTTAGAAAAAAATATAGGCATAAATCTTCATGACCTTGGAATAGGCAACTTTTTATTAGCTATGACACCAAACCATAAGCAATTAAAGGAAAAACAGATAAATTGGATTTTATAAAAAAAAATTTTAAAATGTGTGCTTTGAGGTACACTATCAAGAAAGTGAAAAGACAAGCCACAGTATGGGAGAAAATACTTATAAATCATAAACTTGATAAAAGTCTAGTATTCAGAATGTGAAAAAACTATTACAATTCAACAATAAAAAGGCAAATAACCCAATTTAAAAATGGGGATAGAACTGAATAGATATTTCTCCAATAAAGATTACCAATGGCTATTAAGCTCATGAAAATATGATTGATATCATTCATCACTAGGGAATTGCAAACAAAAACCACTATAAGATACTGCTTCACACTCATTAGGTTTGTTATAATCAAAGACAGACAATAATGAGCATTGACAGTGATGGGGAGAAACTAAACTCCTCATACATTACTGACAAGAATACGAAATTGTGCAATTGCTCTGGAAAAGAGTTTAACATTTCACCAAAGAGTTAAATTTAGTTTCTGTATGACCCAGAAGTTCTTCTCTTGAATACATACTCAAGAGAAATGACAACATATGTTCACACAAATCCTCATACATGAATGTTCATTCATGTTCATACATTGTTCAGCGTATCACAGACAAAGTGAAAACAGCCTAGAATCCCATCAACTGATGAACAGATAAACAAAATGTGTTATATCCATATAATGGGATATTATTCCACTAACAAAATGAATGAAGTAACGATTCATAATACCACATGATGAATCTTAAAAGCATCATGCTGAATGAAAGAAATCAAATATCAAAGACCACAAGCTGTATGATTCCATTAGTATAAAATATCCAGAATAAGAAAATCCAGAGATAAATAGAAGATTTGTGATTGTCAGGGATAGGGGGATGTGGGGAAAGGAAAATGGGACTGGACTGCTAAGGGGTGTGGAGGTTCGTTTTGGGGGTGATTATAGTAAAATAATGGTAACCATTGTAGAACTTTGTGACTATTATTAAAGTATGTTGAAGTGCAAACTTTAGAAACGAGATTTTTATAGTATGTAAATAAATATGACAGAAAACCACAGTCACAGAAAACTAACCAAACTGATCACAGGGACCACAGCCTTGTCTAACTCAATGAAACTATGAGCCATGCTGTGTGGGGCCACCCAAGACAGATGGGTCATGGTGGAGAGTTCTGACAAAATGTGGTCCATTGGACAAGGGAATGGCAAATCACTTCAGTATTCTTGCCTTGAGAACCCCATGAACAGTATGAAAAGGCAAAAAGATAGGACACTGAAAGATGAACTCCCCAGGTTGGTAGGTGCCCAATACGCTACTGGAGATCAGTGTTGGAATAACTCCAGAAAGAATGAAGAGATGGAACCAAAGCAAAAACAACTCACAGTTTTGGATGTGTCTGGTGATGGAAGTAAAGTCTGATGCTGTAAAGAAAAATACTCCATAGGAACCTGGAATATTAGGGCCATGAATCAAGGTAAATTGGAAGTGGTCAAACAGGCAATGGCAAGAGTAAATATTGACATTTTAGAACTCAATGAACTATAATGGACCAGAATGGTTGAATTTAACTCAGATGGCCATTACATCTACTACTTTGGGCAAGAATCCCTTAGAAGAAATGGAGTAGCCCTCATCGTCAAGAAAAGAGTCTGAAATGCAGTACTTGGGTACATTCTCAAAAATGACAGTGTGATCTTGGCTCATTTCCAAGGCAAAATATTCATTATCACAGTAATCCAAGTCTATGCCCCCATCACTAATGCCAAAGAAGCTGAAGTTGAATGGTTCTATGATGACCTACAAGACCTTCTAGAATTAACACCAAAAAGATGTCCTTTTCATCACAGGGGACTGAAATGCAGAAGTAGGAAGTTAAGAGATACCTGGAGTAATAGGCAAGTTTGGCCTTGGAGTACAAAATGAAGCAAGGCAAAGGCTAACAGAGTTTTGCCAAGAGAACGCACTGGTCATAGGAAACACTCTCTTCCAACAACACAAGGAACAACTCTATACATAGACATCATCAAATATTGAAATCAGATTGATTATATTCTTTGCAGCCAAAGATGGAGAAGCTCTATACAGTCAGCAAAAACAAGACTGGAAGCTGATTGTGGCTCATATCATGAATTTATTATTGCAAAATTCAGACTTAAACTGAAGAAAGTAGGGAAAGACCATTCAGGTATGACCTAAATCAAATCCCTTATGATTATACAGTGGAAGTGAGAAATAGATTCAAGGGATTCGATCTGATAGACAGAGTGCCTGAAGAACTATGGATGGAGGTTTGTAATATTGTACAAGAGGTGGTGATCAAAACCATTCCCAAGAAAAAGAAATGCAAAAAGGCAAAATAGTTAACTGAGGAGGGCTTACAAGCGCTGAGAAAAGAAGAAAAACAAAAGGGAAATAAGAAAGGGAAGCTATACCCATCTGAATGCAGCGTTCAGAAGAAGAGCAAGGAGAGATGAGAAAGCCTTTCTCAGTGATCAAGGCAAAGAAATAGAGGAAAACAATAGAATGGGAAAGACTAGAGATCTCTTCAAGAAAATTAGAGATACCAAGGGAAGATTTCATGCAAAGACAGGCACAATAAAGGACAGAAACGTTGTGGACCTAACAGAAGCAGAAGATATTAAGAACAGGTGGCAAGAATACACAGAAGAACTATACAAAAAAGATCTTCATGACCCAGATAATCACGATGGTGTGATCACTCACCTAAAGCCAGACATCCTGGAATGTGAAGTCAAGTGGGGCTTAGGAAGTATCACTATGAACAAAGCTAGTGGAGGTCATGGAATTTCCAGTCGGGCTATTTCAAATTCTGAAAGATGATGCTGTGAAAGTGTTGCACTCAATATGCAAGCAAATTTGGAAAACTCAGCAGTGGCCACAGACTGGAAAAAATCAGTTTTTATTCCAATCTCAAAGAAAGGCAATGCCAAAGAATGTTCAAACTACTTCACAATTGCACTCATCTCATATGATAACAAACTAATGCTCAAAATTCTCCAAGCTAGGCTTTGATAGTATGTGAACCAAGAAATTCCAGATGTTCAAGCTGGGTTTAGAAAAGGCAGAGAAACCAGAGATTAAATATCCAACAAATGCTGGATCACAGAAAAAACAAACAGAATTCCAGAAAAACATCTGCTTCTGCTTCATTGACTGTGCTAAAGCTTTTGACTGTGTGGCTCACAGCAAACTGTGGAAAATTCTTAAAGAGATGGAATACCAGACCACCTGACCCTCCTCCTGAGAAATCTGTATGTAGGTAAAAAGCAGTTATAACTGGACATGGAACAATGGACTGGTTCCAAATTGAGAAAGAAATACATCAAGGCTGTATATTGTCACCCTGCTTATTTAACTTATATGCAGAGTACATCATGTGAAATGCCAGACTGGATGAAGCACAAGCTGGAATCAAGATTGCTGGGAGAAATATCAATAAACTCAAATATATAGATGATACTACTCTAATAGTAGAAAGTGAAGATGAACTAAAGAGCCTCTTGATGAAGGGGAAAGCGGAGAGTGAAAAAGCTGGCTTGAAACTCAACATTAAAAAACCTAAAGTCATGGCATCCAGTTCCATTACTTCATGGCAAATAAATGGTGAACCAATGATATTGACAGAGTTTATTTTCCTGGGCTCCAAAATCACTGTGGATGGTGACTGCAGCCATGAAATTGAAAGATGCTTGCTCCTTAAAAGAAAAGCTATGACAACCTAGATAGTATTGAAAAGCAGAGAGATCACTTTGCTGACAAGGTTTGTATAGTCAAAGTTATGGTTTTTCCAGTAGTCATGTATAAACATGAAAGTTGGACCATGAGGAAGGTTGAGCACCGAAGACTTGATGCTTTTGAACTGTGGTGTTGGAGAAGACTCTTGAGAGTCCCTTGGACTGCAAGGAAATCCAACCAGTCCATCCTAAAGGAAATCAACCCTGACCATTCATTGGAAGGACTAATACTGAAGCTGAAACTCCAATACTTTGTCTCTAATGCAAAAAGACTAATTGGAAAAGACCCTGGTGCTGGGCAAGATTGAGGGCAGGAGGAGAATGGGGCAGCAGAGGATGAGATGGTTAGAGCATTACTGACTCAATGGACATGAGTTTGAGCCAACTCCAAAGACAGTGGAGGACAGAGGAGCCCGGCATGCTACAGTCCATGGGGTTGCAAAGAGTTGGACATGACTTAGAAACTGCACAACCACGATAAAACTTATATAAAAATAAGAAAACAAAATTTTAAAAAGGTGGGAGAAAAAAATTTACAATTAGATATTTTAGATTTTAAATAATTAATTAAAATTTGGCCCTACTTGGTCTTTGTTGCTGCATGTGGGCTTTCTCCAGTCACAGCAAGCGAGGGCCACCTTCTAGTTGCGGCGCTCAGGCTTCTCACAGTGGTAGCCTCTCTTGTTTTTGAGCACAGGCTCTAGGACACATGGGTCAATAGTTGTGTGGAACTGGCTTAGCTGTCCCCTGGCATGGGATCTTCTTGGACCAGGGTTTGAACCTCTCTCCCCTGCATTGGCAAGTGGATTCTTAACTGCTGGACCACCAGAGAAGTCCCTAGATATTCTAAGTTTTTCACAAACCTATTTTAAGCCACATTTCATTTATGCATCAACATCAAGACTTAAATAGCATTTATAAATCACCTTCCTTTCTGTTATTTCCACAGTCTGAGAATTTAGTGTTCTTATTCTCCCTACTCACCTCTCTACACCCTAGATTTTGAAGCTGATAATGACAGTGGAAATATAAGTGTTACTTACTGAGTTCCACGTGCCAGGAACCTTGTTTGTTTTATACACCTTGTCTCAGTTTCCCCAAGCTCTTAACTACCACCTCGAACTACTCCTCCAGAGAAGGCAATAGCAACCCACTCCAGTGCTCTTGCCTGGAGAATCCCAGGGATGGAGGAGCCCAGTGGGCTGCTGTCTGTGGGGTCGCACGGAGTCAGATACGACTGAAGCGACTTAGCAGCAGCAGCAAGCTACTCCTCAGACTGTTTAGAAAATTTTTTGAAAAAAACACTGTCTTTTATTTCAAGCCTCCTTCAGACAATATTAAATTAAGTCGTGTAACTACACTGCCAATGATTTTTTGTATGGATTTGTTTGTTTTCCCAACGTTTATTTATTTATCTGGCTGTGTTGGGTCTTAGTTGTGGCATGCCAGATCTTTGTTCCAGTGTGAAGGCTCCTCTAGTTGTGGCTCATATGAACTGAGCTGCTCTGCAGCAGGTGGGATCTTAGGTCCCCAACCAGGGATCGAACCCTTGTCCCTGCATTGCAAGGCAGATTCTCAACCCCAGATCACCGGGGAAGTCCCTGAATTAATTTCTTAGTCATTTTCCTCCTGTGCCGTCTATGACACCATAGAATCCCACTGTTCTCCTGCTTCTAGCATATTTCTTCTCATTCTCTCTTGCTTGATTCTCTCTTCTTCTGAACTCCTTAATACTGGAAAACCACAAGAGTGAGACTTCAGACCTCTGGTCTTCATGTACCTCACACTTTGAGTGATCTCACCCGGTCCCATGGCTTTAAACAACATCTTTCGCAGATGTTGAAGCTTGTATCCTCAGTCCTGACCTTTTTTCTAAATTCCACCTGCCAGTTTGACATCTCCACTTGGATGTTCAGTAAACATCTCAAACAACATGCCCCAAACCAAATCCAGACTCGGTCTTCCTCTCTTCTTCTCCATCTCAGAGAATGGCACCCTATTAATCCAGGTTTTATGTTAATTAATTAAATGATTAATCCAGTTACTCAGGTCAACAACTTGAGAATCAAACTTGTATTCTGTCTCTTATACTCTACACATACAATACACTAGCAAATTCTGTTGTTTCTGTCTTCAGTGTAAATCTCCACTTCTGCTGATACCATCCTTGTCCAAAACACATGTCTCTTGGATCATTGCAATAGACCCTATCTTGGTTCATTTTCTCTTGCCTCCTTACGATCTTGTCTCCAAACCCAAGACAGATAATCATTTCACAGTGTACACATATATCAACTCATTATATTATATACTTTACATATGTACAGTTTTATTTGTTAATTATCCCTCAGAGAAACTGGGGGAAATGAAAGACATTTCACCACGGCAGTTTTGGTTGACCGTCTTCTATTTAGTATTCCTGATTTGTGTTTGTTGTGTTCCTTTGATGTGAAAATGTAAGTCTTTCTTTGGTACAGGGGAATTTTCTTTTATTACTTACTGGATTATGGCTTGTCTTCCAAGTAAATTATTGTCTATTGGAACCCATTTGAGTGTCTGACTCTCTTAGATCTTCCCTCATATTTCTTATCTGAGTCTTAAAATGTCTATTTCTTTGACTTTTGCTTTTTTGAAATTTTTTTTTTAGTTATTCATGCATTAAATTTCAGAAATGTTCTTTATACTATTCAGCATCCCCAGTTTGATGTACTTTTAAAAAAACCTTCTAAAATATCTTCTCCATTTTTATAACAGCTTGCTTTGTGAACAAAAAATTTGCTGTAGGTGGAATGGTTGTGTCCATCCCAAAATTCATGTGTTGAAACCTAATAATCCCCAGTGCAGTATATTGGGAGATGGGGCCCTTGGGAGACAATTAAGTCATTGTGGTAGAATCCTTGTGTTTTTTGTTGTTTTCCTTTTTTTTTTTTTTTTCTTTTTTAGTGACTTAAATGTCCTTTTCATTATAGGGGACTGTAATGCAAAAGTAGGAAGTCAAGAGATACCTGGAGTAAAAGGAAAATTTGGCCTTGGAGTACAAAATGAAGCAGGGCAAAGGCTAACAGATTTTCACCAAGAGAACGCACTGGTCATAGCAAACACCCTCTTGCAACAACACAAGAGAAGACTCTACACATGGACATCACCAGATGGTCAAAATCAAAATCAGATATTCTTTGAAGCCAAAGATGGAAAAGCTCTATATAGGCAGCAAAAAGAAGACCAGGAGCTGACTGTGGCTCAGATCATGAACCCCTTATTGCAAAATTCAGACTTAAAATGAAGAAAGTAGGGAAAACCACTAGACCATTTGGGTATGACCTAAATCAAATCCCTTATGATTATACAGTGGAAGTGACAAACAGATTTAAGGGTATAGATCTGATAGACAGAGTGCCTGAAGAACTAAGGATGGAGGTTTTTAACATTGTACAGGAGATGGTGATCAAGACCATCCCCAATAAAATCAATGCAAAAAGGCAAACTGGTTGTCTGAGGAGGCCTTAGAAATAGCTGAGAAAAGAAGAGAATCTAAAGACAAAGGAGAAAAGGAAAGATATATCCATTTAAATGCAAAGTTCCAAAGAATAGCAAGGAGAGACAAGAAAGCCTTCCTCAGTGACCAATGTAAAGAAATAGAAGAAAACAACACAGTGGGAAAGACTAAAGATTTCTTCAAGAAAATTAGAGATACAAAGGTTACATTTCATGCAAAGATGGGCACAATAAAGGACAGAAACATGCTTTACTAATATCTTTTTGCTACCTAACAGAAGCAGAAGATATTAAGAAGAGGTGGCAAGAATACAGAGAAGTGGAAAAAATAAAAAATTAAAAAAAAAAAAGAATACAGAGAAGAACTATACAAAAAGATCTTCATGATCCAGATAATCACAATGGTGTGATCACTCACCTAGAGCCAGACATCCTGGAATGTGAAGTCAGGTGGGCCTTAGGAAGCATCACTACGAACAAAGCTAGTGGAGGTGATGGAATTTCCAATTGAGCTATTTCAAATCTTAAAAGATGATGCTGTGAAAGCATTGCACTCAATATGTCAACAAATTTGGAAAACTCAGCAGTGGCCACAGGATTGGAAAAGGTCAGTTTTCATTCTGATCCCAAAGAAGGGCAATGCCAAAGAATGCTCAAACTACCACACAATTGCACTCATCTCACATGCTAGCAAAGTAATGCTCAAAATTTTCCAAGCCAGGCTTCAACAGTACATGAACCGAGAATTCCAGATGTTTAAGCTGTATTTAGAAAAGGCAGAGCAACCAGAGATCAAATTACGAACATCCATTGGATCATTGAAAAAGCAAGAGAGCTCCAGAAAAATATCTATTTCTGCTTAATTGACTACACCAAAGCTTTTGTGTGGATCACAACAAACTGTGCTGTGCTGCGCTAAGTCACTTTAGTTGTGCTAAGTGCTAAGTCACTTCAGGCTCACTTTTTGCGAGCCCAGGGACTACCACCAGGCTCCTCTGTCCATAAGATTCTCCAGGCAAGAATACTGGAGTGGATTTTCATTTCCTTCTCCAGGGAATCTTCCTGACCCAGGGATCCAACNACTACTAGCAGCCTCACTGACCAGAGGCATTGCTGATAAAATAATTGTCAGTTAATATATATATGTTGTATGTATACCTACATATATTTTATGCATTCATGACATACTTAACTTTTTCTTAATTTTTAAGATCTTTCTTGGCTGGCTACACAGTTTGTGAGTTTTTTCAAACTGATGCAAATCTCCCCCAAATATGTAGTATATTTAATGAAAAAAATATCTGTGTATAAGTAGACTCCCACAGTCCAACTTTGTGTTGTTCAAGAGTCACCATACATTAAATATGATATTGATTCAATAACAAGAATGAAGTCTGTTATCTGTATCTAGTTCATTTACCAAATGCTGACTATATACCACACATTGTTGGGTATGGGTGAAAAAAATAACCATTACTTAAGGAGCTTATAAGTATGTGTGTGTGTGTGTACAGGGTGTGGGTGGGAAAGAGAATGCTACACTGTGTAGTAAGTGCAGTTGTAGAGTTAAACACAGATGCTGGTGGCACAGAGGAAGGGCAGGTGACTATGAACAGGACTGGAGTGGGGTGTGAGGGAAAGCTTTCAAGAGGAGCTGAGAATGCAGCTGCGTCAGGAGGACCGTAATAATCAGTTCCGCTGGATTTCATTGAATTTTATATCACCATGTCTTCTGTATTTACCAATGTATACCCACCACTGGCACAGTGCCTGTCAGATGGTAGGACCTCGGTAAATATTTTCTGAATGAGTGAATGGATTTGGAATGTTACTCCAGAGTATCCAGGAGTCAGTGAGAGTGTCAGTAGGGAGGGCGACCTGATCAGAATGCCATTTGAGATAGACCACTCTGGAAGCAGAAGAAGGCTCAAGTCATTGAGAGGTGATGAGGAGTGAATTTAAGGACCCTGGAGTGAGGTAGATTAGAAGGATGAGATGGATTTGAGAGTTACTTGGCAACTGATTAGATGATGGGAAGTAAGAAGTAGGGTCAAGGTTAGAAGGGTTGCAAATTTCTGGCTTAAGAACTAGATGTTTGTTAGTGCCATGCACAAGACACAGGATCCAAAGTTACTGGATTCAGCTGGAGTATGGAATCTGAGTCGCTTTTGGAACATCCTGGTAGAGATGTTAAGAGTCAACCAAAATGTGGGCCTGGAGCCCAAGAGAGAGATCTGGGCTGGAAGGTCTCTCTAGGCGCCAGCAGTGTCGAGGTAGTGCATGGAGCCTGTGAGTGAGGAGACAGCCCAGGGAAGGGGCCCTCCAGGGTGGGTACTGCAGAGGTCCTGGAGGCATGTGAAAGGACGAAGCAGAGAGGTGCCCATGACACTCACAGATGTTGGTGGACGGAGAACTATGATTTGAAGGAACCAAAGTCCAAAGCAAAAGGATTTTGCCTATGAACACAGCTGAAGCATGCAAGAATGACCAATAAGAATGAAAGTTGAAAGGATAAAATCCAGGATGGAGTGTGGCCTGAAGGAACGGATCAAGGCAAGCAGCCTGGCACAAGCAGGGGCTCCCTCTTTACATGATGCCCTGGGTGAGGTCAGGGCTTCCCGGGTGGCTCAGACGGTCAAGAATCTGCCTGCAATGCAGGAAATCCAGGTATGATCCCTGGGTTGGAAACATCCCCTGGAGAAGAGAATGGCAACCCACTCCAGTATTCTTGCCTGGAAATCCCGTGGACAGAGTTGCCTGGCAGGGGTACAGTCCATGGGGTTGCAAAGTGTTGGACATGATGGAGTGACTAATACTTTTCACGCTGGGTGAGGTGCTAGGTGGGGTGACTTCCAGGAACCATTGGGTTGGGGCGGTTTCTGTCTTTTTGTAACTTTGGATGCCATCTCCCAGGCAAATAAAGCTTCTCTAAGCGTCATGCCCCTGGGATTGTGGCCTTCACCCATCCTTCTCCCCTGCTCAGCCTCTGCGGCAGAGCACTTGAGCAATTCAGGGCGGTGCAGAAGGTCCAAGTGCACCGTCTGCACACGTGGGCAATTACACGTCTAGACTCATTACTCACTTTCTCTGGCACAGGTTTCCACATAAATCAGGTGTTTTCAGCCATTCCCAGTTCCTCTTCCTGGGTCCTCTGACCTCTTACCCTAGTTCTGGGGAAGTTTGGTTGTAGTTTCTTGGAGACTGGGAACTTAGGATGCTTGCTCTTTGGGCCTCATTTTCCCCCCAGTTCTGGCTCTCCTCTGAGGGCTGCTCCACCCCACTGTGCCCTCTTTGGGAAAACCGTGTGACCTTAAGACCATAAATAGTTCAGGAAATTCTTCCTTGGGATGCTGGGTGAAGGAGGCCTTCCTAAATGCAGAAAAAAGCAGATGCCCAAAGATGTTCATCTTCGGATTGATTTTAAGAATGAAGCACGAAAATAGCACTGAAACATGTATATTATCATATGTGAAATAGATGGCTAGTCCCAGTTCAATGCGAGAGACAGGGCGCTCAGGGCTGGTGCACCGACCCTGAGGGATGGGATGGGAAGGAAGTGGGAGGGGAGTTCAGGATGGGGAACACATGTACACCCATGGCTGATTCCTGTCAATGTATGGCAAAAAACAATACAATATTGTAAAGTAATTAGCATACTATTAAGAAAAAAAAAAGGAATGAAGCATGAAAAATGGTGAAGCAAAATGGCCAAAAGCAGGGGAATGATTAAGAGGACACTGGCATTTCCTTGGATGGAATATAACACATCGGTGTAAAAAAATATTTATTTATTTGGCTCTGGAGGGTCTTAGCTGCAGTATGTGGAAACAAGTTCCCTGTCCAGGGATCACACCCGGGCCCCCTGCATTGGAAGTGTGGAGTCTTAGCCACTGGCCACCAGGGAAGTGCAACAGTTTTTATAATAGTAAAAAATAATTAAAGAACCTGAAAATGTTGCTGGTAAGATATTAAGGAAGGAAAGAGAATACAAAATGATGTGTGTAGTGTGATCAAAATTATGTAAATAAAAATGCATAAGAAGTCTAGAAAGGAAACTCTAAAATGTCAACAGTGGCTAGGTTTGGATTGTGGGATTACAGGCATTTTTTTTTTTTTTTTTACTATTTCCCAATTTATCTGTAATGAGGTTATCTGACCTTGCAATGGAAAATACACATAATAAAAATAACTTTAAAAGCCCTGAAGTCTAATCGGAAAGCTATCTTCTCTTCTCAGGCTTTTGAAGAACAGAGCTGTCCCAGGCTTCCTTCGACTCCCTCTGTCCTCTGTGGCCTGGGCTTTGTCTATTGATCTGGGGAAGTTCGAGGAAGTAGGCTCGAACCTTCTAGGCAGGGCGTCCCCTGGAGACTAGACCCCCCTCCTCCAGGTGGGGCAGGCAGGGCTCTGCCCTGAGGTGTTGGCATTCAGAATATGCAAAAGCTATTAAACACAGGCTGTGAGGAGCACACTGAGCAGGAAAAACTACCAGAAAGTTCCTGAGGGCTGTTCCCACACCCTGTCCCTGAAGTCACCTGTCATGAAGTCACACCCCAGTACACTCCTGGGGGTGGAGCACTCAGCCTCCTGGGGCCAGTCTGGAGCCCCTTAGCACCCCACCCTGGCTCACCCATAGTGGACTCCCAGGCCATCCATTCAGAGCAAAGTCAGAGACAGAAAGACATATGTCGCATATGGACGCATATATGTGGAATCTAGAAAACTGATACAGAGATGCCTATTTACAGGACCGGAATAGAGCCCAGACAGAATGAACCTGAGGACACTGTTGGGGGTGGGGACGCAAGGGTGGGACGAACTGGGAGATTAAGATGACATTAGCCTGTGTAAAGCAGTTGCAGTGGGAAGGGGCTGCAGGACACAGGGAGCTCAGCTTGCGGCTCTGCGGTGTCCTAGAGGGGTGGGATGGCAGGGGGTGGGGATATAGATACACACAGAGCTGATCCACTTCGTTGTACAGCAGAAACGAATGGAACATTGTAAAGCAATTATCCTCCAGTTTAAAAGGCAGGGGGGTGGTATCGCAGGAGACTCTGGAGCGGCAAGCCAGCAGACAGCTGGCCCAGGAAGGCGCAGCAGCAGCAGCAGCAGCAGGTCCGAGGCCAGTTTCTCCACCCCGGAGGTGTGCGGATGGGATGGCGGCAGAGGCAGGAAGGGGAGGGGGACCTGGGTGGAGCGGTAAAGCAGGGCTGGACCGCAGGAACAGGGCAGCCAGCCGGGTTAGAGCTGACTCTCTGCCGGACGAATTACTGGGGACATAAAACACCAAAGGAAATGGCAGCCCACTCCAGGATTCTTGTCTGGATAATCCCATGGACAGCGCAGAATGGCGGCCTCCAGTCCATGGGATCGCGAAGAGTCTGACACGACTTCAGCGACTGAGCACGCGCGCATGCACTCTGGGGGCTGGATTATCAGGGGCATGAAACGCCCACGGGGTCGCCTTGTTGTTCTGCACAGCTGTGGACCCAAGAAAGGAGGATGGCCCCCTCCTCCACACTACACTAGGATGGGGAGGCTGCCGTTTGTCTGAAGACTGAGCTGTCTTGGAATTCCTCCTAGAATATTCTTAATTTAAGGGACCCCTTAGCTTCCCTCGTGGCTCAGCTGGTAAAGAATCCTCCTGCAATCTGGGAGACCTGGGTTCGATCCCTGAGTTGGGAAGATCCTCTGGAGACAGGAAAGGCTACCCACTCCAGTATTCTGGCCTGGAGAATTCCATGGACAATAGTCCATGGGGTCGCAAAGGGTCAGACACAACTTAGCATGTCACGGCACTCCTTAGGGGGAGGAGGTCTAGGGGCAGAAATGGCCGTGATCTGTGTCCCAAATGGAACTCATAGCCTCGAGTTTGATGCTCTTCTTCTTCCTCTAGTCTCCGTTCCCAGGAGCTTCACTGAGCTAAAGGGTCTGGCACCTCCCATCCCGGGACTCACAGGTTGACACCCACAGCCTTCCCCTGGACAAAATGTGAGAAACACTGCCTTGTGCTGCCGACAGATACTTACTGGATGCCCTCTGTATGTTGGGCATCCTACAGGAGCCAGGACCAGCAGCAGTTAGACTAAGCCCCTGCTCCAGGGAGCCTGCATCCTTCTGATGTCCCAGAGGCACCACAAACCTGTTACATTCTGCAGGCTGATGCTGACGGAACCAGGCACTGTCTCAGAGGCTTCGCACATGGACACAGATTTCATCTTTACAACAGTACCTTCCTCACTGTCAGAGAGGAAACCTGAGAAAGGGGCCAAGGGGCTTGCCTGGATGTGCAGTTAGTGGGCGCAGAACTGGATTGAAACCCAGGCAGCCTGATTCTGTACGCTACCAAACTTCTGGGGTTTTTTTGCCTTAAATAGAAATTGTGATTTCCCTCTCATGTCATCTCCCTAAATATCACCAGTATCCATTCAGTGAGAGAATCAGAGCCTAGAAGTCCTTGTTGACACCTTCTGCTTCACCCTCCACGTCCACTCAATCAATAAGCCTTGCTGATTTTACCTTTTATGTTTTTCTTCAGGTGGCAGAAAGGTGTGTGGTTTTGGTCATCATTGGGTTCAGCCCCCCAGCGTGTATACTGACCACTCCATGGTGAGTCCATCAATGAACTCCACACTAGTGCTTGGCCTGGGGTTTTGCTACCTTTGGGTGCATCCCTTTGCTCTAGATGGAGAATGAACATCCCAGGGGCAAATTATGACTGAGAAAGAGTCCCTCGTCAGGCTTGGTAGGTGGGAGCCAAACCCGAGAATCTGATTTAGATGGATATGTAGGTAGGTAGGTTAATAAGTGAATGCAATAATTCTAGTGCCTGTGATGGGGAGTAAATTCATGCAATATCCATCTGTTTTCTTCTCTGTCTTTTTGATCAGAATACACAGCAAACACAGCTATGAAACACTTCCTGCATGGCAGGCAGGTTTTCCCATGCTTTCCACGTGCTACCATATAATCCTCACCACCATCCTTTGCCGTGGGCCTGATTGTGTTATAGATGGGGAAACTGAGACCCAGAAAATCCACCCACTTGGCCAAGGCCACACAGTCATGAAGTGGTAGGACCATGAGTTTGGATCCAGAAAGTCTAGCTTTGGCACCATACCCTTTACCGGCAAGTTCTATTATCCCCAAACCCCTGAGGACAGCTCTTTCCTGAGGATCAAGTATTTGAACTTCATGGCCACACTCCCTTGGATTCAAGGTGGAGGTATCTCCCAAGGTGGATCTCAAGTGAATTTCCTTCTTCAGAACAAAGATGATGGTCAATGTCAGCAGTCAGTTGAACTCGGCACACGTGTCCTCAGGGAAGTCGGGCTATGAGACAGCCACCTTCCACGGTGGGAGTTGGGGCCGGGTGGAAAAGCAGAGAGACAAGATGGGGTGGGGGTAGGGGGAGACAGNATCCCTGAGTTGGGAAGATCCTCTGGAGACAGGAAAGGCTACCCACTCCAGTATTCTGGCCTGGAGAATTCCATGGACTGAATAGTCCATGGGGTCGCAAAGGGTCAGACACAACTTAGCATGTCACGGCACTCCTTAGGGGGAGGAGGTCTAGGGGCAGAAATGGCCGTGATCTGTGTCCCAAATGGAACTCATAGCCTCGAGTTTGATGCTCTTCTTCTTCCTCTAGTCTCCGTTCCCAGGAGCTTCACTGAGCTAAAGGGTCTGGCACCTCCCATCCCGGGACTCACAGGTTGACACCCACAGCCTTCCCCTGGACAAAATGTGAGAAACACTGCCTTGTGCTGCCGACAGATACTTACTGGATGCCCTCTGTATGTTGGGCATCCTACAGGAGCCAGGACCAGCAGCAGTTAGACTAAGCCCCTGCTCCAGGGAGCCTGCATCCTTCTGAAGTCCCAGAGGCACCACAAACCTGTTACATTCTGCAGGCTGATGCTGACGGAACCAGGCAGTGTCTCAGAGGCTTCGCACATGGACACAGATTTCATCTTTACAACAGTACCTTCCTCACTGTCAGAGAGGAAACCTGAGAAAGGGGCCAAGGGGCTTGCCTGGATGTGCAGTTAGTGGGCGCAGAACTGGATTGGAACCCAGGCAGCCTGATTCTGTACGCTACCAAACTTCTGGGGTTTTTTTGCCTTAAATAGAAATTGTGATTTCCCTCTCATGTCATCTCCCTAAATATCACCAGTATCCATTCAGTGAGAGAATCAGAGCCCAGAAGTCCTTGTTGACACCTTCTGCTTCACCCTCCACGTCCACTCAATCAATAAGCCTTGCTGATTTTACCTTTTATGTTTTTCTTCAGGTGGCAGAAAGGTATGTGGTTTTGGTCATCATTGGGTTCAGCCCCCCAGCGTGTATACTGACCACTCCATGGTGAGTCCATCAATGAACTCCACACTAGTGCTTGGCCTGGGGTTTTGCTACCTTTGGGTGCATCCCTTTGCTCTAGATGGAGAATGAACATCCCAGGGGCAAATTATGACTGAGAAAGAGTCCCTCGTCAGGCTTGGTAGGTGGGAGCCAAACCCGAGAATCTGATTTAGATGGATATGTAGGTAGGTAGGTTAATAAGTGAATGCAATAATTCTAGTGCCTGTGATGGGGAGTAAATTCATGCAATATCCATCTGTTTTCTTCTCTGTCTTTTTGATCAGAATACACAGCAAACACAGCTATGAAACACTTCCTGCATGGCAGGCAGGTTTTCCCATGCTTTCCACGTGCTACCATATAATCCTCACCACCATCCTTTGCCGTGGGCCTGATTGTGTTATAGATGGGGAAACTGAGACCCAGAAAATCCACCCACTTGGCCAAGGCCACACAGTCATGAAGTGGTAGGACCATGAGTTTGGATCCAGAAAGTCTAGCTTTGGCACCATACCCTTTACCGGCAAGTTCTATTATCCCCAAACCCCTGAGGACAGCTCTTTCCTGAGGATCAAGTATTTGAACTTCATGGCCACACTCCCTTGGATTCAAGGTGGAGGTATCTCCCAAGGTGGATCTCAAGTGAATTTCCTTCTTCAGAACAAAGATGATGGTCAATGTCAGCAGTCAGTTGAACTCGGCACACGTGTCCTCAGGGAAGTCGGGCTATGAGACAGCCACCTTCCACGGTGGGAGTTGGGGCCGGGTGGAAAAGCAGAGAGACAAGATGGGGTGGGGGTAGGGGGAGACAGCATCAGATACTTCTGGAGCAGAGAGGATATATGTAGTCCCAGAAACACCAGGACTGCCACGTCTAGTTCCTTAGCCTCATCTAGTTCTAGTAGCCTCAGCTTCACATTCTGTTTCTGGATTCTAGGATATACTCTGGAATCCTGTAGTAAATTCCTGGGTTTTGCTTCTTCGTTGTAATAGTTATGAAATGATGGTCAACGAGACAGGAAAAAACATAAAAAGACTGTCAGCATTCAATTAACTCTCATCTTACAGATAAGTGATGAGCTGCAATCTGCTGTCTGTATGTGGGTGTGAGTCTGCATGTATTTATAGGGTGTGTCTGCTCATATCAGGGGACAAAAAGTTGAAAGAGGCTTCAATGAAAATAGTATAAAGGAGAAACTTGAAAGCCACCTGGAGAACACATGATATAGTGTTAATGAAAACAAAATTGTAGGTGAAAGGTGTAGGCAAGGAAATTCCTTTTGACCCAGCAGATAGATTCCAACTCTAATATCTCTATCCTAGTTTTCATAGCTGCTCAGGAAGAATCATTCTAGAATTACCATGCTCCCACGTCCACTACCAGTCTTCATGTCTCTACCAAGAAGTTGAATCTGTAACTACTTCAAGGTCCTGAATTTTTCACAACTAGACTCAGTTGACCTGAGATAGCAAATATCCTCTTCTTGGTTGTTGAGTTAGATTTCATAACCTCTGGAAAATGTGGAAATTAGAAATGAAAATGAACTAATCAAGACCAGAGTACTGCTGTATTTTCTCCATTTTAGCATCTTGGAAATTGGAGTGTATTCTGCAGTCAGTGATATCATATAATTATAAATGGTGCTATTTCTTCTTTCCTAATGATATTAAGAGTTCCAGTATATTAAACTCTGGGAGTTGGTGACGGACAGGGAAGCCTGGCGTGCTGCAGTCCATGGGGTCACAAAGAGTCAGACACAACTGAGCAACTGAACTGAACTGAATGATATTAAAATAATGTTGCATCTTATAATTGAAGATATCTTAGATCCTATGAAATATTGTTGACCTTTGAACAACACGGATTCAAACTGCACAGGTTCACTTATATGCGGATTTTTTTCAATAAATACATTGGAAGATTTTTGCTTGATATTTGCAATAATTTGAAAATTTTACATAATTGTTTTGTAAATTGCATAGCCAAAAGAAAAAGACAGAAAGGAAAAGGTAAGTCATGAATGTACAAAATACACATAAATGCTAGTCTATTTGATCATTTATTACCATAAAATGTGCAAAAATCTATTATAAAGAGTTAAATTTTATCAAAGCATGTACACCAACACTTACAGACCACACATGGTACCATTTGCTGCTAAGAGAAATATAAACAAACGTAAAGATACAGTAATAAATCATGACCGTGAAATGAACTGTGGTACATACTGTGCTACTGTAACAATCTCATGGCCACCTTCTGTTGTATGTGAGCTCAAGAGCTGTGATATCTGGTTAAAACACCGCGTGATGCTTATTATCTCCAAGTGAGCAGTTCCTCTTTCCAATATATTGTGTTTCAAAGTAAAAAGTGACCATGGTTCTGGCTCACTTTTCACTGGGTTTAGTGCAATACTGTACACCTTGAATAACACACTGGGACCCATACAAAGTGCCACCGGTGATGTTGGAAGTGCTCCCAAGAAGCAGAGGAAAGCCATGACATTACAAGAAAAGACTGACTTGCTTGACATGTACCATGGAGATGGCAGTGGCCCACCATTTCAAGATAAATGAATGCAATATAAGGACTCTGGTAAAAAAAAAAAAAAAAAAAAAGCTACATCAGTACGTGTGAAAACCTTGAGGTTTATGAAATATCTTTTTATCTGGTATTGAAAATGTAGCTGTTGTGGGAATGCACGATTAGCCTTCCTATGGACTCTAACATAGTTTGAGAAAAGGCGTAGCCATTATATGACACCTTAAAGCAAAAGAAAGGTGAAAGCTCTAAAGCAGGAGGATTTAATGCCAGCAAAGGATGGCTTGATCGTTTTAGAAAGAGACTTTGTGTACAAAAGGTCAAGATAAGCAACTTCAGGAGAAGCAACTTCTGCTGACCAAGAGGCAGATGACTTTCCAGACGTCTTTGAGGAGAAAGAAATGTGCCTGAGAAGGTCTTAAATGCAGGTGAAAGTGCCCTATTCTGGGATAAAATGCCACAAACAACATTTATGAGTAAAGAGTGAAGTGAGCACCATGATTTAAGGTAGGAAGTGATAGACCAACCAACTCTAGTGTTTTGTGCAAATGCAGTTGGGTTTCTGATCAAGACTGCTGGTTGTACAAGAAAAACTTGAACAACCACCCTTTTTTCTGGAATTGGTTCCACCAATGTGTTATCCCTAAAGTTAGGAAGTTACCTTGCCAGTAAGGGACTGCCTTTTAAAATTCTTTTGTTATTAGACAATGCTCCTGGCCACCCAGAACCCCATGAATTCACCATGAAGGTGCTAAATTGGTCTATTTGCCACCGAACACAGTACTTCTAATTCAGCCTCTAGATCATAAGAACCTTGAAGGATCATGATATCCAGTACTCTATGGAAGGGACTGTCAATGCTATAGAAGAGATCTCCCCAATAGAAAGATCATCATGAACGTCTGGAAGGATTACATCACTGAAGATGCCATCGTTTTTGTAGTGAAAGCTGCGACAGCCGTCAAGCCTGAAACAATGAATTCCTGCTGGAGAAAACTGTGTCCAGATGTTGTGTCTGACTTCACAAGACTTATGACAGAGCCAATCAAGGAAATCATGAAAGAGATTGTAGATATGGAAAAATTAAAAAAGAAATGTTGGGATGAAGGGTTCCAAGATATGGGTCTTGGAGAAATTCAAGTGCTAATAGGCACCACACCAGAGGAATAGCAGAAGATGACTTGATGGAGATGAGTGCCAGATGAGGAAGAGGAAGACAGAAAAGACAGCGCTGGGAAACAAGCCGATGTCAGACAATCTGGCAGAAGAACAGAAGAGTTCTGATTATTGAAGACTGCGTTTGACTTCTTTTGCGACGCGTATCCTCTTACGATATGGACCAAACTAAAACAAACAGTGGGAGAATGATCAGAACCAGGTAGAAACACTTTTAGAGAAATGGTAAAGCAAAGAAGTCAGACAGAATTTAGGCTGTGTTTCCAGGAAGTTACACCGTGTGTGTCTGCACCTCCTTGCTCCCCTCCCCACTTCTCCACCTCTTCTGCCTCCGCTGCCTCTTCCTCCACTTCTTCTTGGCCTCTTGAAAATGAAGACAAGGACAAAGACTTTTACGATGATCCACTTCCACTTAATGTACAGTAACGATCATCAAGCCATACAGTTCACGAACATATCTTTTGTGCGTATGTGGGTGTCTCTGCATGAAAATCTAATAACTGTGCATCAAGGACTGTGTGGAACACTGTCCTGCCACCATCATGGCCTAAGTATTCTTCATGCAGAACATCATGGACAAGACTAATATAGAAGTGGTTAGCCTCTTCTTACGTGGGCATAGGGTGAGTGATAGCGAACATCAGATTAGTAATACATTAGTTTCCTTACTGTTTTACCACTTTACTTTCAAAAGAATTACATTACCTTACAGAATGCCCCTCTCCTTTGTAACTGGAGAAATTTGTGTATCAACCTATCTTCACAGGTTAGTGTTTTTTAAAGAATGTAATGATGTTTCCAATCCTGGATTATGACTGTGACTGTAATACTGTATGATGCAAATGTTTTAGAACAATTTGTTCATTTGTGTATGTGAAAGTCATTCAGTTGTGTCCAACTCTTTGCGACTCCATGGACTATATAGTTCATGGAATTCTCCAGGCCAGAATACTGGAGTGGGTAGCCTATTCCTTCCTCAGCAGATCTTCCTGACCCAGGAATCAAACCAGGGTCTCCTGCACTGCAAGCTGCTTGTTTACCAACTGAGCTATCAGGGAAGCCGTTCATTTGTCAATAAGCTAGGCTATCAGGGAAGGGGCTTCCTAAAGTATAATAGCCAAAACATGATGGAAGTTTACTTCATGCTCCCATAACAGTCAGGTGGTATGTGGTCCAGCACGGTGGACCAACCAACTTTGCTATGTGAGGTCTCTAGGAAATTGAGTCCTTCTGTACTTTGGCGCTGCCATGGCCTGAGGGGTTCTTTACCAACCTGGATAGCGTTGGCACACCACTACATCCAAGGGAAGTGGGAAAGAAGTGAGTCCAGGGCAAGAATGTTAAAGGGGCACATATCATATCCACTGTCTCATTGGTCACATGATCACACTAGCTGCAAAACGCACCCTACTGTTGGGTGGACATGGGTCCAGCTGAAACCCAGGGATTTTAGCTAAACGAAGAAATGAGAGAATTAACAATAGAAAATATTTGGTAGTCATCCACCATGAGTCTCAAGAAACTTCACTCAGTAGATTAAATGACTAAATTTCAGTAATTGCTTAAAGATGTAGAAAGATTTCACTTGTCAGTTTTATGTTTGTCATGGTAGATGTTTGAAGTGTTTTAGAGAGACAGATATATTTTAATTTTAAATACACTTAAAATGTTTCAGGAAATTAAATTATAAGTTTATAAATAGAGTTGCTTATTTAGGAGAACCTAACAGAAGCAGAAGATATTAAGAAGAGGTGGCAAGAATACACAGAAGAACTGTACAAAAAAGATCTTCACTACCCAGATAATCACGATGGTGTGATCACTCACTTTGAGCCAAACATCCTACAATGTGAAGTCAAGTGGGCCTTAGGAAACATCACTATGAACAAAGCCAGTGCAGGTGATGGAGTCCTAGTTGAGCTATTTCAAATCCTAAAAGATGATGCTGTGAAAGTGCTGCACTCAATACGTCAGCAAATTTGGAAAACTCAGCAGTGGCCACAGGACTGGAAAAGGTCAGTTTTCATTCCAATCCCAAAGAAAGGCAATGCCAAAGAATGCTCAAACTAACAACTGACTCATCTCACACGCTAGTAAAGTAATGCTCAAAATTTTCCAAGCCAGGCTTCAGCAATACGTCAACCGTGAACTTCCCGATGTTCAAGCTGGTTTCAAGAAAGGCAGAGGAACCAGAGATCACATTGCCAACATCCGTTGGATCATGGAAAAAGCAAGAGAGTTACAGAAAAACATCTATTTCTGCTTTATTGACTATGTCAAAGCCTTTGACTGTGTGGATCACAATAAACTGTGGAAAATTCTGAAAGAGATGGGAATACCAGACCACCTGATCTGCCTCTTGAGAAACCTGTATGCAGGTCAGGAAGCAACAGTTAGAACTGGACACAGAACAACATACTGGTTCCAAATAGAAAAAGGAGTATGTCAAGGCTGTATATTGTCACCCTGCTTATTTAACTTCTATGCAGAATACATCATGAGAAATGCTGGGCTGGAAGAAGCACAAGCTGGAATCAAGATTGCCAGGAGAAATATCAATAACCTCAGATATGCAGCTGACACCACCCTTATGGCAGAAAGTGAAGAGGAACTAAAGAGCCTCTTGATGAAAGTGAAAGAGGAGAGTGAAAAAGTTGGCTTAAAGCTCAACATTCAGAAAACGAAGATCATGGCATCCAGTCCCATCACTTCATTTCAAACAGATGGGGAAACAGTGGAGAAACAGTGTCAGATTTTATCTTTTTGGTCTCCAAAATCACTGCAGATGGTGACTGCAGCCATGAAATTAAAAGACACTTATTCCTTGGAAGGAAAGTTATGAGCAACCTAGATAGCATATTCAAAAGCAGAGACATTACTTTGCCAACAAAGGTCTGTCTAGTCAAGGCTATGGTTTTTCCAGTGGTCATGCATGGATGTGAGTGTTGGACTGTGAAGAAAGCTGAATGCCAAAGAATTGATGCTTTTGAACTGTGATGTTGGAGAAGACTCCTGAGAGTCCCTTGGACTGAAAGGAGATTCAACCAGTCCATCCTAAAGGAGCTCAGTCCTTGGGTGTTCATTGGAATGACTGATGCTGAAGCTGAAACTCCAATACTTTGGCACCCTCATGCGAAGGGTTGACTCATTGGAAAAGACTCTGATGCTTGGAGGGATTAGGGGCAGGAGAAGAAGGGGACGACAAAGGATGAGATGGCTGGATGGTATCACCGACTCGAAGGAGTTCGTGATGGACAGGGAGGCCTGGAGTCCTGTGATTCATGGGGTCGCAAAGAGTCAGACATGACTAAGCAACTCAACTGAACTGAACTATATTAAATTTGAGTCAGTTCAACATTAATCAGAGAAAACTGGAAGCAATTAATGTTATTTTAATTAAGAAAAAAATTCTGTGTTAAACATTTGTTGTACAGTCACTCTGTCATGTCCAACTCTTTGTGACCCCATGAACTGCAACACGCCAGACCTCCCTGTCCATCACCAACTCCTGGAGTTGGCTCAAACTCATGTACATAGAGTTGGTGATGCCATCCAACCATCTTATCCTCTGCCATCCCCTTCTTCTCCTGCCTTCAATATTTCCCAGCATCAGGGTCTTTTCAAATGAGTCAGCTCTTTGCATCAGGTGGCCAAAGTTTTGGAGCTTCAGCTTCAGCCTCAGTCCTTTCAATGAATATTCAGGACTGATTTCCTTTATGATTGACTAGGTTGACCTCCTTGCAGTCCAAAGAACTCTCAAGAGTCTTCTCCAACACCAGTTCAAAGGCATCAATTTTTCGGCGCTCAGTGTTTTTTATTGTCCAGCTCTCACATCCGTACATGACTACTGGAAAAACCATAGCTTTGACTAGACGGACCTTTGTCAGCAAAGTAATGTCTCTGTTTTTTAATACATGGTCTAGATTTGTCGTGGCTTTTCTTCACAGGAGCATCTTTTAATTTCATAGCTGCAGTCACTGTCCAAAGTGATTTCGGAGCCCAATAAAATAAAGTCTGCCACTGTTTCCACTGTTTCCCCATCTTTTTTCCATGAAGTGATGGGACCAGATGCCATGATCTTCGTTTTTTGAATGTTGAGTTTTAAGCCAGCTTTTTTACTCTCCTCTTTCACCTTCATCAAGAGGCTCTTTAATTTCACTTCGCTTCCTGCCCTAAGGGTGGGGTCATCTGCATATCCAATGTTATTGATATTTCTCCCCTCAATCATAAATGGTTACAAAACCACTTAAACATAAATGGTTACAAAAATCCTACCTTTTAAAGATGTTACATCTTTTCAGATGGACCTCTTAGACTTACTAATAGTATTTACATTTCCTCCATGTCTTTTCACGGTTTCACAGTCCATGTATGTTTTATTGCTGAATAATATCCAATTGTTTGGATGTACCATAATTTTGTCAACCTAAATAAACTTAAGAGGCAATAATCAAACAAAAAGTGTTTATTTGGGATTGAAGAATTGCAGTTCGAGACACATAAGTTCAGGTAGCAATCCAAACAGAGTCCCACTGGGGAGTAAAAGTCAGGGGCTTTTAAAGGTAAAGAAGAGAAGTTTGCATTACAAAGAATTTTATCTGGAGTTGGAGGCAGAAGTAAGTCTTGGCTAGACATGATTGATTGCTAGAGGGAAGAAAAAGTTCATTAATGTGATAAGTTGCAGGTGTTTTTGCAGAGTCCTTGGAATAATTGTGTTTTGGCCCAGTTCAAAAGTTCAGGGCTCCACCTGGGGAGGATAAGTATGTGTGATCTTAATGTTCTCTCAGCTTCATTTAAAAACCTTTTTATAAAAGCGGCTCCATTTTACTTCACAGTTTCTTCATTCATTCACTTGCTGTGGGACATCTTGGTTGCTCCAAATTTTGGCAGTTATGAATAAAGCTGCTATAAACATTCATGTGCAAGTTTTTCTGTGGATATAAGCTTTTAACTCCTTTGGGTAAACACCAAGAAGTATGATTGCTGAATTGTATGTTAAACATATGTTTAGTTTTATAAGAAATCACCATACTGTCTTCCATACTGGCTGTGTGATCTGTATGATTTTGAAGTCCTACATTTCCTATTGCTTCATATCCTCACCGACATCTGATGCTCTCAGTGTTCTGGATTGTGACCATTCTAACCTGTGTGTTGTGATATTTTCCTATCATTTTAATTTGCATTTTCCTGTAACCATGATGTAGAGCATGTGTTCATGCTTATTTGCCATGCGTATATCTTCTTTGATAGGGTGTCTGTTAAGGTCTTTGGCCTTTTCCACAACTGAGTTGTTCTTTCTTTCATTGATTGTGCCTTTAGTATTGTGTTTAAAGAGGCTGCTGCTGCTGCTGCTGCTGCTAAGTTATTTCAGTCGTGTCCGACTCTGTGCGATCCCATAGACTGCAGCCTACCAGGCTCCTCTGTCCATGGGATTTTCCAGGCAAGAGTACTGGAGTGGGGTGCCATTGCTTTCTCTGTTAAAGAGGCTACACGCTGTATTATTTCAATTATGTGACATTCTGGAAAAGGTAAAATTATGGAGACAGTAAAAAAAAAAAAAATCAATGATTGCCATGGGTTAGAAAGGAAGAAAGGATGAATAGGCAGAGCACGAGGCTTTTTAGAGAAGTGAAAATACTCTGTATGATGCTCTAACAGTGAAAACATNTTAAAGAGGCTACACGCTGTATTATTTCAATTATGTGACATTCTGGAAAAGGTAAAATTATGGAGACAGTAAAAAAAAAAAAAATCAATGATTGCCATGGGTTAGAAAGGAAGAAAGGATGAATAGGCAGAGCACGAGGCTTTTTAGAGAAGTGAAAATACTCTGTATGATGCTCAAACAGTGAAAACATGGCGTTACACATTGGTCCAGTCCCATAGAATGTGTAGTACCGGGAGTGAACTCTAATACAGCTCTGCACTTCGGGTGATGATGTGTTAATGCAGGTTTATCAGTTATAACAAAAGTACTACTCCGGTGGGGGATGCTGACTGTGCTGGAGGCTATGTATGTGTGAGGTCAGGGAGTCTGTGAGCAATCTCTGTACCTTCTGTTCAATTTTTCTATGAATCCAAAACAGCGCTAAGGAAATAATCTTAATAAATATTACCTGTGAGGTCTTCTGGCCCTGAACTTACATTGTTGGGAATTTTTAAAATTACTGATTCAGTTTCATTACTGGTAATTAGTCTCCCTTCGTATTTTCTGTTTCTTCTTGGTTCAGTCTCAGGAGATTGTACATTTCTAGGAATTCATCCATTTATTCTAGGATGTCCATTTTATTGGCATATAATTGTAGTAATCTCTTATAATTCTCTGAATTTCTGAGGTTTCAGTTGTAACTTTGTTTTTTTTTAATTTCCGATTTTATTGATTTGACTGTTTTTCTTCTTGAGGAGTCTAGATAAAGGTTTACCAATTTTGGTTAACTTTGCAAAGAACTGGCTCTTTGATCTTTTCTATTGTTTTTTAACCTCTATTTCATTTATTGCTGCTCTGATCTTTACAATTTATTTCCTTCTAACTTTGTTTTTGGCTTGTAATTCTTTTTTTTTTCTTTTTGATGATAAACGCATATCATCATTTATTTAATGTTTAAGCTCTTGCACTAGCTTTTTATAAACTGGTGAACACTGACAAATTATTTCTCCCACAGAACTATAACCACTTGTTCCCAGACAGTTTAAATATATAGTTGAGCTAACATTAATACACATCACCATTTTATCAATTACATAATAAAACAAATTGTCAAGTATCCAAATATTAAGTTACNCTCGTAGACAAAAATATAGATTTGTGGTTGCCAGAGGTGGCTGCTGGGGGGAGTTGAATTGATGAAGGTAGCCAAAAGGCAGAAACTTCCAGTTATAAGATAAATAAGTACTAGGCATGCTCATTTGCTAAGTCATGTCCAACTCTTTGAGATTCTGTGGACTACAGTCCGCCAGGGTCCTCTGCCCCTGGGATTTCCCAGGCAAGAATACTGAAATGGGTTGCCATTTCCTTCTCCAAAGTACAAGGAATCTAAGATAAATAAGTGCCAGGAATCTAAAAAATCCAACAACTTGAATATTAATTAAAACAAGTAGGTATAGGTGATTCTGTGCATATATTTATTTTATTTTTGGCTGTACTGGGGTCTTCATTGCCGTAGGTGGGCTTTCCCCAGTTGCAGTGAGAAGGGGCTACTCTCTAGCTGTGATGTATGGGCTTCCCATTGTGGTGGTTTCTCTTGTTGCAGAGCACAGGCTCTAGGGTACTCAGGCTTCAGTACCTGAGGCACATGGGCACGGTACCTGTGGCTCACGGGCCCTAGAACACAGGCTCAATGGTTATGGTGCACAGAGTTAGTTGTTCTGTAGCACGTGGGAGCTTCCCAGATCAGGGCTTGAACCCATGTCTTCTGCACTGGCAGGCAGATTCTTGACCACTGAGCCACCAAGGAAGCCTGATCCTTGACACGTAAAAGCCTTCATCAGATATTTAAAAAATCTCGAGTGCCATGTTTATGAACCTTTTGATAGGTTCTGTTATTTACAACCAAGAATGTCTTGAGGGAGAATCAGTTTCTTCCCTAAGCCCATTACATCATGTTTCCAGTTTACCTCAGTGTCATAGATCTCATGGTTATGTTTCTAAATTTCATTATGCTTATGATAACCCTCCATGCACACATGGGTGGACAAGATGCCTATTGGGATGCTTGTCCAGGTTTCTCTTGGCTGCATACTGTTACTCCCCACTCCAAATCCCCAGATCTGCAGAGTTCAGAGGTATCTTAGCTGTCATAATGATATGATTTGGTCCACCTTGGTCCAAGGTGACCAGTAACCTAAGCAAGGTTAATAAGAGTGCCAGTTGAAAGAGAGCCTCAGACTCTCTCTAGATGGCTAGAAGGATCATATGTAGATGAAGGAACTGGGACTAGCTCTTGTCTACTCTTGGAGGCTGGAGAGCAGGGGCAAAGGGTCCTTTTAGAGACAGAAGAATCAAGCTCATGGCAGAGAAACTGAAACAAAGATAGATGGGGAGCATTTGGGTTCTAGTCTGTTCCTGAAGCCCAGTCAGCTGCACATAGCCTTGAGTCTTGGGAGACATCTGGTACACTAATAATAATTCACCTCTCCCTTCTGAACAAAATAGAGTCAATTTCTATTATTTGTAACCAAAAAAAGCTATCTAATATGCCTGAAAAGATATTAAACTCTTCATATGAAGCAAATTCAAGGGTTTCATTTTTAAAAGGAATAGCTACTTGGTTGTCTCAATGAGAGGAACTTTCTGGTGTGGATCTGACCTTAGGGTTATAAGTACTGGTCCAAGGTGTGTCCCCTGAGAAGTTCACAAAATTGCATTTGCCTAAAACTCATCTATTAGAGTAACTCTAGCCTGATAATTCTTGCAGAATACCCAATGCTGAGTATAAGAAAGTCACAGTCAATTAACCACTTGTGACTTCTGACAGTTCAGTTTAGTTCAGTGGCTCAGTCGTGTCCAGCTCTTTGCAACCCCATGGACTGCAGCATGCCAGGCCTCCCTGTCCATCACCAACTTCCGGAACTTGCTCAAACTCAAGTCCATCGAGTTGGTGATGCCATCCAACCATCTCATCCTCTGTTGTCCCCTTCTCCTCCTGCCTTCAATCTTTCCCAGAATCAAGGTCTTTTCCAATGAATCAGTTCTTCACTTGCAAAATGCCCAGAACTGGTGTAAGAAAGTTACAGTCAATTAACCACTTGTGACTTGTATAGCATCTCATTATACTTAGTCTACCGGAAGATCCCCAAATTGCATTACATAGTCTGTAGTTAAAGTTGTTAGTTCACCATTCTCTCCCAGGAAAAACTACATTTCCCAGCCCCTCTTGAAGGTAAGGCAAGGGCATAAGACTAAGTTCTGACCCATAAAAAAGGAGTGGACATGACAGGAGTAACTTTCAGAACATTCCTTAAAGGAATGTCCTTTTCTTCTTTTTCCTTTCCTTCTCCTGGAATTTGAACGTGGTTCTGGCAGCAGGTCCAGCCATGCTGGAACTCAAGATGAAAGTCATGTATTATAAATAGAGATAAAAAATCTAGAAAGAGCTAGGGTCCCCAGACCTACTTACGTTTAGACCTTTCCATGTGAGAGAAATCGGAGAAGGCAATGGCACCCCACTCCAGTACTCTTGCCTGGAAAATCCCATGGACCGAGGAGCCTGGTGGGCTGCAGTCCATGGGGTCACTAAAAGTCAGACAGGACTGAACGACTTCACTTTCACTTCTCACTTTCATGCACTGGAGAAGGAAATGGCAACCCACTCCAGTGTTCTTGCCTGGAGAATCCCAGGGACAGGGGAGCCTGGTGGGCTGCCGTCTCTGGGGTCACACAGAGTCAGACACGACTGAAGCGACTTAGCAGCAGCAGCAGCAGTGAAGCAATCCAGCTCATACGAAATGAGAAGCGCCCAAAAGAACATGGAGCATTTAGCCCAGGGAGGGAAAAGGTTAGGATAGGTTGGAGAGCTCTCACAAGACATAGGAAGAACTCATGTGGGAAAGAGAATAGCTCCATCTGCTCCATATGATTCCAGGTGGCTGAAGGCCAGTAAAGCATGTAGGGAAGTGAAGCAGTAAGATCCAAAGGTTTCCACATCAGTTCTGGTTCTTGGCTTTAAGCAATAGAAACAGACTCTAATGTCTTAGGCAAAAACAAAACTTGCTGGAATGGTATTTGGAGGGGGTGGGAATCACAGAATTAATCATATTCCAGAGTACTGGCCTCCAGTGGCTCAGCAGACAAAGAATTTGCCTGCAATGCAGGAGACACGGGAGATGAGGGTTCAGTCCCTGGGTTGGGAAGATTCCCCTGCAGAAGGAAATGGTAACCCTCTCCAGTATTCTTACCTGGAAAACGCCAAGGACAGAGGAACCTGGTGGCCTACAGCCCAAAGGGTGGTAAAGAGTTGGACATGACTGAGCAATAAAGCACACAGAGCCCTGGCCAGGGATCAGTAGTATCCGGAGTGCTGGTTAGCGGGAAGAACAGCCACAGCCATGGAGCAGACCAAGGTTTGACCAGAATGATGAATGACTTCTAACTGGTCCTCATGTCCCTGAGTCATTCAGGAGTCAGAATCATGGGAGAGAGTCTTATGGTTGCACCTAGGTCATCCATTCCCTGGCTGAAGGAAGGCAGGGTGGATTAGGGGAAAAATAAGGTCCCTGACTCTCACGTGGAAGTCAGGCACCACCTCCACAAAACCAAGATACTATCAGACACATTTCCAGGGCCACCCCTAATGATTCTTGCAAAGCCTGTGAATTTGTGACCCATGTCTCGTGATTGGGAAGAACTTGTCTGTTCAGGGAAGTTATCTGTGTATTCCTCACATATGCTTGTATACCCTCTGCTGAATGATTCCAGTCCTGAAAGATTCACTGGTTCACACATTCTTCTTCATGTTAAGATGAAATAAAGGCTGGGAGTTTAGACTGCCTGACACTCAAGACCCTCCAACTCTGGTTCTACTTTTGAACAGTTAAACTCTGTGATTCGTCTATAAAAGCCTTTCTTCCCATCCAGCTTATTCACTCAGTGTCACCATCCTCTGACCCCATCAAAACATCTTATGTTTATTCCCTTTATTTCTCCTGGCTATCTAAATGCTGTCCATTCTTCACATTCCCGCTCAGATCCCATATCCTACACGAAACATTCCTGAACCATCCCAGCCCGAAGTAACTCTTTGGAAATCGGTTGCCTGTATGCTTCACAAGGCATTTAATCATTTGCTTTTTAAATGTTTTCTATTTTTTAGAATTGATATTTATACTTCATTAGATAATTTAACTTTAAACATACTTATATTTTCTCTATCTGGATTATAATTTCCTGAAGACATGAGCTATTTCTTATCCAACTTTGTATCTCCTGTAGAACTTAACAAAATTCTTTCCACATGGGCTTTCTTCCTCCCTTAATTGATATGAAAACCAGAGGTGAATATGGTCTTGACTCCTTATCCAGGAATTTGGGGAAGAGGAAGCAGAAGATGATGGAAGAGGTAAGTCAGGCAATGACTTACAATTACTTCTTAGGCTATAATAATGTTGTGAGTGATTTATGCTTTACAGCTTTTTGGAGTTATAATTGATATGCAAAACTGCACATATTTGTTAAGTTTGACATATGTATACATCCACGAAACCATTACCCTAATCAAGATAATAAACCTATCTAGCTCCTCCCACCGTTTCCTTATGGCCCTTCATAGACTTTCATTCACTTCTACATCAAGCCTTCAAGCAACTGCTGATTTGTTTTCTGTCACTATGGTTTGAGTATCCTAGAATTTTATATAAACAGAATCATTCACTATGTACTCTTTTTGTCTGGTTTCTTTCACTCCACATAATTATTTTGAGAGTCACCCATGTTGTTGAACAGATCACTAGCTCACTCTTATTCTTTTTATTGCTGAGTAGTATTCCATTGCATGAGCATACCACGATTTATTTGTCTATTGATGGTCATTTGAGTTGTTTAGTTGTTTCAAGTTTTTGGCTATTACAAGTTAAGCTGCTATAAACATTTGTACAAGCCTTTTAATGTGGACACATGTTTTCATTCATCTTAGGTATTTACACCGAAGGTACAGTGGGTATTTACACCCAATAGTAGAATGCTTGGGCCTTAGACTAGGTCTATGTATAACATTTTAAAGGATTACTAACATGATTGCACCATTTTCATTCCTATCAGCAATGTAGGAGAATTGCGGTTGCTCCTTCTCCTCACCAATCAGTTCAGTTCAGTCGCTCAATAGTGTCTGACTCTTTGCTTTAAAAAACAAAAAAACAAACTTAGGCCATTGTAGTGAGTGGTAGCTCACTGTGGTTTCAATCAGCATTTTCCTAATGACTAATGAAGAACAGCTTTTCACGAGTTCATTCATCGTCTTCTTTGACAAAGTGTTTGTTCATATCTTTTGTCCATTTTAAAAACTGAGTTGTTTTCTTACCGTTGTGTTTCAAGTTTCTCTATAGATTCTGGGCACAATTTTTTATCATACATATGACTTGGAAATATTTTCTCATGGTCCGTGGCTTGCTTTTTACTATCTTTTCAAGTTGTAGGAGGTTTAAATATTGATAAAGTCCAGTTTATCACTATATTCTTTTATGAGTTGTGCTTTTGGTGTTGCAACTGAGAAATCTTTAACTCAGGGTCACAGAGATTTTTGGAGAAGGCAATGGCACCCCACTCCAGTACTCTTGCCTGGAAAATCCCGTGGACGGAGGAGCCTGGTGGGCTGCAGTCCATGGGGTTGCAAGGAATCAGACATGACTGAGTGACTTCACTTTCACTTTTCACTTCCATGCATTGGAGAAGGAAATGGCAACCCACTCCAGTGTTCTTGCCTGGAGAATCCCAGGGATGAGGGAGCCTGGTGGGCTGCCGTCTGTGGGGTCGCACAGTCGGACACAACTGAGGCGACTTAGCAGCAGCAGCAACACAAAGATTTTCTTCTTCTGAAATTTTTATAGCTTTAAGTTTTACCCAGATAGGTTTATGATAAATTTTTTTTAGTTAATTTTTGCCTATGGTGTGAGGTACTGATTGAGGTTCATTTTTTCAAATAAAGATATTAAGTNGTCGGACACAACTGAGGCGACTTAGCAGCAGCAGCAACACAAAGATTTTCTTCTTCTGAAATTTTTATAGCTTTAAGTTTTACCCAGATAGGTTTCTGATAAATTTTTTTTAGTTAATTTTTGCCTATGGTGTGAGGTACTGATTGAGGTTCATTTTTTCAAATAAAGATATTAAGTTGCTCCAGAATCATCTGTTGAAAAGATGATCCTTTCTCCACTGGATTGCCTTTGCAACCGTGTTGAAAATCAGTTAATCGTACGTGTGTGGATCTGTCTATGGACTCTATCTGCTCCAATTGTTGTTGTGTCTATCTTTACACCAATATGTCACTGAATGATTTATATTCCTATAGTGTTTCAGATAAAGTGCTTTCACGCATAGATACAGGGTTGTGTTCATGATTTGGACACTGGAGCCAGATTACTTACGGGCAAATCCTGGCTCTAGCATTATTGGCTATATCGTGCATGCGTGCTAAGTCGCTTCAGTCGTGTCCAACTCTTTTTGCTTCTCTTCTTTTCACAGCTATTTGTAAGGCCTCCCCAGACAACCATTTTGCCTTTTTGCATNTTCTTGCCACCTCTTCTTAATATCTTCTGCTTCTGTTAGGTCCATACCATTTCTGTCCTTTATCGAGCCCATCTTTGCATGAAATGTTCCCTTGGTATCTCTAATTTTCTTGAAGAGATCTCTAGTCTTTCCCATTCTGTTCTTTTCCTCTATTTCTTTGCATTGATCACTGAAGAAGGCTTTCTTATCTCTTCTTGCTATTCTTTGGAACTCTGCATTCAGATACTTATATCTTTCCTTTTTTCTTTTGCTTTTTGCTTCTCTTCTTTTCACAGCTATTTGTAAGGTCTCCCCAGACAGCCATTTTGCCTTTTTGCATTTCTTTTCCATGGGGGTGGTCTTGATCCCTGTCTCCTGTACAATGTCACGAACCTCATTCCATAGTTCATCAGGCACTCTATCAGATCTAGGCCCTTAAATCAATTTCTCACTTCCACTGTATAATCATAAGGGATTTGATTTAGGTCATACCTGAATGGTCTAGCGGTTTTCCCTACTTTCTTCAATTTAAGTCTGAATTTGGCAATAAGGAGCTCATGATCTGAGCCACAATCAGCTCCTGGTCTTGTTTTTGTTGACTGTATAGAGCTTCTCCATCTTTGGCTGCAAATAATATAATCAATCTGATTTCAGTGATGACCATCTGATGATGTCCATATGTAGAGTCTTCTCTTGTGTTGTTCGAAGAGGGTGTTTGCTATGACCAGTGCATTTTCTTGACAAAACTCTATTAGTCTTTGCCCTGCTTCATTCCACATTCCAAGGCCAAATTTGCCTGTTACTCCAGGTGTTTCTTGACTTCCTACTTTTGCATTCCAGTCTCCTATAATGAAAAGGACATCTTTTTTGGGGTGTTAGTTATAATACGTCTTGTAGGTCCTCATAGAATTGTTCAACTTCAGCTTCTTCAGTGTTACTGCTTGGGGCATAGACTCGCATTACTATGATACTGAATGGTTTGCCTTGGAAACGAACAGAGATCATTCTGTCGTTTTAGAGATTTCCTAGTACTGCATTTTGGACTCTTTTGTTGACCATGACGGCTACTCCACTTCTTCTGAGGGATTCCTGCCCACAGTAGTAGATATAATGGTCATCTGAGTTAAATTCACCCATTACAGTCCATTTTAGTTCGCTGATTCTTAGAATGTCGACGTTCACTCTGCCTTCTCTTGTTTGACCACTTCCAATTTGCCTCAATTCATGGACCTGACATTCCAGGTTCCTATGCAATACTGCTCTTTATCCCTCCCAGCATCAGAGTCTTTTCCAATGAGTTAACTCTTCGCATGAGGTGGCCAAAGTACTGGAATTTCAGCTTTATATAGTAACAGATAATAAACAGGGTTATTGTGGTGATAACTCTGAAATGTACAGAAATATAAAATCACCCTGTATTGCATGGGGAATAGACACAGTATTGTAGGTCATTTATATTTCAAAAACAAAAAAAACTCAAAGAAGAAAGAGATCAGATTTGTGGTCACCAAAGGTGGAAGGTGGGAACTGGATGAAGACAGTCAAAAGGTGAAAACTTCCAGTTATAAGATAAATAAGCATTAGGGATGTAGTGTACTACAAGGAGATCCAACCAGCCCACTCTAAAAAGATCATTCCTGGGTGTTCTTTGGAAGGACTGATGCTAAAGCTGAAACTCCAATACTTTGACCACCTCATGCAAAGAGTTGTCTCATTGGAAAAGACTCTGATGCTGGGAGGGATTAGGGACAGGAGGAAAAGGGGACAACAGAGGATGCAATGGCTGGATGGCATCAGCGACTCGATGGAAATGAGTTTGGGTGAACTCTGGGAGTTTGTGATGGACAGGGAGGCCTGGTGTGCTGCGATTCATGGGGTCACAAAGAGTCGGACACAACTGAGAGACTGAGCTGAAGTGTACAACATGATAAACAATGAACACTGCTGCATGTCATATATGAATGTTGTTAAGATAGAGCTTTCCAAGTGGTGCTAGTGGTAAAGAATATGCCTGCCAATGCAGAAGATGCAAGAGATGCAGGTTCAATCCCTTGCCGGGAGCCAGTGTGAGGAACCCCACCTGTGGCAAAGGTCATGAGGGAGGAGGTTCAGCATATGCAAAGGGAGGATCGAGCCTCAGGGGTCCCCCTGGAAATTCTCGAGCGTCTACCCCCCAAACCAGAGTCTGCCTGCTTTACTGTGTTATGCTTTACACCTACTCTTCTGACATTAACAGGGGGCTGTCCCCCCACCACCTTTTTCTGGAAAAAGTTAATTTAGAGCTTTTAGATGATAAATCTCCTGGGCATAATAAGAGTGTTTCAATCCAAAAACCCCTCTGATGGCTTTCTAGCCTGCCTGCAGGACTCCTACAGCTGTGCATGTGATTGTTTGCAGCCTCCCGACCGCGAGAGGCACAGGAAGCCTAAAACATCTTAGGAATGTAGGGGTTTCCGAGGAGTCAAAATCATTAGAATAGGACTGATTAAGGCTTTCATTTGTTGAGCCAATACTTGCTGCCAAGTTTTCATATCTTTATTAGTGGATATAGTTGGTATACAGAAAAAAAGCTAGTAGCCCTGGTATTAGCAACATTAGATCTTTGAGTTAAGTACTTTGTTTTAACCCACTGCTTATAACCCACCTTTGTTCTACAGGAATGTAACTTTATTTAGTACTTTGAGGATGATATAGATTAAAGAAAAAACACTTCAAAGGAAAAAGTTTTCTGGTTGATAGACATTTATCTAGGAAGAGAGCCATAAAAATGTTAACAGGCCCCCTGGCCAGAAGATGATGTAAAACCAACTAAGACCTTTTGTATATGGAAGGTATGCAAAAAGAAAGCCTGGTCTCAATAAGGGTCAGGACTGCTGCCCCTGCATAACTCTGCATATTCCATTATTTCTTTATGTACAACTTGGAGTATATAAGCTGCTTTTGAAAATAAAGTTGTGGATCTGGCACCGATGCTTGCCCCCATGTCGTTCTTTTCTCCCTTTTCTGGCTGAATTCCCATCTGGAGCATGGAGGCTCACTGAGTCTACTTATTTGCCCTGGCTTCTAAGACCCATACAAGAGGGAGCTCAAGGCGGGGCACCCTCCGCTACTCAAGCAGGCGCCAGTGGCCTACATAGACAGTGCAAGTTCCTTGTCTTGGAACTTTATTGGTTCTCCATGTAAACCAAGTTATTCAGCCTCTTTTCTCCACTTATTTTCCTACTGCACTATTTCTTTCTAATCTCCCTCCATATCTTTAATTAAGCAATTAATTCATCAGACGCCAATCCATCCCCGCTTTGAATTCCCTGGATCCACCGGGGCTGGACCCCAGCAATCCCTGGGCTTGGAAGATCCCCTGGAGGAGGAAATGGCAACCACTCCAGTNTTATTTTCCTACTGCACTATTTCTTTCTAATCTCCCTCCATATCTTTAATTAAGCAATTAATTCATCAGACGCCAATCCATCCCCGCTTTGAATTCCCTGGATCCACCGGGGCTGGACCCCAGCAATCCCTGGGCTTGGAAGATCCCCTGGAGGAGGAAATGGCAACCACTCCAGTATTCTTGCTCAGAAAATTCTGGTATTCTTTCTTGTAAAATTACAATATTCTTGCTTGAAAATTCAATGGACAGAGGAGCCTAGCAGACTGTAGCCCAGGGGGCTGCAAAGAGTCGGACACAATTGACCAACGAAACATACAATGACATGGGCAAAAGAAAGTAAATTCTAGGAGTTCTAATCACACACACAAAAAACTCTTCCTATGTCTTTACTTCTGTAAAGACATCCATTGTAAAGACTTTTGTAAAGACATCCAATGGATGTTCATTAAATTTATTACAGTTATAATTTCATGAGTTATATAAGTCAAATTGTCATGCTATATACCTTAAAGTGCTATATGTCAATATTAAATCACAGAAGAAATCAAAAAAGAAATCAAAATATGCACAGAAACAAATGAAAATGAAAACACAGCAACCCAAAACCTGTGGGACAATATAAAAGCAGTGCTAAGAGGAAAGTTCATAGCAATATAGGCATACCTCAAGAAACAAGAAAAAAGTCANGGTGATGGACAGAGAGGCCTGGCGTGCCATGATTCATGGGATCGCAAAGAGAGCTGGACACGACTGAGTGACTGAACTGAACTGAACTGAATCATCCCCAAAGTTCACGCTTTGTAGGAATCATTTAATAATAGCGCTATATGTAACGATTCTTTATCGATAAAAAGACTTGTTCTATCTGCAATAATATTATAGATGAGTGGTTAACATGGGGAAGTTTTTTTTTTTTTTTTTTTTTTAAGTGATTATGTATTTGATTTTAAGGTCAGTTGTGGACTTCTTTATTCAGGTCAGAAACTGAATTCCCAAGATATTGGCCAATCCAAAAAGTCTGTTTGGGTTTTTCGGTAACATCTTATGGAAAAACCTGAATGAACTTTATAGCTAACCCCAAATTCCTGCATGTTCTCCTAAGACCTCAGGAAACCTAGGCTGAAAGTTCAAGCTGACGTAATGTGGGAGGAACCACCTAATGGCTCCCAATTATCCTGTAATCTTAATTGCATGTGAGGAAAATTGTTTTCCTTCTGGCAGCATAAATGGTCTCTCTATTGTTGCCATTTTATTTATTTTATAAAATATGGCCAATTTGACGAAATTAACAATATTTCTTTATTATAATCTATGTGCCCATGTCCATTTTCCTTTCTTAAAAGTGTTCTCTTATCTTTGGTTTATTCAGATCTGGACTCAGAAAAGTTCCACAGGTTGTATTTTGTTGGCCTGTTTCTTATATGTCTTTTTATCTGTAACAGCGGTCAGCAAACATTCTGTTAAAGGTTAGATACTTAATATTCTAGGCTTTGTGGCCTGTAAAATTGTTGAGAACTAAACTCTGCAGTTAGAGCATGAAAGCGGCCCCTTGAAAATGTGTGAAAAAGTCACTTAGCTGTATTCTTGTGATAAAACCTTATTTACACAGACAGCAGAACAGATTTGGCCCACTGCTTAGGGTTGGCAAACCAACGCTTGGTTTACAGTTCTGTAAGGAAAGAGGTTGGGCTTCCCAGGTGGCGCTAGTGGTAAAGAACCCACCTGCCAATGCAGGAGACAGAAGAGATAGCAGAGTTTGATCCCTGAGTTGGGAAGATCCCCTGGAGGAGAGCAAGGCCACCTACTCCAGTATTCTTGCCTGGAGAATCCCATGGACAGTGGAGCCTGATGGGCTATTGTCCATAGGGTCGCAGAGTTGGACACGACTAAAAAGACTTAGCATAGCACAGTAGCACAAGGAAGGAGGTTTACCTGTAGGAGCTAATAATATGCTATGATTTTATAAGGCTCAGACGGTAAAGAATCTGCCTGCAATGCAGGAGACCCGGGTTCAGTCCCTGGGTCAGGAAGATCCCCTGGAGAAGGGATAGGCTACCCAGTCCAGTATTCTTGGGCTTCCCTGTTGGCTCGGGTGGTAAAGAATCTGCCTGCCACGCAGGAGACCTGGGTTCATCTGTGGGTTGGGAAGATCCCCTGGAGATCTACCTATTCCAGTATTCTGGCCTGGAGCATCCCATGGACAGAGGAGCTGGCAGGCTACAGTCCATGGGGTCCCAAAGAGTTGGACACAACTGAGAAGTTTTCACTTTCAAAGAAAATAACTTCAAGCATTATCAAGTTAATGAGTTTCTTTCGGAGACTCTCAAAAAATATGGGCAATCTGAAAAAATAGACACTATCTAATAGGAAAACATTCTATCTAGATTTGATACATTCTGAAGTACAGAATCTTCCTCATAGCAGCTTTTGAGGAAGCTGGCTACTTACTAAATACCTTCTCCAGTAAAAATAATCATTTACCTTCTGAACATGTTCTCTGTTGGAATCCCCTCTGCCTCCTACACCCTCTCAGCTGGCTGTCCGCTTCTTCCTTTGTAAAAGGATGGTCAACGAAGTTCAGATCAAGGGCAGAGATCTGTTTTGCCAAGGCAAACTGGACCGTGAGTCAGCAGAGGGCTGAATAGCTGTTACTTATAATCTAGTGCTCATGTGCTTTGCTTCTTTTCCTAAATCTCTCTTCAGTACTGTCTGATGATAATGGGGACATTCTTGCCAATGTCCATCAACAGAGCCCAGGCAACATAGGGGGCGATGCTCCTCCCAGAGGCTAGACTTTGAGATGGTGTGTGTATGCTGACTTTCTCACCACGGGAAGTGTTGACCCGTGGTGTCCCAACATCCACCTTTCGACATACCTTGCGTGGCGAGGTCATTTTGGGGGTGCTTCTCGTGCAGGCTTCGGCACTATCATCTTCCTTCCTTTGGTTAAAGTTCTCTGAACAGGGAGACTATTTTGAGTGGTAAAAGACATCACCTGGGTTCTATGGAAGATTATACACTTGCTATGAAGATTTATGAAGATAAAACAACCAGAGGAAAAAACACCAACACGCTGAGTTGTAATAAAGCATGATGAATTAGGAGCTGAGGAAACATCACCCGGGAGTATGACCAGAACAAGGGAAAGTCAGTCTAGAATGTTTTCGCTATTCTTGACCCTTGTCTTTCTAGCTGCCCCTCAAAGAGCCTATCAGTCTCCCAATCTGACAGGTTCCACCCCTCACACTCCTTCCTTCAACCTCCATAAGCCCGGTTCATGGTGACCTCTGAGTGTGTTCCTGCTTACACAGGTGCACACTTGCACACCTGCTCCCTTTGAATCCATTTAGCCCCAATTACCTCCAGCTGAGAAACTCCTCCGTGCTGAGCAGGCCTCCGCTTGAATGACTGCCCCCCCTAGTTTATTTTTCTGGGTGCTCTCACCTCACCCTGGAAGCCTGGCCCCTCCAAGACCCCTGCAGATGCTGTCTGATCCATCTGCAACCTTTTCCAGCTCATGGCCTTTGTTCATTTTACTATTATAAATCTAAAATCCTCCTATGTGTGTTCTTTTGGACTTTGCACTTATGGAGAAAGAACACAAAGCTGTTTAATACCTCCCACATTATTGATATTTAACATTAAGAACACTTATAGGCCTCCAGTAGGCAGTTGAGGATATTTCGCAATACAGTTAGAAGAAAAGCTAACTGCTTCAGTAAATGGAGATACAGGAAGTATTGTCTCTTTATAGTCATAAAATTAAAAAGTACATTAAGTATTTGTTTCCTAAAAGAAAGATACTGTGCTAAGGAGAACATCTCCCACCAACGTCCCATAATTTATGTGCAGGGGAGGGCAGGCGAAGGTGAAAATAAGAGAACATTCCATTTGCTGCTGCTGCTGCTGCCAAGTCGCTCCAGCCGTGTCCGACTCCGTGTGACCCCATGGACTGCAGCCCACCAGGCTCCTCCGTTCATGGGATTCTCCAGGCAAGAGTACTGGAGTGGGGTGCCATTGCCTTCTCCGACATTCCATTTAGGCAAACTTTTACTTTATCTTTTTATTTTTCCTTGTAAGTGAAGCCCAGAATTGAGCTGCCCCTCTTCCAAAAAAAAAAAAACCCTCTTATTTTTTCAAATTTAAAAAATAACTTGAAATTGGTAGATCAAAAGGGAGGAAAATGTTTAGGGAACCACCTAATGTCTGCCTAATAATGTATGTTGCCCACAGGGTTTCATTCTGCAAGGCACACAGCCACATGCAACTTGATGGGATGAGAGAGGTAAAGATTAGTCTAGATATTTCCAGGAGGCTTGCTGAGAAGAGAGACAACTGCAGGCAAATCAACATGGCTAAAAGGATCTAAACCGGGGCGGGGGCTGGGGGCAAGGGTGTGGGGAGTGGGGGACAGGAAACATTACTGTTTCACAGGGCTTCCCTGGTACTTAGACGGTAAAGAATCTGCCTGCAATGCGGGAGACTTGGAGTCAGGAAGATGCCCCTGGAGAAGGGAATGGCAACCCACTCCAGTATTCTTGCTGGGAAACTTCCATGGACAGTGGAGCCTGGTGGGCTATGGTCCACAGGTCACAAAGAGTTGGACATGACTGACTAACACCTTTTTTTTTTCTTTCACTGGATCACTGGTAAAACATTTAGGAACAAGATAAATTTGAAATGTGGAGACTTGGGTATGAGCCACTGTCTGAGGAGCAAAGGTGGTACTGAGCAGCCAGGCAGAGATATAGAATTTTACAGGGCCACAGTCTGGCTCTGAGCAATTAGTGATGAAAAGAGCCCCACGTCTCAGTGAGGAGGGACTTGGGAGACAGAGCTCGAATTTGCCAGAAATGGTGGCTCCCTCTTGCACCACAGAGAAGCTGATAGGCTGATGAGAGCAATGATTGACAGCTTTAACTATGTCTTGGTGACACCATGGGATTTTTTTTTTCTCCATTGATTGAAAACATTCACATTTCTTCATTTTCTAAGGGGGTAGTTTAGAAACTCAGGTCTGTTTTTGAGGTATCTTTGAGAATTAATGATCTCATGTGAACTCAAGGTCAAGTCTCCTTACACAGGAATATAAAATAAGAAGGTAAAGGTGATTATACTGGCCTAGGGCATTTACTGCAGTTACTTTTTTGGAAAAGGATCCGATTTTGACATCAGGGCTTCTTTTGGGCTGCACCAGGTGTTAGTTGTGGCACGTGGATCTTTAGTTGTGACATGTGGGATCTACCTTCGTGACAAGGGAATGAACCTGCGTCCCCTGCGCTGAGAGCACAGAGTAGCCCCTGACCACCAGGGAACTTTCTTGACTTCCCTTCTTATTTTTTCTTTTCTAAAAATGTAACATAGTGTGTGTGCTCAGGCGTATCTCACTCTTTGCGACTCCGTGGACTGTAGCCCACCAGGCTCCTCTGCCCTTGGGACTCTCCAGATAAGAATACTGGAGTAGGTTGTCATTTTCTTCTTCAGGGGATCTTCCCAACCCAGGGATTAAACCTGAGTCTCTTACATCTCCTGCACTGGCAGGTGGATTCTTTACCACTGCACCACGTATTCTCTATCACAAAAACTTGGTTGAAAATGAATTACAATTTCTGGCTAATCAAATCTTAAACATATACCATATAAAATGTTTCAATTCAGTTCAGTTCAGTGGCTCAGTCGTGTCTGACTCTTTGCAACCCCATGAATTGCAGCATGCCAGGGCTCCCTGTCCATCACCAACTTCTGGAGTTCATGCAAACCCATGTCCATCGAGTTGGTGATGGCATCAAGCCATCTCATCCTCTGTAGTCCCCTTCTCTTCCTGCCCCCAATCCCTCCCAGCATCAAAGTCTTTTCCAATGAGTCAACTCTGCATGAGGTGGCCAAAGTATTGGAGTTTCAGCTTTAGCATCATTCCTTCCAATGAACACCCAGGACTGATCTCTTTTAGAATGGACTGGTTGGATCTCCTTGCAGTCCAAGAGACTCTCAAGAGTCTTCTCTAACACCACAGATCAAAAGCATCAATTCTTCGATGCTCAGCTTTCTTCACAGTCCAACTCTCACATACATACATGACCACTGGAAAAACAATAGCCTTGCCTAGACGGACCTTTGTTGGCAAAGTAATGTCTCTGCTTTTGAATATGCTATCTAGGTTGGTCATAATTTTCCTTCCAAGCAGTAAGTGTCTTTTAATGTCATGGCTGCAATCACCATCTGCAGTGATTTTGGAGACCAAAAAGATAAAATCTGACACTGTTTCCACTGTTTCCCCATCTATTTCCCATGAAGTGATGGGACCAAATGCCATGATCTTCATTTTCTGAATGTTGAGCTTTAAGACAACTTTTTCACTCTCCTCTTTCACTTTCATCAAGAGGCTCTTTAATTCCTCTTCACTTTCTGCCATAATGGTGGTGTCATCTGGATATCTGAGGTTATTGATATTTCTCCCGGCAATCCCACATGGAAGGTCAAGAAGGGCGGCAGTGAGGAGATACCCTTCGTCCAAGGTAAGGAGCAGTGGCTGCGCTTTGCTGGAGCAGCCATGAAGAGATACCCCATGCCCAAGGTAAGAGAAACCCAAGTAAGATGGTAGGAGTTGCAAGNTTTTCCTTCCAAGCAGTAAGTGTCTTTTAATGTCATGGCTGCAATCACCATCTGCAGTGATTTTGGAGACCAAAAAGATAAAATCTGACACTGTTTCCACTGTTTCCCCATCTATTTCCCATGAAGTGATGGGACCAAATGCCATGATCTTCATTTTCTGAATGTTGAGCTTTAAGACAACTTTTTCACTCTCCTCTTTCACTTTCATCAAGAGGCTCTTTAATTCCTCTTCACTTTCTGCCATAATGGTGGTGTCATCTGGATATCTGAGGTTATTGATATTTCTCCCAGCAATCTTGATTCCAGCTTGTGTTTCTTCCAGCCCAGTGTTTCTCATGATGTACTCTGCATAGAAGTTAAATAAGCAGGGTGACAATATACAGCCTTGACATACTCCTTTTCCTATTTGGAACCAGTCTGTTGTTCTATGTCCAGTTCTAACTGTTGCTTCCTGACTTGCATACAGGTTTCTCAAGAGGCAAGTCAGGTGGTCTGATATTCCCATCTCTTTCAGGATTCTCCACAGTTTATTGTGATCCACACAGTCAAAGGCTTTGGCATAGTCAATAAAGCAGAAATAGATGTTTTTCTGGAACTCTCTTGTTTTTCCCATGATCCAGTGGATGTTGGGAATTTGATCTCTGGTTCCTCTGCCTTTTCTAAAACCAGCTTGAACATCTGGAAGTTCACAGTTCACGTATTGCTGAAGCCTGGCTTGGAGAATTTTGAGGAAACTCTAAATTACAGAAAAAAAATTTTTTTCTTGTCAAACTGACACTTTGTATTCTTTGACGAACACCTCCTGGTTCCTCACTTCTTGCAGCTCCTGCCAGTCACTTGCCATGTATGCTTCTATATGTTTAACTACCTTAGATATTTCATGTACGTGGTATCATATAGCATTTGTCTTTCTGTGTCTGGGTTATTTCACTTACATAATATCCTCCAGTTTCATCCATGGAGATCTTTTTTGTACAGTTCTCCTGTGTATTCTTGCCACCTCTTCTTAATATCTTCTGCTTCTTTTAGGCCCATACCATTTCTGTCCTTTATTGAGCCCATCTTTGCAAACAAACAGCAAAGTTTCTCTTTTTCAAGGCTGAATAATATCCCATTTACCACATCTTCTTTATCTACTCTTGGACATTTAAAAAAAAAGATTTATTTACTCATTTTATTTTTTGGCTGTGCTGGGTCTTTGTTGCTGTGCATGGACTTTCTATAGTTGCGGTGAGCCAGGACTATTGTTTGTTGTGGTGCCTGGGCTTCTCACTATGGTGTCTTCTCTTGCTGGGGACCACAGGTTCCAGGCATTTGGGCTTCTGTAATTCCAGAGTGGGCTCAGTAGCTGTGGTACCCAGGCTTAGTTGGTCTGCAGCATCTTCCTGGAGCAGGGATCGAACCCATATCTCCTGTGTTGGGAGCTGGATTCTTAACCACTGGACCACCAGGGAAGCCCCATTCTTGGACATTTTATTTCCTCTCTTTGCTGTTGTAATCATGCTACAACAAACATGAGTGAGATATCTCTTTAACACTTTGATTTCAATTCTTTTAGATATAGAATCAGAAGAAGGATTCCTGGGTCATATGGTACTTCTATTTTTTAGTGGCTGCACCAATTTACATTCTCACCGATAGTGTATAGGGTTCTCTTTTCTCCAGATTCTTGCCATACCTGTGTTCTCTTGGCTTTTTGGTAACAGTCCTTTCAGCAGGTGTGAGGTAACATCTCATTGCAGCTTTGATTTGCATTTCCCAGATGATAATCCCAAGGATCTTCCCAGACCAGGGATCAAACCCACGTTCCCTGTATTGGCAGGTGGATTCTTAACCATGGGCCCACCATGGAAGTCCCCAAGAGATTATTACCAAAGCCAATGTTAAGAAGCTTCTTTCATGTTTTCTTCTAGGAGCTTTATGGTTTCAAGTCTTCAGTTCAGTTCAGTTCAGTTGCTCAGTCATGTCTGACTCTTTGTGACCCCATGAATTGCAGTACGCCAGGCCTCCTTGTCCATCACCAACTCCTGGAGCTCACGCAAACTCATGTCCATTGAGTTGGTGATGCCATCCAGCCATCTCATCCTCCGTCGTCCCCTTTGCCTCTCGCCCCTAGTCCCTCCCAGCATCAGAGTCTTTTCCAATAAGTCAACTCTGCATGAGGTGGCCAAAGTATTGGAGTTTCAGCTTTAGCATCATTCCTTCCAAAGAACACCCAGTACTGATCTCCTTTAGAATGGACTGGCTGGATCTTCTTTCAGTCCAAGGGACTCTCAAGAGTCTTCTCCAACACCACAGTTCAATCTGTTTTGAGTTGATTCATGTGGGTGGTATGCGGCTCCCCCCATGACTCAGCGGTAAAGAATCTGCCTTCAGTGCATGAGCCACAGGAGATGTTGGTTCCATCTCTGGGTCAGGAAGATCCCCTGGAGGAGGAAATGGCAACCCACTCCATTATTCTTGCCTGGAGACTCCCATAGACAGAAGAGTCTGGCGCAGTGCAGTCCATAGGGTCACAAAGAATTGGACACAACTGAATCGACTTAGCATGCAGCACATGTGTGGGTGGTATAAGACAAGTCCAATTTTATTCTTTTGCAAGTGGACATGCAGTTTTTCCAGCACAATATACTGAAGAAACTATCCTTTTCCCATTATGTATTCCTGGATCCCTGCTGAAGGTCACTGGTTGACCTTATACTTGTGGGTTTATTTCTGGTCACTCTATTCTGTTCCACTGGTATATATGTCTGTTTTTATGCTAGTACTATTTTGCTTACTATAACTTTGTAATACAGTTTGAAAGCAGGAAGTACAATGCCTCCAGCTTTGTTCTTCTTGCTCAAAATTGCTTTGGCTTTTCAGGTTTTTTTTGTTTTGTTTTTTAAATTCCATATGAATTTTAGGATTGTTTTTTCAAAATTCTCTAAAATTATTATTAAGATTTTGGTAAGAATTGCATTGGATCTGTAGATTGCTTTGGGTAGTACTGGCATCTTAACAATATTAATTCTTCCCACTCATGAACATGGATCTCTTTCCATTTATTTGTGTCTGCTTTAATTTCTCTCATTAGTGTTCTGTAGTTTTCAGTACATTGACATTTCACCTTTTTGGTTAAACTTATTTCTAAGTATCAGAGCAATTTTTAAAATTAATAAATGAATACTGCAGAAACATTTTATAATTCTAAATGACTTTGTGTGTGTGTGTATTAGTCGCTCAGTTGTGTCTGACTCTTTGCTACTCCATGGACTGTAGCCCACCAGGTTCCCCTGTCCATGGGATTTCCCAGGCAAGAATACTGGAGTGGGTAGCTATCCCCTTCTCCAGGGCATCTTTCCAACTCAAGGATTGAACCTGGATTCCTTGCAAGGCAGGCAAATTCTTTACCATCTGAGCTACCACAGGAAGCCCACTAAATGTCTACACATAGTACAAAATTCAAAAAATTCTTTTTTGGTGAATCAACACTTATAGTTATCATAGGAAGATACTCAATTTGCAGCAGCATTCTCTATGATTTTATTATTATTTTTAAATGAACCCACCAGTATTCTGCTACTGTGCTTAAAAATTTTTTGAAGGGTTGTAGTCAAGGCTAGTGGTCATGTATGGATGTGAGAGTTGGACTGTGAAGAAAGCTGAGTGCTGAAGAATTGATGCTTTTGAACTGTTGTGTTGGAGAAGACTCTTGAGAGTCCCTTGGACTGCAAGGAGATCCAACCAGTCCATTCTGAAGATCAGCCCTGGGATTTCTTTAGAGAGAATGATGCTGAAGCTGAATCTCCAGTACTTTGGCCACCTCATTCGAAGAGTTGACTCATTGGAAAAGACTCTGATGCTGGGAGGGATTGGGGGCAGGAGAAGGGGACGACAGAGGATGAGATGGCTGGATGGCATCACTGACTCGATGGGCATGAGTCTGAGTGAACTCCGGGAGTTGGTGATGGACAGGGAGGCCTGCGATTCATGGGATCACAAAGAGTCAGACATGACTGAGAGACTGAACTGAAAATGTATTACTGAGGGCTTTCCCAGTGGCTCAGCAGTAAAAGAATATGCCTGCAACGCAGGAGACACAGTAGTCTCAGGTTTGATCCCTGTGTGAGGAAGATTCCCTGGAGGAGGACATGGCAACCCACTCCAGTACTTCTTGCCTGGACAATCCCATGGATAGATGAGCCTGGCAGGCTACAGTCTATGAGCTTGCAAAGAGTCAGACACAGCAAAGCGACTGAGCACACAGCAGAAAACTTACTAACAACCAAAAAAGAAGAAACAGTAAACAGTAACTGAATATATTTTCTTATTTACGTTTCAACTGTAGTAAGCATGTTTTAATCAACATTTCAAGTAATCAAAAGAGTACAACTCCTTTTTTCTCCTTTTCAGAAGAAACCGATGAGCCCTCAGGGAGTCACCAGATTGGGAGAGTTGGGGGTGCTGACTGTTGAAATATTATTCAATCAGGCTAATTTCCTTATGCTACTTTTCAGGTTAGAGGGAGGCAGAGGGGAGGAAACCAGATTCTCAAGCAACCCTGGGCACCAGGGGAAATTTCCCTAGAGGAAATCTCCTCTAGCGACTCTAGAGGAGATGCTAAAAGTTGAAGTCAGCTCATGGTATTGCCCTGGTCTTAAACTGGGACATGTGGTTGATATCAGGAGGAACAGCTGATGTAGGTACCAACCTGGGAAACATGTACCTAACTCACTTCTGAAGGTTTAGAAATTTCTTACTTCCTTCTTTTTATTTATTTACACTATCCTACTCTCTTTAACCAAAGGTGAAATTACACTAACCAGGTAATTTGTACTACTGCCTCCGTGGTTTCTCTTTGAAAGGACAAGGTGATGGAGAGGTTAAAGAAAATGTCAAAATCCAGGTATCACAGAAGCGGTTGTATTCAAACCATCCTTACCTTTGGTGGTGGATGGGAGGTTGGGGATAAGAACCAATAAGGTGTCTGGATAAGGTGGTAAATGGAATCTCAATTTTGGTTTACACAGAGTACATGGAAGACCTACTGCAAAACAATATGAGCTCAGCCTCCATATAGTCTTGGCTCCAAACTCGGTCCCTATTCCTATCAGACCTGGGGCTGGTCTTGCGTGCCCGTTTCTAAATCCCTAAGGAGGGGTTACCATATAGTTCTTGCCTCATAGAGCTGTTAGGAGACTGATAAAGTGAAAGTGGAAAGTGAAAGTGAAGTCGCTCAATGGTGCCCGACTCTTTGCGAATCCATGGATAGTAGCCTGCACTAAGCCGCATTGTGGTGCCTGGCACATAGTAAGTGCTCAGTAAGCTTCCCTATTATTAAAGCACTGAAATGTTTACAAACATCTTGCCTACAGACCCTTTTAATGGGGCAAGCATGGACAGGGGCGACAGTTGCAGGGGTATCAGGAGCGTAGCTTGAGAAAGATGCATTGAGTTTAACTCCTGCCTCAGTTGGTAAAGAATCCGCCTGCAATGCAGGAATCCACCTGTGATGCAGGAGACCTCTGGTTCCCTTCCTGGTTCTATTCCTGGGTCTGGAAATGGCAACCCACTCCAGTATCCTTGCCTGGAAAATCCCACGGACAGAGGAGCCTGGTGGGCTACAGTCCATGCGGTCACAAGAGTCGGACACGACTTAGCGACTAAACCACCACCACCACTACCACGTGCCAGGGCAAGCACAGCCAAGGCTGTTGGGCAGTGAGCTGTGTGCATGTTTGGGGGGGGGGGTGGCACTGCGTCCAGGGCACGCACGATCCCAGACGGTTACTAAATGGCCGTCCAAGCTTTCAGCTTGGTTCTCTAAGTGAACGCCCAGTAAACATTGAAAGAATATCGGTTTGAGCCGGAGTATTAGCCTGTCCTTAGCAACAACACGTGGGTCAGGCTATGCGCACACAACAAATGCCAGTGTGTGCCAGGCATCGTTCTCAGCGGTTTATGAGCATCAAGTCACTCGCAGGTTATCACGGCCCCTAGAAAGTATGTGCCCTTTACAACCCCCTTTTATGCAGGAGCCGGCCCCAAGGTCAGGCAGCCCGCCAGGGATGGGGCGAATACGGTAGTTCTCCCGCCACTGCCGGCTCCGGGCGCCCACTTTCCCCGGCGAAGGGGTCCCGGGAAGCCGCCACTGGGCAGCCACGCTGGAAAGGAGAGCTTGTGGGCAAGGGCGCTTAGGGCAGCCCACACGGGTAGCTCCCCCTGCGGAGTAGGGGGTGGTGGTGGTTGTGGCGGCGCAGATCCAAGCCGCAGAACGTTCCAGAATCTGGGTGAGCGGCCGGGGGTGGGGCGGGGGTGCGGGGAAACAGAATCCCGTATCCCGCAGACATTCCCGCGTGGAGGAGCGTGGCCGTGGACCAGGCCCCTCGCGCCCCGGAGTGGCGGAGTAGGGGGGCGCGCGCGCGCGCGCACGGACCGCACCGCAGCGCACCGCAGCGCACGCGCACACGGGGCGGGGGGGCAGGCTCGCCCGCCGCCCAGGATGAGACGGGAAGCCTGGAAAGTTCCAGCTGGTTCGAGAAGCATACGTAGCCAGCGCGGCGGTAGCAGGGTCGCGGGGGGGCGTAATCGGTGGCTGCCGGCGGCTTCCGGCCGGAGAGACCCGCGGCTCGTCTCCGCTAAGTCGCGCCGGCCTGGCCGGGGGCTGGCGGCCGGGGTGGGGTGGGGGAGGGGCGGGAGAGGGTCCCCGGTGGGGCCCGCGCGCCGCCGAGAGCCGGGCTTTCCGATGGGGGCGCGGCGCGGCCGCCTTAAGGAGGGGGTGTGGCCTGGCCCCAGTGTGGGGGGTGTGGCCCGCCGAGGGGGCGTGGCAGCCCGTCTGCGCAGCTGCCAGCGCCTTTAAGCCCGGGCTCGCGCGGCCGGAGCGTGCTGTCGTCGCCCGGGAGCCTTCCGGCCCAGTAGTCAAGCCCGTCAGTTTCTCCGCGCGGGTCAGCCCACCCCTCCTCCGGTGTCCCGGGAGCCGGCTCGGTGCGGAAGCCACGCGCCGTCCATTCGGGCATGCCCCGCTACGAGCTGGCTTTGATCCTGAAAGCCATGCAGCGGGTAAGTGACCTTCCCACCGGCCCCCCCAACACCTCATCTCTCCTCAGAGCCCGCCTTCCCCGCTAGGCCGCCGCCCCTTCCCTCAGTCCCCGCGCGGCCGGAGGTTGAGGGGGGAGGCGGGGGGACCGGGGCGGCGGGCGTTCTTGCTTGAGGGGGCGCTTGTGGAGGGGAGGGGAGGCTCCCGCCGGCCCGGCGAGGCCGCGTGCGCGCGGGAGGCGGGGGTGTGCCGGCGCGGGAGGGTGTGTGCCTCGCACGCGNAGTCCCCGCGCGGCCGGAGGTTGAGGGGGGAGGCGGGGGGACCGGGGCGGCGGGCGTTCTTGCTTGAGGGGGCGCTTGTGGAGGGGAGGGGAGGCTCCCGCCGGCCCGGCGAGGCCGCGTGCGCGCGGGAGGCGGGGGTGTGCCGGCGCGGGAGGGTGTGTGCCTCGCACGCGGCCTCGCCGGGCGGGCGGGCGGGCGGGCGACGGGTGGTGGGGGGACGGGCCGGCCCTCGGGATCCCAGTGAGAAGGTCCGCGCGGAGGACACGCGCCAGCGCGGGCCCGGAGCCCGGGGCTCCCCGCGCGCCCGCCGTCGCGAAGCTGCCTCGTCGCCGGCCCCGCTCCGCCGCCTCCCACTCGCCTCAGACTGCCTCCGCCGCTCGCCCGCCCGCCTTCCACTGTAGCGCCCGCCGGCCGCCCCGGAACCGTCCGTGCTCAATAAAACCTTCTCCAAAGCGCGTGTGTGTGTGTGTGCGCGCGCGTGCGCGCGCGGTTGTGTCTGGACCACGGTCGCGTAGAACCGGCTCTCACGTTAAAAAAAAATTCTTTGACTTTCTTCTTTTCTGACTTCAGCGGCAGTCCTACTCCGGGTGCCCTTAGCCCAGTTTTCATTCATCCAAGTTGTGGCCTTATTTATTTATTTATTTTTTATTTTTGCGCCTTCCGGAAGAAACTTGGCTTCCCCCCCTTCCCCCCGCCCTGCTTTTGATTGCTCTTGAGGTAGGGGATTTCAGATTTGGAGGGATGCTAAGCGATCCTGCAAGCCCGTTCCACTCCAGGGAATGGTGTGGCCGAGGACAGGGACCCCGCAGCCCGGAGCCGCTCTTCGTTCTCTGTTCTGGGTCAGGTGCTCCTCAAGCCGTCGCCGAAACCCCCATTCTTCTGTGAATTTGGTAACGTAGCGTGTGGTGTATGCTTTTTTTTTTTTCCCCCTCTCCCCCCTACCCTTCCCTTGCAGGTATAGATAACGACAACAACAACAAAATATTAATGTTTGGACTTAGGGAACATAACTAGCTTCTTAACAGCGCCAGAGAGTTGGGCACATTGTATATTTCGGGTCAGTTTTGAAAATGAGCTGTTAGAAAGTTAGGTATTACTTAAATTTGGGGCTATTGGAAAACTACCAATCCCAGAGCATTAGGAAATTTTTACGTTCTTTGCACACTGTGAGCTGGGAAGGCACCAGTGTCTCTGGATCAGGTCTGGAGAGACTGGTCAGGCATGTTGTTGTGGCCTCAAGCTTGTTCTTCCTGAATTTGGGAGACGATAAGGTTGCATTGTTTAGCCCCTTACGTGTTACCGCTTTCTTGGCCCATTTCCCTCTAAAATGTAGTGCTTAAAGAGAATAGGAACAATGAAAAAAAATCTTCCTTTTAACTTACCCGTTTTAGGAGGTATCAGAACCTAGGAAATGTATTGAAATTTCTTTTGTTTCACCTTGTTTTAGGGAGAAAGCAAGTATCATGAATCAATGTGTATAGTGTTTGTTTATTCTATAAACCTTTGAAATGAAAATTCAGAACTCTTTGTCTTTAGCAGAGCTGCCGAGTACTGTACATTTGTTCACAGAGCTTCTAGTATGTTAAATGTATTTATTATGTTATATACTTTTTTTTTTGTATCCTGTAACAACCACTGTTCAATCATCTGTGGTGTGGAGCACACATATTTTTATTCCAGATAAGCTACATAGTGCAGTTTAAAATAATCAATTAACCTACCTTCAAATCCTGGCAAATGTGTGGGGGGTTGCTTTGCAGATAATCAAGGTGAACTCCTGCCTGGAGGCGTAGGCCTCCATGGCTGCAGATAAGGACGTTGTAACAATGNATATTTTTATTCCAGATAAGCTACATAGTGCAGTTTAAAATAATCAATTAACCTACCTTCAAATCCTGGCAAATGTGTGGGGGGTTGCTTTGCAGATAATCAAGGTGAACTCCTGCCTGGAGGCGTAGGCCTCCATGGCTGCAGATAAGGACGTTGTAACAATGATGATGAAGTTATGTTGAAGAGATCCTTGACCTAAATAAAGTAAGAGTAAACGATTAAAAAAAAAAAAACCTCTTTTTTGTATTCATAAAACTTGTTTTTGAGTAGGTTGTCAATTTGAGTAACAAACACAAAACTTCCTGTCTTTCAAGTTCTGCTTGCTTTTGATTTGGGAAAATTGAGTTCTAAAATAAGATCAATACTTTGAGGGAGATAAATGAAAAATGCTACGATGAGCTTTGACAGGCTTTAGGGAAACCATTCTAATATCAGCAGTTTTGTGGTTCTGCTGTAGGTAGCGTATTGTATGTAACTCTCCAATTTTAAGCAGCGTATCTTTTATATTTTTAGATTGTGAAATGTGTATGTCTCTTACGGTGTACCTTTTTGATGAGTTAATTTCCACCTCCCTTAGGTCATTTATGTATTTTCAATGGAGGGAATACTCCAGGTAATTCTTAGATGTGGATGTTGAGACTAATTTTTGCAGTCTTTTCATAGATTCCCAGAGAGATTTTCCTGTTTCTTTTGGTGGGGGGGGGGCGGGGATATTCTATAGGCCTGAAGAGCATTTGAGCCTGGTGGGCTACAGTCCATGTGGTTGCAAAAGAGCTGGACCTGGCTTCGTGACTAAACCACCACCATAGGCCTGAAGAGCATTCCTCCTCTCTTTAGGGTGTATTACTTTTCCTTCTCCCTCTTGCATTTCCTTTGACTCCCTAGCTCAGAGTCCTTAAAATTGAGCATGAAAGAGGTGTTGAATTTAAGAAGGCAGATACTGTATTGAGACTTTCATAGCATTTCTTGTGGTGGAGCCCCACTGCATTGTAGCAGTCTCTGTATGAGTCCCCATTGGAAGATTTCAGGGTGTAGTATGTAGAATGAATCCTTATTGAACTATATTCAGTAGTGTGTTAGTCACTTAGATGTTTCAGTGCCTTTTCTCTGTTTGCAGTTGGGAATCAGTGTGAGTCTCTGCTTTTTTTGCACTTGCAAGTCTGTGCGCTTAGGAATGTAGATGCCAGACCTCCCAAGAGGAAATTTATTTGCAGGTACCATTTAGCTTGAGTTTTATTAAACATGTATATATAAAGTTGTCTTATTTCCATAATCTGATGTGAAAAGTAGATAACTGTTTAATTCTGAAAATCGATGCAGTAAAGTCATGGATGTGGTGAAATTAGACTTTTAAAGGTCATGATTAAAGCCATTTGAGAAGGTGGATGCTTAGACCAGTATTAGACCATTATGTAGAAGAGTCTCCAGAATAAAAAGGTTTTGAGAAACTTATCATATATTAGCATTGTGAGAGTTACATTCACTTCTTGCAAACACAGTATTCAAGGCTGTAGTGTGGAAGGACATAGCTGCAGAGGAAAGACCACACACTGCAAGCAGTCTCAGTCCAGCCTCTGGAAGACATTTTCCAACAGCTGAAAAATTAACAAATTACCTGTGAGATGAGTTTTCTCTCCACTTTCCCACTGACCTCTTGCTGTGGGAAGTTTAGGTAGGTAGAGGAGATGAGAGGTCATGACTTTGGTGGGTGAGATACGACTCTGATTTCTGAGGTCCCTTCTCTTGAGAGTTTGAGAAATGGGTTATGTCTGTTGAGTTCACTTTGAAATTTGATAAAAAAAGATTGGCACTCCATTTAAGCTAGGTAAAAGAATGAATCGACAGTTTTTTAACTTTAAAGCCATGTACTGTGTTGAAAAACTGAACTTCTTAGAAAAATTTGTACATTTGGGATAGGCTCGTGAAGAGGAATTTTGAGATTAAAAAGAGATCTATGCAGAACATTTATATTTTTTGGTTACTTAGTTTAGGAACACTTAACATGTGTTATCATGTTTGCCCAAAGGATGATAACCAGTTGAAATGTTTAGAGTTGTAAAATCCCTGGGAAAATATTTTTTCTTTAACTCTTCCCATTGCTACTCAGGAATTTTTCCACAAAGAATTAAAGGTTGATGGTTTAAACAATAATTAGTTCTAATTCTTAGTTTAATTCTAAGTAAATATATAGGTGTGTACAATAAAATAGCATTTATATATCCTCTTGTATATTTTTTCAAATAGAAGTAAAAGCAGATGGCTACTTTGAAAATCTTTTTCATTAAAACAGATTTCACAAGTTATTTTATGTTCAGTATCTTCCATATTTAATTTCATTGAAAGATTGTATTTAAAATTTTAAGGTAGCCCATTAAAATCGTTCTTTACAAGTAAAGAGTTTCATGATGTGCTGAGTTTATGACTTGGGTTTTATATATTTAGAAATAGAAGTATAGTTATATTCTAGTTTCTATAATTGTACAAAGCGATAGGTTTTCTGATAATGCAGGGAAGAGTTTGTCATATTTTTCTTCAGTCAAGCTTTTTTGATTAGAAGACCTGGCAAAAGTGTATTCTAGAGTTGTATCCCAAGTTTAGCATCTTGGGAAAGTAGTTTCCGCCAACTGTTAGCATTTTAGATACTTCTGGAGGCATAGGTTCTAACCAGGAACTCAGAATGAGACTGGCCACCCGTAGGTCATTGTAGCTTGGCTTGCTTGGCAATATTTGATAACTAGGAACTAGTGATATTTTTGCTGTCAGGTGGTGGCAGACAGAAGTTCAAATGGAAACATCCTTGTTCTAGTTGTCAGATGACTGTTCGGTGTGTTTTTTTTTTTTTTCCCTTCTCACTAGCCTGCCCTTAACATCTTAGCTTGTATCTTTATCTTCAGTAACCACCCTTTGTGCTTTGTCTACTTGCAATCAGATCACTTAAAAACAGTCACCCAGTAAGGAAAGAACTGAACCTTGTGGGCAAGCAGTGTCGTACTTTGACTTGGTACTAAAGTTTTCTTGGGTTCCAGTTCATTGCTGCAGCACGCGATTGAAGAAGGAATGCTGTCTGCGCCCCTGAGCTACAGCTAAGGTACAAGGAGTGGCTGGGGGCTGAGGAAGCCTTCCTCACCAGACATGGTTTGTATGTGTGAAAACTGCTGGTCATAAGTTGACTTTCTGCACTAAACTTTCTTATTTTTCTTTGTGACTTGCACATTCAATGCAGATGTTTATTGCCTTTGAAAATCTAGATGTTTTCACAGTGCAGACTTCCATTGAAGCTTTTCAACCTTTAGATTATAAAATCACTCCAAGGAAAACTTAAGTTTGAAAGCAATGAAGAAATTCTAGAGTAATGCTTTTCATCTAGTATCTTCATTGTATTTTTAGTACAGGTAGGATTTATCTGTTCATCATGAGGAACGCATCTGTTTAGTGGAAGGCAGTTCTAAACCAACAGGGACTGTTTGCCAACACATGTAGTTAATCTTTCTCAGGGGAATCAAATGGAAGGAATTAGTCAGATTTAAAGAAGTCATTAACATTTAATGAATATCTGGTAAGTTACCAATTTATCTGAAGGAAAAACTACCATCAGAAGTTTGGAAAAAGACAGTTAATCAAGTCCTGATATCCTTCTTGTGCTCCAAGTAGCAGTTGGCGAACTGTATGGCTCACAGGCCAAATCTGACCTGTTGCCTACATTTGTGTGGCCTGTAGGATTAAGGAAGGATTTAACATTTTTAAGTAGGTGGGAAAAAATTAAAAGTTTTTATGGAAGTTATATGAAATTCAAATATCAAGAGTCCATAAATACAGGTGTGTTGAAACATAACCCTATTTATTTGTTTATATTTATTATCTGGTCCTTTACAACAACAACAAAAAAGTTTGCTGACCCCTGATTTAGAGGAAACAGACATAGTTTCCTAGGTTCACCATTTGTCTTAACTTCTTATGGTGCTATATCCTGGGATTTCTGCTTGATCCCTTCCTTTCTCTCCTGTTTCTGTACTTACCTTTGCCTTTGTATGGTTTGACCTTCATATGGTTTGCCTTTCTTTGGTAACAAGCCAAGAACTCTGGCATTTTGTGCTTTTCTGTGCTGGTATATTCACATGGCACTGCTAACTCGGTTTGGTTCAAACTTAATGAGTTGCCTACCCCCAAACTTGCCTGAGTTATTTCTGTTTGTGGCTCCTGTTTTCTGTCACATGGAGTTAAACCAATCCAACTCTGTTCCTGCAGTCTCATTCCCATCTAGTCTCTTCTCTGCCCTAGCTGAGCTACTTCGGTTTCTTGCTTGGGTTCTTGGAGTTTCTTAGATGATCTCTAACATACTGCTGAGGGGAGGGTAATCCATGCCTATAAATAATGCTTTCTGGGGTGCAGAGATACAAGTTCTTGAAATACTTTGAAAGAGGTAAATTGGGATGCATTTTTAGGTAAATAATACAAACCATTGTTACAAAGCATTGTGTAGTGATGCCTTTTTGATTACTTCATCACTTTCCCATATCAGTTGACTGTGTCAACACTATTGCCAAGTTACAGCACATTCAGAAATGTGCTCTTTTTCAGAGATACTTGGAATGAAGTCTGGCACCCAAGGCCACCTGTGATACGACTCCAGTCTTTTATTTTAACCTTATCTTTTAGTTTCTTTCATTCTCCATTTTTGTACAGTACTGAGTAAAGAAAATTGCTGTATATATCATTCCCTTTAATTTCCCTTGGTGCCTGTGTGACACTGCTTTTCTTGGAATGATCATCTTCAAGAAAACATACCTCAAGTTCATTTTGACTCAGTTGGTGTATGAAACAAATACTGTGGACCTGCACTGTTATGAATTGTAATCTTTCCTTTGAATTTGCATGGTATGTTTCTGTGTCCGATTCCGTGGACAGCTTTCTCGTTAGTGTCACAGTTTATTGGTGAATGTTTCACATCCCCTTTGGTAGGTTACATGTGCTTGAGGGACAGGTGTTTCATGTCTGTCTTGCTTTACCCACAAGGTTGATGCTTACTTAGCTGCCTTGGGGGTTCCTGTTCCCATCAGTCTAAAGAAGTTCTTGACCATGAGACAGCATGCTGACCTCTGGTGCTAGTAAGGTGCTTTCAGATCCGTGCACATTGCATTGAGGGAGTTGTATGCTTACCAGAAGTTGTGTTGGTTTCCACGACTATTTCATGGCAGATAATCTTGCTCTTATAATAATTTAAATATGTAAACTGATGTAATGAGTACAAACTTTTTTTTTCCTCTCCCGAAAACCAAGTTGGATTCTTTGGAAAAACATGCTGAAGGTGAGTCCCTAAAATAATGGCTGTAGAATCAGATATAGCTGTTATAAAGTGTTAGAAGATAACAATAGTCCAGGATGATTCTGTATGTAGACTGCGTTACAAGGACTCCTTAAAGCTTTGCACTTTGGTGAAACTGGAATGGAGATGGTAGATGATGGATTTATAGATAACAGTTTAGATCAAGCAGAAGGAACTTCAGCAAGGAGCCTCTACGTCATCAGTCCCGTTCTCTCAAGGGCTTGACTCCATACTAAGATTGGGAAATACACTTATGTATTAAATGTAGGTAAAATGTTTAAGGTATGTATGATTTTTTTTTTTTAATTTCCTCTTGCAGCTTTAATCCCTTTTTTACTTAATACTTCTGTGCATGATTGTTTTGGATACAGACGCTTCCGCTTCAGTCAGTGCTCCAGGTTTTGTTCTCTCAGTGAATAGAAGAGCAAAAGATCCGAAATGAAGGTCCTGGTTGTATTATGTTGGAATAAACAAAGAACTGAGAGTGGGGCAGCAGAAAGAGCTTTAGAGACAATGAACCTGGATTTGGTTCCTGGCACCTCCCTACAGTCGTAACCCTCTTGGATCCTCATTTCTGTCTGTGAAATGGGAGTGATCCATCAGTTGGAGGGTCTTTGAAGATAAGTTGGTAACATAACCTTGGTGTTCAGTATGTCATTAAGGTACCTTTGTGCTCTCAGGCAAGGTATTAAACTTAATTGTGTAATTTTCCATTATTCCCACTTTATTAATGAAGAGACTCCAGAAGATAAATTTTGTTAATGTGTAAGGTACCAGAATCCAAGACTTGAGTCAAACCTGACATACAGCACTTGCTCAAGTTTTTGAATGGAACATGAAAGTTTTAGAAGTGAACATGAGCCATGCTTCCTAAAATAGCTTGCATGCTAATTAAGTAAGGTTGAGCTTTTGCATCCGTGAAATGTAGAATGTATGTGAGGGGTCCGGTGAATGAACTCCACTGCATGGAACAGCCTCTGTCAGACAGATGTTCAGTGTTGATTCAGCACCTGCCAACCTTTGCCAGGCTGAGTGCACTGGGATTCCTCATCAAGAACTAAACTATTTGAAGCTGGACGTTGTTTCATCCCTGCCTCTCATCTGACCTTGTATAACTAGTACTTAGTTAGACTTACGTGTATTTTAAGTGAGGAAAAGGTTGGAGAAAGCAAAATCTAAAGAAAAGAATTACTTTAGATAGGCTCGTAAGTCTCAAAATGATTTGAGGCAGGTGAGGGGAAAGCTTAGTATCTTAATCTTCCAAGTACATTTTGATTGCTATTTGCCGAATAAGAGTTTTTTTTTTTTTCCTATTCCTATTGGTACAGATTTTATTTTTATAAAGGAATTAAAACAGTATTTTGCATTATAGTATATGTTGCTGGAATGTATATATATCATTAACATGATTGAATTTTAAATAATTATAAGCCAGAGGTACCTATGATCCAAATCTTCAAGACCATTTACAAGAGAATGCCCATTTTGTTTTGATGTATATTTAACTGTCAGCCTCTTAAGCCCAACTTTGTTTCAGACTTAATTTGTGACTTTTTTTATACTGGATTATTTTACTCTGAAGCTCCATAATGAGATACTGGATGACAGAGAATATCGAGCACTTACAAAGCAGATTTGAGAAATGTGTGTGAGTGTATAATAGTGGATGAAGAGATAAGAATGTGACTAAGAAGATTGAATAGTAATGCTGGTAATTTTAAAATAATTTTCATTGTGTTTGGAGATGGCAGTGTGAAGTAAATATGTTCATGAGTCAATGAAAACTGTTAACATAGGTGTCTGGAGAAATAGAAAGGTTATGTGTTGAATTCTCTTGACTTTGGTGTGTTAAAACTGGTAAGTATGAATTAGGCTTAGATTATTTTGTTGGAGTTTGTAATGTTGTGATTCAAAGACTGAAAGGGGTTAGTGGGCCTGTGGCAAAATGGTGGGTGTGTGTGTGCGCGTGCGCGTGCGCGTGCATGTGCAGGCTTGCTCATGCTGGTGGTGCTAGTGCCTACTACCACTGTGTAGTATTGCCATGGGGAGTGCGGGCCTGGTGTTGCCAGCTTGTCTTTATCTATCCTATTCTTAGCCAAAACTCCAGATATTACAGGAAGTTGATTTTTTGGGGTTACTTTTTGTCTTTGTTACATTTTTAGATGTTTGCACCATGGTATTGAAGCACCATGGATCTAAGGAAATGAATCTGTTGGTCAGGTTTGGCTAACATCTTGTAATTTCTGATTTGGATAATGGGTTTTAGATGTTCTTTAAAGACATCCTTAATTGCCTTCGGACCTCTTTCAGCATTTAGGTTACAGAAATTGCCGCTCACATTGACAGAACCCATCTAGTTAATTGACCATTGATTTAAAATAGGACTAATCGTAAATGGCAAACACATCCAGGTCTTTAAAAGGAAGATCAGTTTATTTGGACTAGTGGCTTATATATGCCCATTTAGGCCAAGTGTACAGACTTCAGAAAGTTGCACAAAGTTGAGGTATGACTTAGTGTGAACTGTCAGAAATTGATACTAGTCCACTTTGTCTTTAGACATCTGGGTGATTGCTTATTTTAAGGATGCTTAGTACAGTTTGGATTACAAGTGCTGTACTGAAGTCCTACAGGTTTAAAATAATGCTTCTTGAAAGAGTCTGCTTTATCTAGAAGATGACATTTTTCCTCAGGGTATGTCTGTGAAATTCACTTTAGCTTATATGACACATGACCCTTGGAATATAGTATTACTATGAAAAAAATCAGGTGTTTCCTCTAGTCAGAGTGTAGATCAAGGGGATGATGTGACGTTGCAACTTGTGGCCAGTCTCCATTTTCCATAGAACGGAAGCCGAGTCATTACCCTGACTGACTGTCCCTCTTTGTCTTTGTTGCTTCCCCACTCCCACTCCAGGTACTCTACAGCAGATTGCAAATAAACTCAGGTCCAGTTTGTTCTTCCCTACCTTTCAAGTCCAGGGTGGGATTGACTTGTTCCCACTCGTCTCCCTCATCATTTTTATTACGATTACAATACCCTAGTTAAGGGAATCCCTACCCACTTTGGGAACATTTCAGTAGAGATTGACATGGATGAGAGCTTAAAAATGGAATCGCAAGTGAAGCAGAGGCTTCTTAAAGCCTCCATCTGAGGCACTCAGTGCTCATAAATTGGCATTTGGCTGTTTCTGCCCAGCAGCAAGAATTCCTGGTTTTGAATTCCCTGGCAGTCCAGTTGTTAGGACTCCGAGCTATCACTGCTCAGTGTGCAGGTTTTATGCCTGGCCAGGGAATGAGGATCCTACAAGCCCCATGGTGCTGCCAAAAAAAAAAATAAAAAAAAAATTCCTGGTTTTGTCTTTGTTCAGACTTTGATGTTTAACATGTCTCCTTGGCTATTAAAACGCTTTGATTTTGTCAGGTGTAGAAACCCAAGGGCAGCTATAACAGCCAGATTGCTATGAGTCTGGTCGCACAGAATCGGAAACGACTGAAGCGACTTAGTAGCAGCAGCATTTTAGTACGAGAACACCTTGGCTGTGTGGTGGTCAACTAAGTCTGGAGGTAGGATCTTTGTCAGGCATATATTACAGGGAAGGTGTACTTAAGTGTCGTTTTAAAAAAGTTGGCTTCAACCAAGGTAAATATATGACCCAGTAGTAGGTGGTTTTGATTCTCATTCTTTTGTGCTGGTATACTGTTTGTTTTCTGTTTTGTTGGCAGTGACATCAGAGGGCAGTTTTGTAACGTTGGCTCCAGTAGCCTGATTGGTTTCAGGAATGCCATTCTTATGAGGCATTCTCTGAGGACCAGGAGTTTGTGCAAATCCAGTTTAAGAAGATTAAAGTGAAGAAATTCCTCCTAATACCCTTTCCTTTATTAAATATTTTACCTGATTTGGATGAAATAATTGGAAGCTACTTAACAATTTCAAGATCTCCTGCCTTCTGACATCCAAGGAAAGCATTTCTGATCTTATTTCTCTGTATTTTACTTGTTCTATCTTTGAAATGTAAGAGAAAAATCAGCTGGATTTGTAATCTACAAAACCATGCCTCAGTTTTATGTTCACTTCTTAGGTTCTGTTCAGGGTATAATCTCGACCATTCCTTCCAAAAACTGTTAGCCTGTTTATGGTCCTGTTGTTTATTTCTTGAAAATTCTGTATTCCCCAAACCTTTGAGAAGATTAGAAGATTTAAAAGTTTTCTAACCAAAAGCATCTGCCTGAGGAATCATCCCAATTTCAGGATCTTCTGTTTTATGACTTGGCCTCCTGGGAGTTAGAATCTGGTTTACCAGGAAGACTCCTGTGTTTACATTTTCTGGCCTCAGTCTCATGGAAAAATGAGAAACTTCTTGGCCTCTCTTCTTCTAGGAACAGTTTTTCTAGGAACATAAAATTGGAACCAAGTAAGATACGAATGGAAAGCATGAAGGTAAACCACCACAAGTTGACATGGTTGGATGCCCCACATCTGTAAAACTTAAGGCTTGTAATACCTAATCCTCAGTGGCTGGTTTAAACAAGGTGTGTGTATTGTGTGTGTGTATTATATGTGTGTGTATTCTCCATTTTACACATAAAAACACTGAAGCAGAAAGGTACCCGGGACCATACGGCTCAGTAAAGTGCCAAGTTAGGATCCTAAAGGCAGTCTCAAAGCTAGAAGCTAAACTTTTGATCACTGCATCCACTGTAATAGTATTAGAGCTAAAAAGTCGCTTTAGACCGAAGGAAGTGTTTCACATCTATTTTGAGTGCCTACCACTATCGTGTGTTGTAAACTATAGGAAAAAGTTCCAGCTTTCCTGGGGCTTACATTCTAATGAGGGAGGGAGACTAGTAGATGTTGTGAAGAGAAACATCAAGATAAAGGGACAAAATGTGGCGTGATGTATTTTTGTTACAGTGCTCAGACAAGGCTGAGACTTTAGCGAGGGACTGTGCCTTGGCCACTAGCTGTGGGCAGAAGAGCGGAGATTAGTGCAGACATGTTGGAGTGATTATATTAACATGCATTCAGTCTAGCAGGCTTCTATTTTATAGGTCATCTCCAAGCCTTTCCCGAAAGAATTGACAGTATATGATGGTTGTTTAATGCTTATTTCTTTCTCACAGGACTTTTACCTAGTAATCTACCTTGATTAGTAATCTGTCTTGATGTTGACTTGAAGTACATTTTTTTTCCGTTTTGTAGAAGTGAGAATTAAGACCTGGGCTCAAGCATACACAGAATAAGTAACTTGTTTAACGAATCTCTGTATTGTACCTATCACCCAGCTTCAACAGTTATCAGTGTTTACCACTCTTGCTTTATCTCCACCACCCATTCCTTTTATTCGTTTATTTTTTGCTGGAGTACTTTATATTTTTTCATCTTAAAATTTTATACCTTTAGAAGAGTTATAAGAACCATTCAGTTAACACTTGTATGCTTTTCCCCTAGATCACTGGGGATTAAAATTTGCCCTGTTGGCTCTTTATCTGTAGCATTTGTTGCAGGTATTGTTGACATGCCTTTCTTAGGAGTAAGGACTTTCTAACCATAGCATGACCATTACAATCAGGTTTGACATTACTACATTGCAGTTGCAGAATGTTCAGTTTGTGTTCAAGTTTACCTTATTCCAGTGTTAGCCTTTAGTTCTTTAATTTAGTATTCAATCAAGGTTCATGCATTTGGTTGTTATGTAGTCTCCTTGATCTTGAATAGATCTTGAACCATTCTTTGTCATTAAAGACATTGTCACTTTGAAGAGTCCAGGCCCTCTGATCTGGAGAGTCCCTCGATTTGAATTTGTCTAGTTGCTTTCTCATGATTAGAGATAGTTTAAACATTGTTGGCAGGAATATTACGCAGTTTTATCAAAGTATTATACCAGGAGTCAGGTCAGTTTGTCCCACTCTTGGGGATGTCATGCAGTCATTTGGTATGGGTGATATCCACCAGACTGTTCCATTATTAATGTACTTTTCTTCCTTTAGAAATTATTAAGTGGTTTATGGAGTGACAAATTTGAGACTGAATATTCTTTTCTCCAGCTGTCTTCCATTGGATTTAGCATTTGTTGATAATTCTGAAACAGTTGGGGTTACAAAGAGTTGGACACAACTGAGCAACTCATACACACACACGTGTGTGTGTGTGCATGCACATACTAAATCAGTTTTTGCTGGAGTCCTTCAAAGCAAATGCAGATATAAAAATTCACCTGTAAAAATTTAGTGTATGTCTAAAAGGTAAGGGCTTAAAAACAAAAAACAGTGCCTTTTTGCCACCTAACTATAATTCCTTAACGTCTGATATCTGTATACAGATGTCCTAAATTGTCTCAGATGTGTCTCTACAATTGACTTGCTTAAATCTGAATCCCAGCAAAGTTGACAGGTTGTATTTACTTGATGTTTTTGCAAGAATTCTGGAGTATAGCATCATGTCAGGAGGCAGCTGTTGTCAACTTCATCCATCCATTCTGAAGTCCCCATCAGAAGTTTTCACCTTTTAGCATCAACCATAACCATTGCCTCAGAACATTTATTTCATTAGGGATTACAGAAGATGATTCTCAGATTGTATCATTTCCTCTGAATTGATTAGCAGGTTTTTTTTTTCCTGAGTTGTATTTATTTGTACTTTTTATGTATATCTTCCTGGGGAGTGTTGTGAAAGGATACATTCTTCATCTTTACTTCACAGAGGATGGTTCTGGACTTCCTTAGTAATTCTTTTACTATGTCTTCAAATTTTCTTATCTGTAAATTGGGAGCAGTTATCAGGCTTACCTCTTGAGGGATTTTGTGAGAATTAAATGATCTGGTACATGTTGTGTAAAAGTGGTGCCTGGCACTCGAGTTGGGAAGTGCTAGTTATTAAAGTAAGTTTTTAATGAACCCTTTAAGTGTTAGTGGAGAGGCAGAGATGGGAAAGATTCTTCCTGCGTTAACATCAGCAGGACACTGGGGCCTGTGTCAAAGGAGCTGAGGGAGGTGCTGCTTGCCCACACCAGCATGGAAACAGCTGTAACACACGAAGCACGTGTCACTGCTCACAGTGCAGTGGCCGTTGATGGTTGCAGAGGTGAGATCTGGGACACGTTCTGAAGTGGAGTTAGCACAGTGAAGGAATGTAGGTGAGTAGATGAGATGGTGGCTCCAGACATATTTCTATTGTGTCATGGCCCATTGAGGTTTTTATCTGAACAAAGGGCAGCTTGCTTGCCTAGTCTGATTTACCTTGTCATTCTGTATACTCTAAACCAGTGCTGTTTGAGATGGCAAATCACTTTGCTCAAGGAGGAAATGCTCACCTACTTCTTGGCCTTTTAATCTGCCGTCTCTTACTGCTTTAAAACCCAGTTGTTGATGACTGTATAGACTATTGGAAGTTTAACACTTTTGATCAGGTGCTTACTCATTAATATTGGATTCATTTAACAAACATTTGAGTCCTATAGTGTGTAAGATGATGTTCTAGACATACCAGCCACATCTGTGAACCTGAGAGACTAGTCTCTGCCCTCATGGAGTTTACATTCTGGTAGTGAGTAGACTGCAAGGAGATCCAACCAGTCCATTCTGAAGGAGATCAGCTCTGGGATTTCTTTGGAAGGAATGATGCTAAAGCTGAAGCTCCAGTACTTTGGCCACCTCGTGGAAAAGACTGATGCTGGGAGGGATTGGGGGCAGGAGGAGAAGGGGACGACAGAGGATGAGATGGCTGGATGGCATCACTGACTCGATGGGCGTGAGTCTGAGTGAACTCCGGGAGATGATGATGGACAGGGAGGCCTGGTGTGCTGCGATTCATGGGGTCGCAAATAGTCAATGAGCCAAATTATACGTACTCCCAGGGTAAAGGATAGGTGGTTACAAACAGTTCATTCAGTAAGAAAAGTGGTCCGTAGGCTTTACTATGAGAACTCATGTTTATAGATCATAGAGCTGACTCTTTGAATCTAATGTCTTAAAGATGGAAGTTAGCAGAGGAAGGAAGTTAGCAGAAGAAAGAAGGATGACTGAGACTCATATAGCCATGGTAACAAGGTCAGGCATAAAATAGACTTTGAGACTTAGTTTTTAAATTCTAACACTGAAAAAGAATGGAGGAAAAGCCTTCGTCTTGGATGAGAATCTGGTTAAACCTTGGTCTTCTAGCTGGATTTTCTGATCTGCACGTTTTTACTCACATAGGAAGCCTGTACCTGGGACTTCTTTTTGTGTTAATCTCTTTAGTTTCTTTGTACATATATCCATCACGTATGATCATACATAGATATTTAAGTTGGACTTTATCCTATGCACTTTTTGCAGTCTCTTCTGTTAGCATTTGTTATTTATACATCTAGGGTGTTTTTTCTGCAAGCTCAAAAATTTTAAAACTTTTTGATGATGTTGAATGATCTTTTATTAATATTGTTTCTGTTAATAAATTGCCCTTTTCATTAAAGGTAGTATTGTGTTTAAGTGAAGAAGCAGTTTAGACACAGATGGGAGTACAAATCCAGATGTAAACACAAATAACTGTATCTTGGGGTGTTAGACTACCTCACTGGCTTCAGTTTTCTTGTGTGTAATATCATAATAATTGTACTTCTCTCACAATTATTGTGAGGATTAAAGTAATGCAGACAGCACTTCAAGCACAGTACCTGCAAGGTGTCAGGACTTAGTGCCAAGTTTTTATTTTTTAATCTCCAGTATGTATAACTTACATGATAATCAATCTTTTTTTAATAAGCAAACCGCGCTGAGCCTCTTGAATTCTTCCCCATTCAAAGTTAACACCAAAGTTTAGTCATTGGGATTACATGATATGGTACCATAGGCACGATAGCTGTGTTATTTTATGTTTTCATTTCTCTCAAAGAAACAGGTTATTGGAGTTTGCTCCATACACATGTTCTAGTATCATCCAATAAAGGTTGAAACCAGTGGTAGTTTCACAGTTGCCCCCAAGGCCTTCATTCCCTGAGACTTCTTTAGAAGAACAAACAAAACCAAAAAGACCCATTGTGAGCCACACTTATGCAGTGATAGAAGCAAATTAAAATGACTACATCTCAGGGTATTTTTGTATGTGGATGAAGTGATAAGTTTGGTATTTATGAACTTTCCTAGGTGAAGATTTTATTTGAAGAATTTGTTTACTTACTTGGGAAGCCATACCTCCGAATCCCCTTCCCACCAGTACTTTGCTGAAAGTAGAGCTGTTCTGCTTGGTCGAGGTTGCTGGAGTGGGGCTTTAATCCCTGCTCATTCTGCCTCACCTTCCTCCCCTGTGATGGGACACGAGGACTAGGAACCTTCAGAATATAAACCCTCAGAAAAAGCCATTTGAGTTTAATTCAGGGCTTCAAACATTTCTTATATACTTCCAAAAGCTCAGCAAGATTGTAGGCATAGTTGAAATACTTTGCCAAAGAAATTTAAGGGCAGACTCCTTAGAAGTTCTAGGGACTGTTACAGGACTACATGTAATATCTCCAGCTCCACTTGTAATTTTGAATTGGCTGGAGTTGATCTAAGTTGTATTAGAAGCACTCAACTTTCGTTTTGGTGTCACTGATAAACTGCTGCCATAGCCAAGCTCTGCGTTTTTAAGGTAAGCCAGGGTTGGGCCACAGAAGGTCCTGTTACGAGTATTTACATACCAAGCATGAGTAACCTATTCCACTAGTGGAATTGGCTTTATTGGATTCCGAATCAAAATGACAAAAGTGAAAAATATGTCTGAAAACTAGATTTTTATATAAATTTAGTGAGTTTTTTTTTTTTCTTGAGTTTTACCTGAGTGAGTTTTATTTGAATGAAGTGATGTAGATACGCAATAATAGTTGATGAGGTGGTTGGGAGTCAGTTTAAATATTTTGAGAGAACTGCATATTTGATACATTATTTCATCTATTTCTTGTTATCAATAAATAACTTCTAAGATGCTCCTGTGAAGAAGGGAATGGCAACCCACTCCAGTATTCTTGCCTAGAAAATTCCATAGACAGAACAGCCTGGAGGGCTACAGTCTATGGGGTCGTAAAGAGTTGGCCTGGAGGACGAAGTGGCAGCCCACTCCAGTATTCTTGCCTGGAGAATCCCATGGACAGAGGAGCCTGGCGGGCTACAGTCTATGGAGTCGCAAGAGTCGGACATGACTGAGCAACTGAACACGTAGCAAGCACAGCACGAGAAGCTTCTAAAATGCCCGGGGTATCATTGGCAGTTTACTTTGAAAGAGGCTTACAGCACCACTTCCAGTCTATGCAGGCTGTAGATGGTGAAGTGACATTCACTGAACACCTGTCTGTCTGTTGCACTGGGCAACATGACATACTTTCTAGGTGTAACTTACTCCTTATCAAACTGTTGGGTCAGAAAATGCGCAAGATTTGGCAAGCCTACTTTTGATAGTACTGGGTTCTGCCTGTTCAGATCGTCCTTTTTGAGCCCAAAGCTAAAAAGACTATGGTTTGGTCACTTTGAGAGTCATTGTGTTCTCCTCTGTCAGTCCACATGCCTCACTGAGTTGGTTATGACTTGGAGCCCTGACGGCTTTAGGAATTGTTTCAGTTGTTCTTTGGTTTCTATGGCAGATGATTTTCTTTTTAGAGTGATCATACATCCTATTCTGGACAGAGTGTCCCAGAATAATTTCCTAGTTTGGAAGATAAATTGTATGGTCTCCCTAGATAATAGAAGAGAGATTTTAGCTTTGGTCATTATGACTAATTATATTTTGATATATTATGAAGACATTTAATAGCTGATGTTAATTTGGTCTTTTCCTATTTGACTCTTTCTAGTACAGCAAATATTTATGTATGCTTCTCTATCTGGATTAATTCTTCAGTTGTAATTTAGTTCATCCAAGTACGTGAAATACTGTTTTCGTGTACCAAGGTTGTATTCTAATTTTGTGCAGAACTTCCAATAAAACACTGCTTTCTGAGAAGGAAACCTCCTCCTGTTGGGAGGAGTCTCTTTGTTTCATGGCACCCTTGTGTTTGATTGAAATTGGCTAAATTTATTACAGTGGCCGTTATAACTAGGGGACTATTTCTTTATACATTCTGTGACTATTACTTACATTATAATTGTTTTCTTAAAAATGCACTACAAAGGAACCAGCTCACATACTTACCATTACTATACCTACTTTATTTCTTGTCCTACATTTCTCACTTAAGGGATTTATCTCAACTGTGAACCAGCTTAGTCCTAGAAATATGGAAACATAAATTTAAAGGTATCTTTTAGCAGCTGGAGAAAAAATTTTTCCATGTGGCTTCTTTCTAACAGTAAAGGAACTCTGGATAGTGTTCATTATATTTTTGTTGTAGAAATGTTTGGTTTTTAAAAAGAGTGAGAAAAAAATATGCAAAACATACTGTATGCTTTATTTGAGACCATTTTTAGGAATTGCACAGTTCATTTTCTGAAAGGCTGAAGTTCAAGGCTGTGATAATCTCTAAATGACTAGATAGGAATTTGGCTGCATTGCATTGTAGTCTGTGGGGTCCTAAAGTCTAAAGTCTATGGGGTCCTAAAGTCTGTGGGATCCTAAAGTCTTTGGGGTCCTATTTTACATCTTTCTATAAACTGATTTGATCTATTTTTATTTTCCTTTTCCAGTCTTTACTAGGTGCTGATTTATGGATGTTTTTTGTTTAAACTGGAGAAATCTTAAATCTCTCCACAGACTGTCATGGTGTCCTGTGAGATGGGGGCTGCTGGCAGTGGCTTTTCAAGGATCTGAGGAGGCAGAAAGCGTTGAGAACTAGCCCTGAGCTAGTGTTTACCTCTTCCTTCCACCCCTCCTCTGGGCAGAAAGAACATCTTTACTCTAGCTGACCCGCTTGCTGTTCTCGGGAAGTTAGGGGTTAGACCAGGCTAAGCGTTCATCAGGGAGCGGAGTATGGGTTAGATGTCTGACTTGCATCATGTTTGATAACGGGAAACAGTGTGGTTGATTTGCAGCGCTTCCTAGTGGTCCGAGAAGGAAGGGCTTATTTTGAGTCTGAGTGCTTTGTTCTTTGAATGAATAAGCTGCTGTAGTGGCCACTACAATGTGTACTCAACTCCACCTTCCCTCTAAATAAAAATAAACACACTGGCTGTTTGTCCCTTCTTGAGGAGATGGCCAGCAACTGCCGTTGAGAAGAGAGACCCTTGAAATGGCCCTCGGACCAGTGAACTAGGCTTATCTGTGTGTAAGTTGGAAGAGAATGGCGGGGTATGGCTGGATGTTGGGTGGCAGTGGGAGCTCTGTTGACGACAGGGAAGAATCTCATAACTGCCAGCTACAGTTTTCTTTGTAGTTGAGGACCTAATTCTTACACTGAAACACTAAAGGTGTCCTTTATAAATAATTGCTTATTAGTTATTTGATTAGATTTTGTTTGAAATTTAGGTAATTATTCCTAAATAATATCCAGGTTTTTTTTTTTTTTCAATAACTTGACTGTTTCAGGGTCAGAGAAAGTAGTCATAGAAATACTACCAGTTTCAGGATTTGGCAAGAATAAAAGTGATACAAGTCCCAGCTTTTAGTGTATTTTTGTTTTTGTTTGTGGCAGTTTTATTCAGGCCAGTCATTATTGACACTTAGGTTTAGGACGAGGGATTTTAGTCAGTTTTTTTTTTTAGCATAATTGTTGTAGTGTGTTAAGCTTCAAAAAGGCATGGAGAAGGGTTTAAGACATTTCTATGTGGCACTGTTATTAGGCTGAATAACTAATATGATAGAACATTTATATTTCAGCTTTTTTTTCCAGCTCCTTAAGAGGTGTGCTGTTAAGTGACTAGTACTGTGGTCTGTTTTGAAAAGAGATGGCTTTAGTATCATTTATAGGACTTGATAACTTTGCTACTAATTTTTAGAGGAAAATAATCTAGGTTCATCAAGAAGCATCTGCTTTGCCAAGCATAGAAAAACATTTCACTCTGAGGTTGCCTTATCTCAAAAGGAGAAATCACTTTAGGAGTTAACATGTGGAAGGCATTAGGTTGAATAACAAAATGTTTTTCTTATTGTTCCTTAGCTCCAATTATAATTACTTTGAAGGTTCAGAATTTATCTCTTTTTCCAGGAGAAAACCGTCATATTCATAAACTCAATTTTAGGTAAATTTAAATGTCGGTTTTTCGGTGATTTTCTTAATCCAGGACTGAAAAAAATCTGATTAATATTGACAATAATTTGTTACCTAATGGCTTACAGATGTCTATTTTGTTTAGGTTTGGAAGATATAACAATAATGATGTTGTTTTTCAGTCTTCCAGAAAATTTTTCTCTTTTTGCCTCCTCTCCTTGCCTTGTATACCGTTCAACAAGAAAAAAACACTTTTTTCAGTGTCTTCCTTCTAGCTAGCAAAATAAAAATTTAGGATTGTTTATAAATTGTATGTTCCTGTCTTTGTATGGAACATCTGGTTTCCCTTTGAGGCAGGAGTCATGTCAAGTTTCTAGGTTAATGTGTGATGACTAGCACAGATGTACATTTGTAGTAGGAATTAGGGAAATTTTGTGACAGTAGTCTACCTAGATTAAGCAATACTTGATATTGTGTTTGGGAGTGGATGATAATACCTAGTAAATACCTGTTCTATCTAGGACCCTAACTTAGTTACAAAATACATTACTCTTAGAACTCAGCAATATTTGAAGATTCATTTTGTTGTCATTTAGTCGTTAAGTTGTGTCCAACTCTGTGCGACCCCATGGAGTGTAGCCCATCAGATTGCTCTGTCCATGGGATTTTCCAGGCAAGAATACTGGAGTGGGTTGCCATTTCCTCTTCCAGAGGATCTTCCCGACGCAAGGATCGAACCTGTGTCTCCTGCACTGGCAGACGGATTATTTACCACTGAGCCACCTGGGAAGACTGAAGATTCATTTAGGTGACCTTATTTATTATGAATAATTAGAGCCCCCTCCCCCAGGTTGCTTTACGACCTCGGTGCTTTTCCAGTCTGAGACTACCACAGTAAGAGAAGAAAGGGCAGTGTCATGGTGGGCAGTTGTCGGTTACCAGAGAAGTTAGACTACTTACTTAGGACAGTATATTTTTGTTTTCAGTTCAAAATGATAAGTATTCTCCGTGCAATTAAGTGATAGCATGGATTGCTCTTTCCTGTGGAACTAAAGTATATATATTTTAAAGTTTTTTTTTCTATAATGTCTTGTTGCGCCGTTTTGTTAGACTGAAACTTTCCTCATCGCTTGGTGAGCCCCTCCTCTAATTCAATCTTTGTCTTTTGTCTTTGCTGCCTTGCAGGGTTGGTACAGTAGGCTTCACTAGACTTAGCTGCAACTCAGAATGTCTCCTCCAGCCCCTGAGTAAATGCTGATGGTCTTGTGGAGAGTGGATTAAGAGGACGAGCTAAGTTCTCAATCCCAATTAAGAAGCGGAGGAAAATTTAAACTGTCTCCTTCAAAGTTTATCACAACCACCACCATCAAGACAGCAAACCAAAGGACAAAGACTTTGACCTGCTGTGTTGCTCTGTGTAGTCCAGTTCACGTATGGTTTCCAGACTTGGCTGGGGTTACTCATGAGTAAATAAAAAGTCGGACACTTCTGTCATTGGACGCTTTTATTCGCAAAGTTACCAAACATGAGGGCTGTACTGGAGACAGCAGACATTGCCATAGTGGCCCTGTATTTTATCCTGGTCATGTGCATTGGTTTTTTTGCCATGTGGAAATCTAATAGAAGCACCGTGAGTGGATACTTCTTGGCGGGGCGCTCTATGACCTGGGTAGCAATTGGTGCCTCTCTGTTTGTGAGCAATATTGGGAGTGAGCACTTCATTGGGCTGGCAGGATCTGGAGCGGCAAGTGGATTTGCAGTGGGCGCATGGGAGTTCAATGCCTTGCTGCTTTTGCAACTTCTGGGATGGGTTTTCATCCCGATTTACATCCGGTCGGGGGTATACACCATGCCTGAATACTTGTCCAAGCGATTTGGTGGCCATAGGATTCAGGTCTATTTCGCAGCATTGTCTCTGATTCTCTATATCTTCACCAAGCTCTCAGTGGATCTGTATTCGGGTGCCCTCTTTATCCAGGAGTCTTTGGGTTGGAACCTCTATGTGTCTGTCATCCTGCTCATTGGCATGACCGCTTTGCTGACTGTCACCGGAGGCCTTGTCGCAGTAATCTACACAGACACCTTGCAGGCTCTGCTCATGATCGTTGGGGCACTCACACTTATGGTGATTAGCATGATGGAGATTGGCGGGTTTGAGGAAGTTAAGAGAAGGTACATGTTGGCCTCACCCAATGTCACTTCCATCCTGCTGACGTACAACCTTTCGAACACAAATTCTTGTAATGTCCACCCCAAGAAGGATGCACTGAAAATGTTGCGGAACCCAACAGATGAAGACGTTCCTTGGCCTGGATTCATCCTCGGGCAGACCCCGGCTTCGGTCTGGTACTGGTGTGCCGACCAGGTCATCGTGCAGAGGGTCCTAGCAGCCAAAAACATTGCTCATGCCAAAGGCTCTACCCTGATGGCCGGCTTCCTGAAGCTTCTGCCAATGTTCATCATAGTGGTCCCCGGAATGATTTCCCGGATACTGTTTGCTGATGACATAGCTTGCATCAACCCCGAGCACTGCATGCAGGTGTGTGGGAGCAGAGCTGGGTGCTCTAACATTGCCTACCCGCGCTTGGTGATGAAGCTGGTTCCCGTGGGCCTCCGGGGCCTGATGATGGCCGTAATGATCGCTGCTCTGATGAGTGACTTGGACTCCATCTTCAACAGTGCCAGCACCATATTCACCCTCGACGTGTACAAACTCATCCGCAAGAGTGCCAGCTCCCGGGAACTGATGATCGTGGGCAGGATATTTGTGGCCTTCATGGTGGTGATCAGCATCGCGTGGGTGCCCATCATCGTGGAGATGCAAGGAGGCCAGATGTACCTTTACATCCAGGAGGTAGCTGACTACCTGACGCCCCCAGTTGCAGCCCTGTTCCTTCTGGCGATTTTCTGGAAGCGCTGCAATGAACAAGGGGCTTTCTATGGTGGAATGGCGGGCTTTATCCTTGGAGCAGTCCGCTTGACACTGGCCTTTGCCTACCGTGCCCCGGAATGTGACCAACCTGATAACAGGCCAGTCTTCATTAAAGACATCCATTACATGTATGTGGCCACAGCGTTGTTTTGGATCACAGGACTCATTACTGTAATTGTTAGCCTTCTCACACCACCTCCTACGAAGGAACAGATTCGCACCACCACTTTTTGGTCTAAGAAGAGCCTGGTGGTCAAGGAGAGCTGCTCCCCGAAAGACGAACCGTACAAAATGCAAGAGAAGAGCATTCTGAGATGCAGTGAGAATAGTGAGGGCATCAACCACGTCATCCCCAACGGGAAGTCTGAGGACAGCATCAAGGGCCTGCAGCCGGAAGATGTTAATCTGTTGGTGACCTGCAGAGAGGAGGGCAACCCAGTGGCTTCCTTAGGTCATTCGGAGGCAGAAACACCCGTGGATGCGTATTCCAACGGGCAGGCAGCTCTCATGGGTGAGAAAGAGAGAAAGAAAGAAGCAGAGGACGGAAGCCGGTACTGGAAGTTCATCGATTGGTTTTGTGGCTTTAAAAGTAAGAGCCTCAGCAAGAGGAGTCTCAGAGACCTGATGGAGGAGGAGGCTGTTTGTTTACAAATGTTGGAAGAACCTCCACAAGTTAAAATAATACTCAATATTGGACTTTTTGCTGTATGTTCACTTGGAATTTTCATGTTTGTTTATTTCTCCTTGTGAACTTTTAAGGATATGATGAGACACTAACTTAAGAAAATACTGGTCTTTGGAAAACAACAACAACAACCCTGCAAACTTATGTAACTGTTGCATCTCTCAGGCATTGTTTACGCTGTAGGTTTTAGCCAAATTTTACTTAGCAGAAAAATCATCTATTTGCAAGACTTTTATTTTCCCAGAGATGGATGAAAGTAAATTTTCAACCTAAATGAAGTAAAACTTGTTTAAACAGACTGAATTGTGCAAATGTGGTTTAAAATTTTCCATACCAAAGTAAGGAGAGACCAATTATTCTCTTAGAGCAGAGTTATATGCTAAGGTATCATGAGTAAGATGCACTGTCCGCACTGCCAAATCTTGGTAGGCCTTCTTACCCTGAAATAGAAGACTTGCTCCTTTTAACGTTTTTTCTCTGTCTCTGTAATCCCTACTCCCATTTTAAAGAACTGAATTTGTACATTGTTTAATCCATTATGTACTGAAAATCTGACATGTGCTTGTGGAGTACTTGTTTCAGGGCAAGTTCGTTGGCCAGGTTCGTTTTGTTGGCATGAGCCTATGGATTCTGTATGCTGGAAGAAAGGAAGAGGAATGTTCCTTGTAGCTGTTCCTGTGCCACCAGTATATGGAATGTGGGGAAAAGTTCCAGCTGTTTTTTGTTTTTTCTTTTTTTTCCTCCTCTGAAGTTTAAATGAACCACACTCAAATGATCACCAAGTAGTCTTGTCTTTATAAAGTTGTATGTCATGACTGTATTGTAAATGATTATGGGGGGGAGAAAATGAAGTTAACATTGCTGATGATCCCCGAATTTACTGACCGAGTTAAGATCGTTTATATAGTTTGAAAATTAGCATCCCCTAAAGCAATGTTTGATCAGCTAAGCTGAACAGGTAATTCCTTGTGCACCATTAATTCTCTAGCTTTGTTCTTTTCATTTGGTAACATTCTTTATTAACTAGTTAACCTTACTGAGTGGATCCATTTGGAAAATATGTCCGGAAATTTGAGGAAAAAATAACTCGGCTTTTGTGTTGAGTTGCCCCACTTGATTAGATTGTGATACATTAAAGTTGAGTTTTTAGAGTGAAAATATCATTCTGAGATCATAATGAATCCTTCGTAAGTTTTTTTTCCAAATTTTTTTAAGACAACATATGTACACAGCCTCTGCATTTTTGTTTAAACAGTTACAGTGACTTAGAGCATGAGGATATTTCATTGCAAACAGGCCATCAGTAACAGAAAACTCAAAAGTGCATGCTTTGCCACTGGTGGGTTGCAGTATAGTCTTTCTGTAGAATGGATAGCACATTCAAGAGAACTTCCACGGATTTAGTAGTATGTCCTATGGAGATTACAGGACTCGTGTAATTGTAGGATCCTCTGTCTTGGCATGGCTTGGTATCCAGTTTCAGCGTTCCTGGAAGAGAATCCATTTTTCACAGGTGGATTCCCCTTCATGAGCACAGGGTACAAAAGGCGTTTGAGAAAAGCTCTCCACATGATGTCGTTCTTTGTGCATGCTGTCCTTTTTCCTCCATGGCAGATGAAGGAAACTAATTTTGTATCTACTTTCTTTGACTTTTCTGTAATCTCTGATATTTTTTAAATTGCATGATTTTATTAACCTTGTATTCTTTAGGGGAAAATTATTACTTTTTTAGATACTTTTGTAGATTTTGAATCAAAACTCAGTCATGATGACTTTAAATTTTTTGTATTTGTAAACTAAGTTCATTATGATGGACTTGATTAGTTCAAAGTTGATTTTTAGAAATTACTAGGTAGCATAATGTCTTCCCATCTCCAGGAGGCTTTGTGATGGACTGAGTCTGTAGTTGAAGAAATAATTTGTGTTTGAATAGTATGATTTCTGAGAGCTTATTAGAGTGCGTTGTGGAATTTTTTTTAGTTTCATTTTTAAAGTTTATAAGCTGGGGGCCAAATGAAAGTAAGGGCTGTCCTCGAGTGGAGGCCGAGGCTGTGACATATCCAAGGTTACAAAATCTGTTGGGAAGAACAGAAAACCAGGTGTCCAAATCTGGACTTATGGTTTGTCCTCTTCTTTTCTCAAAGGAACTGTTCTTCTTTTGAGACAGCCTTTTGGTATTTGGGGAAATAATAGGATCTTAGATTTTTCAAATTGCCATTAAGTTGTAGAAATTAAAATTTTTCTTTGAACACATTGCTGTGTAACTCAGCAGTGAGGTTTGACATATTGGCTGAGCAGCCTTCTTATCCCTTCTGTTAAAAGCATAAATGAATAGGTGGTGTCTAAGTGGATTTATCCCCCTTTGTCTAATGTTGACTCCTAATAGTTTGGGGTCTTAGCATCCCCCTGCCTTCTCTCTGCTGTTGTCTTAGTATGATACATAAACTACATCATCTTGTGTCTTATTTGTGTGTATATAGCAGTAGGTCAAGTTTAGAGTACTAACGTTTGTAAATAAGGAATGGTTATTAGCATATCCATTAGGATTGTTTATTCTTGCCAGTGTAAACATCACTTTATTTAGACTGAAGTCCCTGAAGCTTGCCCTTCTTATTGCTTCCCAGTAATAGATAATGTGCTTGTATGTGAATTCCTGATTGCCGATTCATTTCAAGGGACCGTTCTTCAGTCTTTACTTCATTAGAATGATCATGGAATGATACATAGTCTCTCGTAAAGCTAGCAAAATATTCATACTTTACACTAAATGGGTCCTAAGTGATGACGTTGATACCTAGACATTAACATGTATATATTTTCTTATTGGCTCAAGCTAAGGTTGAGAACTGGCTAAGAGTGATTGACTGAAATAGTTAGCTAAGAATCAGAATGAAGTGAGGACACTGGTATTCAAAGGTGGAGAAAAATACTGTCTCATCTGGTATCCCTAGTTCTTAGATTTTGTCCTCTGGGGCAGTCTTAGTCTCAAGATCTGATGAGAAGAGCTTGTTGCCCTGGCATGCAGAGTGATTATGGGTTCCTTTGTGGGACGTCTCATTTCCCTGTTGAAGAATATTTTGTCCCTCTACCCTCAGATAGTAAGTGGCTTTTGAAACAGCAGAGCCAGTCTTTTCCCCAGCCTTTCTTTCCTAGTGAAGTTATCACTCTTATCTTCTGGTTAGAGAAGCATCAAGCAGTAGCAGTGCTGCTGTGTCCTTTGGCCTTGGTCCAGCAGATCTGATCTCCCAAGGCTTCTTTTTCACTTGGCTCAAAGGCGCTATTGTCTTTTTGCAGAAAGAGGCTGGCCTGGGTCACAAAGCCCTAACTCTTAGGGATGGCACGTGAAGTAATTAACAGGGGCCTGTTGCTTGATGAAATTTCTCATTTTAAGAATTGAGGAGGAAGGTTGCTACTCAGTTCTCTAACCTGAGGCTGAGTAGGGCCTTGAAAGTCTTATCCAGGGTGGTTAGAACCTTTAAGTCTCTACATTTCTCAGTCCATTGTTATCTTCTCTATATTGAGTTGTGGATCCTCTCTCTTTAGAGATCACGCAATACAGGTTACTTTGATTCTTCACCACCCTGTAGACCTGCTATATTGTTCGCTATTAAAAAGTTAGACCCATTAATGTTCCTACTTGGCATTACTTTACGCTGTACTCCCCTGTGTCATTCATCTGAGGTATGATGGCTGGAAGTGACCACACAGGTATTTAGCAGTGACACCTCTGCGTTTCCCAGTTTGGGTTGAGAGATGTTTAAAGACCATTGCTGTTAAATTATGTGACTACAGAGACCTGCCAGGACAAGATTTTCTAAAAAAGTCGGAAAAACTACTAGATGAGATGCTGAGAAGTACCTGGGTGTAGCAGCCCTAGGCTCCAGTATTCATAAGATTTCTCATTAGCTGGGTGTTAAGTTGCTTGTCCTTTTAATGTTGACATTAGCCTGAGCAGACGTCAGAGATAGGACTACTCCTGTTTGTGTGTTGGCCCACCTACCATTCAGAGAGACTGGTTTTCCCCTTGATTTATCTTCTCTCACATTGCTTTAATTATTCACCTATTCTTTGTTTGAACACTTAACATATTCCTATTTTGATCTTTTGTCAGCTTAATTCACTTTCAGGCTTATTGCCATGGTGTGCACAAGTGGTGCTCTGCCCCAGATTTGAAGGCCTGGATCCAGAGAATGATTCACTAAATAGTAGTTGTGTTTAAATATACTAAAATATCTATTAGCTTAAACTGTTAATGCTCCAGAGTTTTATTTTCAGACTTTGTGTTCACTAATAACAAAAGCTCTAATACTAAAAATTCTTCAGAACTTTATTCTCGAAGCTCATTTTTCAAAAATTCGGCAGAAGTAGTTAAAATTCACACCAGTCCCTTGGAAATGATGGTACCGCAATGTAGAGAGGAATGGAGTTTGTTTTGATGCTAAAAAGCCTTGTTGCAGCAATTAAAGGTAAAAAGCTGGAACTAGTCAGTTGGCATATAGAGAAACTCTTCTGTACTAGTTAGGTGTGAAGCTGGATTATGTAAGAAGTAATCTTTTAATCACTACGCTTGGTTTTCTTGGTTGGCTTACTCAGGGCTGCAAACCCCCTTTTCCTTCATTAAGCTAACTTCTCCTAATTTGGTGTGTTTTTTTGGTCAAACTCTCACTTCTGATGGAAGAGTTACTTTCAGTTACTTTGACTGCAGAACAGAATTTAGCTAAGGTTCAAAATTATTGATAGGCTTTGCCAGTGCTGAGTCTCACACCATTATTCATGTTGTCATATAAATGTTTTTATTTAAACTTCTCTCTCCAGTGCTGGGAATAAGGCTTTAAACTACTGATTCACCTTTAAAGGAATGTTGTGTGAATTGATATAATTTTATGTATTTGTTTCCATCTCAAATCCTTATAAAAGATAGGGTTTAGCTTTTTGTTTTGGGTTAAGCACCCCATTTATCTGGTAGCTAATAGCCTTAACCATTGGCATGTAGTCTTTTGTTCAGAAGTAAACACAAAAGTTTGATATATCTGCATTATTTCTCATCTCATGCACTTTATTTTTTGGAGGGAGGACCATAATCTGAGACCTGACTTAAAGCAGTAACCTTAATTTATGTAATGACTTCTGAGGTTTGATTTGGCTACCTGGCTTTATAGTGTGTTTGGGTAGAGGGATGCTAGAATAAATCCGACAAAGCACAGTGGCCTCAGATTCTTGCTAGTGTAGGTGCAGTGCCCTCTCCTCAGAGAAGCCCTGGATTGTAATTGTTTCCCTGATAATGGAGCCACGCCGCACCCCGCTCCCCCCCCCTCCCGCCCCCGCCTCCAGACAGTTTACAGAGAGTGAACTCTCTCAGTGAGGGAAGTACATTTGTCAGTGGTCTCGGCAACAGCACAGAGCGAGAGTAGATAGCCACATCTTTATTGGAAACTTGTATTTTCCCTGGTAAATTCACCTTGTACCCTAATGCTGCTGGATGAAGGAGTGTTTACTTTTTTTATTGCCTCTGGACAAACTTGTCTGGATAATTTTCCAGTTTATCAGTGTTGCCTATACCTCTGTAAGTGGAGTGTTCACTAATAACTCACTGTTTTGTTTTAGTAGTTGGAAACTGAAATTAAGCTCATTGCTATGTAGAGTATTGAAATCCCAAACTGGCACAGGCCATTCTGTAGGGTATTCCTTAATATAATCAGCTTCTGAAATTTATATTTTGATTAGTGCCTTTTGGTTGCTGATATATCTGCTAGTTCATACCTTTCCCTTTCTTGATACATAACTCTTACATAATTCCTCTTTTTAAATTTTGCTATGACTAGTAAAGAAAATACATTTATATTTACATATTTTACATGCAGCCTTTATTTAGGTTCAAAGAACCAGGTAGGTCTAGCTTGTGTTGCAGCTTAAATGTTATTTATTCATCTGTGTTTGCTTCCTTTATATCCTTAATTAAAGATTTAAGTTACTTATCTGTGAGTATGTTTTAACTTTTATCATTTTCCAGGGTAGGTTGGGTAGGCATGTCTGGGAACATATATGTGACAAGTTTCACATTCCATGATAAAAAAGCTTAAAGTAAGTTTTATAGAAAGCACAAAACCATGTTCCCTCGTGTGTAAGTCCACGTGTGGAAAGCACAAGGCTAACAGTATTCTCAGTATGCCACAAGTGCCCGGCACGAAAAGCCCACCATGGGCCGTCTCCGGAGTTGTCAGGATGAGCACTGCAGTGCTGCAAGCCCTGGACAGTGAGAGGCACCTGATTGGGTGTCCTCAGTCATACGAGAGTCAGTGCTCTAGTCTGAGGACCGATGCACTGCTTTGGTGGAGGAGAGAATGCTAGTGTCAAGACTGCTGCAGTTGTCCTGGGGGTTACCAGCTAAAACGGGGCCTGTGGGCTCTTCCCTACAATTGAACTGGAGAAACAGGAACAGACTTCTAGGTTTCTGGTGGGTGGAACATTTTGGCAAACTTCTGCTTTAAGCTGTAGAGCATTTGGGTTATTTTTTTAAAATCATAAACCTGTAGGAAAATTTACCTCCTGTCAATAGCACCCTGAGAGCATGGAGAAATCTCACATTTTAATAGGGCAAATACTAATCTTTAATCTTCGTGTAAGTTTAATAACCTTAATGAAGTTATTTTTTTGTATGCCTGACTACCCTTCATTTTAATAGAGCAGAATTCGATCCAGGTGTCACAAGCATCAAACTGAGACATCTGCCAAATGAACTTTTTTTGCTTTTCACATTGATTGTAAGAGTCTAAAGGATTCTTTTGCCTGTGGTGTTGCAAGACTAGGTTAGATGAAATCTATGAATATGCCTGCAAAAGAAGAAAAAATAATGTGTTTTCTTGCACTCGGCATTGCCCTTATTTTACTCCTTACTTTCTTTATCTGAATAGTTAGTCCCTGTTTATCAGCAGTGAATAAATACATCTCTCTCTTATCTTGCCTATACATCAAAAGATAGGAAAACTCTCAGAATGAAGAGAAGTGACTACCTTTTTCCCACTCTCCTCTGTTTCATATATTTATCTTAGGGATTGTCAACTTTAATAATAATATGAAATGAAGACTCAAGCTGGTGTAGACTAATGGAACATGGTTTAGAAGAATCAACCTGAGCACTTTGAGGGAGAGAGTATGGCCTACAGTAAAAAGCCAGCAGGTGTGTCCCGAGAGCAGTTTTTAAGAATGTAGCACCTCAGGCTTTGGTGGAGTAGAGAGGAACAAGAAATACAGGGAAAAGGAGAGGTCTGAGGAAATCTTTGGCTTAGCCATGTGTGATAAGGCAAAGCAGTAGTAACCTGTTAGTTCTATATACTATATAGAATGTGCTTTGTACCTTTAAATTTTGTTTTTAAGTATGCAATTGTTTTTAAGAACTTAGGGGATGCTTTTGAAGATTCCTTTGGCAGAATATCTTTCACAGATATGTCTTTCACAGAATATCTTTCAGAATACCTTTCTAATTTCCATGAACAATTGTTTAGTTAGTCTCTGTACACGTGGCTGTCATGGTGTAAATACATACAATTAGAACCTTCTCATTTCACTGTGAGATCTCTTTTGAGTGGCAAACAAATCAACTAGTCTTTCTTTGCTCATGGACTTTTCTGTGGGGTTGTTAAAATGCAACAGCTTTATTATTTTCTTTTTAAATAATGACATATTACATTTGTGTCAGATGATGGTATGGAATCTGTTGCCCTGCTTCCCCCCGCCACGATTGCTTCAGTTGATGGATTGCCAACAGAGTTCAGAAATGAAAGCGAGGGTTTACCCTTTCTCTGCTTGAATGTCCCATTTTTGTTGCCTGGACTGATGTTGGCAATCACATATGAACTATATTCTCAGTGCTGCTGCTTCTCCTCTTTTTTTTTTTTTTTTTTTTGATAAGGTGGATATCAAAAATAGTTGCTGTGCAAAAGTTAGTAGTCTTCTTCAAGAAGAAAACCAATTCCTTTTCTAATATCCTGTGAAATTGCTTCATTCATTCCTTTACTTTTAAGCCAAATGTCAGCAGAGTACTGCTGCCTTCTATCTAGTAATTTTGATATGTAAGTATTAACGCATTTTTAACAGATGTCTACATTGAAAAACGTTTTTCCCAGTGTCCTGCCTCTTAAAGCTTTGTTCACATGTCCTATGAGAGACCAGTCTGTGCACTGGGCTGTGTATTGTGTACATGGCTTGTTTCGTCAGTTATGCATTATAGATCAAATGTGATGTTAAATGAAGTTGTTGAGTTACTGGTGAGTTTTTTGAATTGTAAACTGATTTCCAGTGTACTCTTCATTGTCTGCAGCGTGGTTTTTTTTTTTTTTTTTNGTGTACATGGCTTGTTTCGTCAGTTATGCATTATAGATCAAATGTGATGTTAAATGAAGTTGTTGAGTTACTGGTGAGTTTTTTGAATTGTAAACTGATTTCCAGTGTACTCTTCATTGTCTGCAGCGGGGTTTTTTTTTTTTTTTTCTTTTTTAAGGTTTGACTTACCAAGTCCATCTCATTGTATGACGTTTTAGTTGCGAACAGAAAGTAGAATTTGGTGTAAACCAGGTAACTTCCATATTGAAAGGAATACAATTGAAATTGTAGATTTAGGATTGTTAACCATACATGACAGTTCTAACTTGACTCTTCTAACCTATTGTATACAATCTGATTTTTTAAATTGTAGACATGTATGATCTTGGTTTAATGTGTTTTTAAAAGTGTTATTGTTTTAAAAAAATGAAGCAAATCTGCTAAAGAGCTGTCAGTTTTCATTACTGACTCTGTAAAATACACTGTTCTTTGTGTACTGTGTGTTATTTTGCCAGCTGCTGCATTAGCCTTTAAAAGTATTTCGAAACTTAAGATGAACTACATTTCTTGCAAAGTATATTCCTTTCTGTGGTATTTTGTCCTGTAACTGAAGTATAGTAATTATTTTATGGAAACGTTAGCACTTCTGTACCAACTTTGAATAAAAGGAAAAATTTACATTTCTGTGGCTGAGTATTTTCAATATGAACACACATCTGTCTTCGAGGCTGTGCCTCAGTTCCTTTTCTCTTGGCTCATGAAGAGTTCCAGTGCATTCCCCTACCGTTTAGTGCTCTTTTTCACCTTGGTAAGCATGGACTCGCAAGTATTAACTGAGAATATAAAACATAGAGTAAGTAAAAATATGCTCAGTGTTTTCACTTCTAATTCTGAAATAATTGCAGATTGTAGGACAATTGTAAGGATAGTGTGAAGAACCCAGGAATCATTTTCATCCAGATTTATAGTAGTTAATATTTGGCTGCAGCTTCTTTGTCATTTCTCTCATCAGACACTTTCGTGAACCATTTGAAAACATAAGTTGCAGACCTCACTCCCCTTTACCCTCTTAAGTACTTGGGGGTATAGTTCTTAAAACAAGGACAGTCACCCATATAAGCATAAAATAATTACCAAAATCTGAAAACAGTAGTATAAAAGCTTTTATTCAAATGTTACTCTGTTAAATGTCGTTTTATAGCAACTTTTTTTTTAATTTTTAAGTTTGGAAACCAGTTCATTGCATTTAGCTTTAATGTCTATCTCTTTTAGTCTGAAATAGTTTCTCAGCTATTCTTTTTGTCTTTTGTAGTACTGATATTTTTGAAGTTTAGATGCCAGTCATTTTGTGAATTTCACTCCTATTTAGGGTTGTTCTTCTCATGACTTGACTCACTGTGCATTTTTGGTTACATTTTGACCACAACATAAGCAATAATAATAGGTCCACAGAACCTCACATTGGGAGGTGTGTGATGTATTGTCTCATTATTGTTGACATTAACTTTGATACTTGATTCAAGTGGTACCTACTGTGTCTCTCCACTATCTAGTTAACATCTTCCTTTTTGGTAATAAGTTGTGGGGGAGATAATTGAGTTTATCTCCTTGGGCTTCCCTGGTGGCACAGAGGTTAAAGTGTCTGCAGTGTGGGAGACCTGGGTTCGATCCCTGGGTCTCATCCCCTGAAGAAGGAAATGGCAACCCAGCCCAGTATTCTTGCCTGGAGAGTCCCATGGACACAAAAGCCTGGTGGGCTATAGTCCATGGGGCTGCAAAGAACTGGACACAACTGAGTGACTTAACTTTCACTTTCCCTGATAAACTCTAATTTGGGCTTCCCTGATAGCTCAGTTGGTAAAGAATCACCTGCCATGCAGGAGACCCCAGTTCAATTCCTAGGTTGGAAAGATTAGCTGGGGAAGGAATAGTACTCCAGTATTCTTGGGCTTCCCTTGTGGCTCAGCTGGTAAAGAATCAGCCTGCAATGTGGGAGACCTGNACCTGCCATGCAGGAGACCCCAGTTCAATTCCTAGGTTGGAAAGATTAGCTGGGGAAGGAATAGTACTCCAGTATTCTTGGGCTTCCCTTGTGGCTCAGCTGGTAAAGAATCAGCCTGCAATGTGGGAGACCTGGGTTTGATCCCTGGGTTGAGAACATCCCCTGGAGAAGGGAAAGGCTACCCACTTCAGTATTCTGGCCTGGAGAATTCCGTGGTGGGGTTGCAGAGTTGGACACGACTGAGTGGCTTTCACAGAGTTCACATAAATAACTAATTATTCCTCATCAAACTAGCCCATAGTTTTAGCATCCACTGATAATTCTTGCCTGAGCAAGTTATTCCTATGGTGGTGTAAAACAGTGATTTTTCTTTCTTTTTCTTTTTTTACTGTACTGAAATCAAGAATTTCCTCTTCTCCCCGTTTAGCTATCAGTTTGAACTCATGTACTGCCTTATTTAGTAGCTTATGATTCATTATTGTCACTGTTTTGCTCAGATGTTTCCAGATTTAGCTAACAGGTGTCCCTTCAGGCTAGTTTGGGTTCTCTGTGGCACGTTCCATTGTTTCTTGAGTACTTACTGGCACAGTGGTAAAAGAATCCGCCTGACAGTGCAGGAGACACAAGATGTGGGTTCAGTCCTTGGGTTGGGAAGATCCCTTAGAGGAGGAAATGGCAACCCACTCCAATATTCTTGCCTGGAAAATCCCATGGACAGAGGTGCCTGGAGAGCTGCAGTCCACGCCACGGAGTCACAGAGTCAGACACGACTGAGTGTGCATGATATCGCCTCTTAACAGCTGTGTCTGTGCCCTCCAGTCCATGTATTTTTCTGTTTTATCCACTCCAGAGACTCAGCCTCCAAACATGCATCTAGGGGTCCAGCTACTCCATAAACTGAAGCAGCTTTGTTTTAGTTCCCGAGTCGCCCTCATCTTCAGAGGTGTACTCAGCCGGGCCGCAGGTCTTGGGAATTCTACAGTATAAATGTGGTTGACTCTTGGTTTTCCCCACTGGTGCTGTTTCTCCACCTGCTTTCTTTTTCCTAAAATCATATTGTGTTTTCCCCTCCTCCCTCATTCTTGTAGAGTTGTGTGTTAACAGGAACACTGTTTCACATGAGTTCTATATGCTTCTGTTGAATCCTCCCAACTTGCTGGGGAATCCTGGTATCCACTCTTTGCTTAGCTTTTGAAGCTCGAGATTTCAGGGCCTGTTGCCTATTTCTGCCTTATCCTATAAGAACATGTTGTCAACCAGAAGCACCGTGGGAACTGAGAAATTCGGCTTACCTTGGGAGTTAGACAGCCTTTATATGTGACCTCCAAGTTTGAATGCAGTACTCCCGGGTAGGTGCTGCTGATTTTAGACTGACAGGAAAGGGAAATGGAGCAGAATGAGGTCTGTCGTTACCTTTGGGTTTTACTCCTTCTAGCTCTCATTTGGGATTTTATTGTCACGCCCTACAGCAGATTCGCTGTAAAATACTATTGTCTCTAAGGGGCTTGCTGACCCATTAACAGAAGTTTCCATAGGTGTTGGGAGTCTCAGTTTTGTTGTAATGTTCTCTGGTACACTCTAAGAGTCAAATGTGCACTGGTTTTATTGCATCCCAAGAATCTTCAGAAGTTTGGAGGCACCTTTTTGAGTCTCCCACTGTGTCTTTATTTCCACCCTCCACCTGTTTGTTCCTAGTTCCTTGACTGTACATCTCTGATTTTGACTAGCAAGATATGCTTAACTTTCTTATGCGTCTCTACCTTTATATACATACATTGTATATATAATGTGTCTGGAGAAGGAAATGGCATCCCACTCCAGTACTCTTGCCTGGGAAATCCCATGGACAGAGATGCCTGGTAGAAATGTGTAGTTGTATATATGTGCATGTGTGCGCTTTCTGCCTTTTTGCAATGAAGATCTTATTTCTCCTTGAATTTTATTTCATTCTTTAGTTGAAGCCATTTTTGCATTCTAGTTGAATTAAGTACAGTTAGTAGCTTCCTTCCGTCTTTCCACATGTTCTCTGATGTCCTTATTCATCAGACGTTCGTCGACTGCAGCCTGTGCGCCAGGTTCTTTGGATCTCCAGCATCTGGTGACGATGGAACAGAAAGCCACTTGGAGACGCTTGGTTGGGAAAGAGGGTGTCCTAGATAATGGCACTCTCAAGATGCATGTGGACTGAGACACACACAGGATTAGGGAAGGAGAGGCACACTTCTCCTTGGAAGTAGCTGACTCTTGAAGGGTATTTTGATTTCTTGAATTCCTCTGTGCTTTTAAGCCCTTTGTCTTCTCTTTAGAGCAATGTAGTCCTGTAAGAACCTTCCTCCCACTGCTTGAATTAAGCACCACTGCAGGATAGTCACAGTTTGGGTCTGTTGTTGATAACGCAAATCTGACTCTCTTGCCAAAGGCTGCATTTTCTGCCTCTTTTCAAGGCTATTTTTAAAAAATTTCTCTTAAATCAGTTGGCTGATATTTTTGCTAAACCCATACGTACAGTGACACTTAGAAGATTCACAGAAGCTAAACTGACTCTGCTGATAACCCTTGTTCTATACTATCAAAGCCCTTTGCTAATCCTTACCTCCCTGGTCTCCCTATCATTCCAGTGCTGCGTCCTCTCCTGCTCCCTGAATGGGTTGAAATATAAGGCGAAGGCTGTGCACTGAATTGTGCATGAAGGAGAGCAGTCAATAAGCCAGGTGCTGCTCCATGCTGTCCACCTGATGCCTGCTCTTACTATCAGTTTCATGAGCTGTGGCATTTCATCTGCTTGCTGCCATGGTAACCAGGACTCCTGCCAGTCTTCTTGATTCCCATCTTTTATTCATCTGTAAGTGCATCTGGAGGGGGAATGAGGAGGACCAAAATGGAAATCTCCCAGTTTTAAAAGGGTTGTGGGTTTTGGATGTTCTCAGGATAGCAAACATGGATACTTCAATTTTGGCATTTTCCCACCTTTTTAGGTAGTATTAACCACAAGTAGTCACCTATTAAAATTGTCATTTCACAGTCAGGGAGGGTTCCATTATTACTGTGAGAAAAGCAGAGCTTTTATGCTTCTTAAAGTTGCAGGAGAGCATTGCTGAAAATCCTCTGTTAACTATAGTTCAGCCAGGATCATTCATCTTTGGAGTGATGAGAAGCCAGCCAGCTTGCTACTAGAATGTAATTCTCATCTTTGTTCACACCTGGGGCACTCTGAAGAATTGTAATGCCCAAGGTTTTTGAACCCCCAGTCTAACTGAATCAGCATATCTGAGGGTGAGACAGAGTGCCCTTTAAAGACTCCCCAGATGATTCTGATGAGATCTAGAGCAATGCTTTGGGGATTCTGCCCTTTTCCTTTGACTTAACCGAATCACAAAGGGAATGGTTGGTTATAGGCAAATGAGCCCCCGCTTTGGCCCTAAGTGACCTCTGAATGACATTCTCTTTTGAAGTTGAGACCTTGGACACAAGTAGGAACAAAAACTGCATTGCGGTTGAACTACTCACATTTACTGGTAAGAGAAAAGAAAAGTGTTAGTTACTTAATTGTGTCCAACTCTGTGACCCCATGGGCTGGGGCCCGTCAGGCTCCTCTGTTCAGATTCTCCAGGCAGGGATTCTGGAGTGGGTAGCTATTCTCTTCTCCAGGGGATCTTCTCAACCCAGGGATCGAACTTGGGTCTCCTGCATTGCAAGCAGATTCTTTACCATCAGGGACACCAGGGAAGCCCATGTTTACTGATAACCCAGACACATAAATAGCCGAAAACTAGTGATTTCGTGTGTTTCACTCAGTCGTGTCTGACTCTCTGCGACTGCATGGACTGTAGCCCACCAGGCTCCTCTGTCCATGGGATTCTCCAGGCAAGAATATTGGAGTGGGTAGCCATTCTCTGGCTCTCCTGTAATCACGAGTTCCTTCTTGCTCGTTCTTTAAATTTATTCATTTATAACCTTTGACACCAATGCCGATATTGATGTCTCTGCACAGACTAACTGCAGGGGTCCTTTGGACGCCCGCTGTATTTAAGGTAAGTCCAGTTTGTGATTTAAAGGCATGGTGCCAGTCTTGCGGCTAACCCTTTTACACCCACATGTTCGACCGTGCCACGGACCGTGACCTGACTTTACTGTTTGCACTCTGCTGTCCGGCACAGCGTTCATCTGTGCTGAACTTGGCAGTCGATGGACACTGACTCCTCTGATTTTTTTTCTTCCATTCTTCCCTGGGTTCTTTCTATTTTCCTCAGATCCTCAAGACTCTCAGTCCTGGCTGCCTGGCCGTGGAATGGGCCGCTCGTCTTAACTGTTCTCATTCTCTTGCTTTCCTTGGCTGTTGTTTTTTTCAAGGCCACACTTGGCCTTTCCCATCGCATCTCTTCAGTCTGCCCTGATTCTAGACTCAAGGATCTCAGGGATCCAGTTTTCCCTCTCATTCCCCAAAGACGGAGCAGCCAATTGTAAGCGCTCGTGATGCTTGAAGTACAGTTTGCGAGACTCTTTCAATAAACCCGGAAAAGCTATCTGTACCACCCTGATTGTTAAAATATTTAAAATGGGTATGGATGTGGAGTCGGTGGAGTTCCCAGTGTTGAGGCATATTTTCAAGACTTTGACCCAGAATTCACAAACTGTGACATCTAAGAAGACAGCAGTTGGCATAGGCTTAGGGGAAGAAATTCTTCTTAAAACTGAATTTGCCCTTCACCCCCATCCTAAAAGTTTGTTTTTAAAACACCTTTTCATTTTCATTTTAAGAGAAATTAGGTGATATAATGAAGTGTAAAAAGAAGAGACTGGAATACTCTCATCTTACTACTTAAGGAAAAGTAATACAATTTAGGTGTATATTCATCCAGAAGCTATATATGTATATTTTAGTACTTTTTTCTTCTGGAAAAAGCTGTATTTTGACCCTGCATACTGATTTTTTTTCTTTATTTTATTAAAATGCTTTTATGTCAGTATTTAAGGATATTAGGGTCAGCACTTTTTTAATGGCTGCATAGTACTTGTTCAATCAGTAAAAATAATTTATTGAACTAGACTCCTATTAATGGACAACTATGTTTCCATCTATTCACTGTCCTAATAATTTTGTGATATTTTGGTAGCTAAATTCTTGTGCATGGGTATTGTAGTTTTCTTAGAGTAATTTCCTAGGAGTGACTGTAGGATTGAAGGTGTACACATTTTAAACTAATATATATTGCCAAATGGCCCTCCAGAAAGTTTATGTTTTTACCAAAAGTGTATTCAAAGAAACTGAAGTCTTAAGTGTTCTAGGCAAAAAATGGCCATGAGTGGACAAAAGCAAGGCTTCCACCTGTACTGAGTAAAGTGCCCACATGGATTCCGTCCCAAATGCAAATTCCATCAGAAGCTGCTTCTTGTTGACCTGTTATCCCACACGTGCTCTGAGAGGACCCTAGCTAACCCTCCACCCACTTCTTAAAGAGGTGCTCAGCCATCAGAGTCTGGCTGAAGTCTGCCAGCTCAAACCGTGGCCCGCCCCCCGCCCCAGAAGTGTTTCCCCTTCCCTTTTGTTAGTTACTCATGTGTGTCTGCACATCCCCCTCACAGCCCTCTGAAGGACGGGGCTCTGTGTCTCTTATCCTGTGGCATTTCTTTTGGAGGTGGATTACCCAATGAGTGACTTGCAAATCCTTGTCCTGAGGGAGACACTTGGAGAGGAATGTGGGTGGGTAAATACGAGTTGAACCTTAGGAAATAGTCACTATTTGGACTGCTTGATCCTCCCCAAATGGCACTTTCACAGGGTTCAACCTCTATTTCTGATACCCACAGAGTGTTGTATGTATGGGAGATCTAGCCAATTTATTCTCACTCCATTTCCAGATGTGACTGTCCGCACCTTCTCTCTTACAGCTGATTTATGATAGCCATTAAGATTATTTTAAAGTTGTTCCCCAGTAGAGATTTCTAGATGTCCCCCTCCACAATAATTGTTTCCCATAAAAGATGATTATGTAAAACATTGAGTCTCATAATCATGAAGGCTTTTAGCAGTTCTTAGGGCGCTTTTGCTTTAATGGCTAAATGACCACTTGGAATATCTGAATTGTGAATGTATTTAACAATATTTTAAAAACTTGAGGTATTTTCGGTTTTGTGAAGCACACAGCAGAGGCATAGAAAAAGAAATAGTTTTCTACAGCATTACAGTTACAGTATTTGTTACTTTCCTACTACATTTGATGTGTTTTGGTTTCCATCTCTTCTCCCATTCTCTCCTCTGCCTTTTAAAGTCTGTTGAGTCTTTGTTCATAGTTATTTTACATTTTTAAAAAATGGTCTGTTAAATATGATTCATGGACAAAGTAGTAGAGCAGTTAAGATCTCTAAAGTGTTTTGTCTTTGAGCTTTAAAAGTTCTCTAAGAGTTACTTTTCTAGCCACTTAACCTACAAATTATATAGTGTATAATAGTCCATTATAGATAAGAATAATCATGTTCCAGCATGTATTTATATATCTTTACATTAAAAAAATTTTTTTAGTGTTTACATTTGTCCTTACTGAATTTTATTCATTTTTAAAATAGCTTTTGTACTTAACAGTTTTAATCCTTAATTACTGGGAGGACTACAGCTCTTGATTCAATAAATTGTGGGGCAAAGAGATTTTCTTGAGTCACAAAAAATATTTGATGAAACAGTTCCTATGGACTCATACCCAGAGTTGGGCTCTGTGGATGCTAGGCAGGGCTGGCCCTTCAAACCCACTGGAGGTAAGTGGTGTCTGCTCTCTTTTCTAACCCAGGACTGCCAGTGACAGAGCTTCCTTGGAACCTGGCTCTTGTGTTGGAAGGTGCTCACAGATTTTGTTTTCCCAACTGTTGTGAGAATCTCAATGCAGAATTTCCAGGCACAAGTCTCTCTATTTGGAAATGTAAATTTCAAGGAAATTATTTTAAGGAGACAAACCTTGGAATTAAGGTGCAACAAAGATGGGGAAAGACTTTTACATTTACATTTTCACAGGTCTTGCCAGTTTTCTGACTTGCCTCTGCCTTCGCTAAGTCCTCCTTGCTCCCAGGAATTGGGCTACTCTTTGTAGAGTAAGAAAGGTGAGATATGAGTGGATGCTGTATGCCGTTAAATGCTGTGAATTCCCGGGGGTTTCTCTGGTGGCTAAGACTCCACTCTCCCAGTGCAGACCTCCCAAGTTCCATTCCTGGCCAGGGAACTGAATCCCACATGCTGCCACTAAGACCTGGTACACTAAAATAAATAAATGTTTTTTAAAAAATACTGTGTACTCTGTATGGTTTTCCGGTGGGATGTGAGGGTTCGGTAGTGATAGCTGCATATACCACCGATTCAAAGCTGTGTTTGCCAGAGAGTCTAATTTATGAGATAGTTTTTTTGACAGGCTTCTCTTTGGGGATGAAAATATGTTCATCCCACTGGCCATTGACTGGTGGTGCTGCTCATGGTGCTCCCGTGAACTCTTAGCTTAAATAACGCTGCTGAATGGCAAGTGGAGATGCTCTTCCTTTGTTTTCCTCATCTCCTTGCTCTTTGTTTTTTATAGCAAGTTGGCCCATCCGAGTCCTTAGAGCTGTAGCTTTCACATTGTGATCTGAGGAGCCTTGGGCATCCCAGGGACCTTTTCAGGGGATTGGTGCAGAGACAACAGTGGGTAAAACAGCTGTTGCCTTAGTATAAATCTAGGCACCACCACCAGACGTTACTCGTAGTCAACGTATTCCTTACCACCATGCATTTGGAGTGTTTTTTTAAAATGCCATTTTACTTCCTAGTGTCCTTCAGAATGATTAGTGGTGCCAGAGCAGAATTTAATCTCAGCAGGGGCTTTAGGGGGCTTCCCAGGTGACACCAGTGCTAGAGAGTCAGCCGGGCGATGCAGGAGACACAAGTTCCATCCCTGGGTCAGGAAGATCCCCTGGGAGAGGAAATGGCAACCCGTTCCAGATTCTTGCCTGGGACAGGTCTCACCTTCCACCTGGTCCAAGGAGTGAGCTGATGGTGCCCTGATGTCTTTGCACTCTAAGCAATGGGAAGGCCAGTGCTTCACAAGGCAGCCTGTCTCACTTTCATGTAGCTGTGATTTTCAGAGATGTGTTCTCGTTTACACATCAAGGCTGTAATTTTCAGTAATGTGTTTTTGTTATACATCAAGGCTCTGTTTCTCTGTAATTTTTATCTTTTGATTCCAGTCTAAATCTTAGGGCCCAATCAAAACATGTCTGTTACATAGTAGCCCTGTAAATATTTGAAGTTTCTCCCTAAGTCTTTTTCGGTAGCCTAAACACCAGTCGTTCCGATAATTAATAATAGTTCAAAATTTTAACTTAATTAAGTTTTAATTTTGTCTAGGATGAACTTTCTTTTTTAAAGTATTTAAAGCTTAGTGTAAATTTGTTGGATAATACTATATCTTACCAGCAGATTATTAGAACAGTCCAAGTTTAACATTTATGATTATGTACGTGTGAACTTCCTATTCCTGAAGCACGTGAGCTATTTAGTTTCCCTTCTATTAAATGAATCTGGGCTCTTTTAAACTGTAGTATTAGTGTTAGCAGCACTTTGGCACTACACGAGACAGGTGCAGAAAACACCAATACTGAAATGTTGCTTCGGCGGTACAGTCACTACCCTGACAGTGAGCTGTGTTCTGTGTGAAAAGCGGCTTCAGACTGTGTTAGAGAAAAGAGGAAACTCCATGTCCCTAAGGGGTGAAACTGGGACTAGGTAAGCAAGAGGCCCCCTTGGGAGGAGGTACGCTAAGTTATTTAACAGCCCGTTTCTAGCGCCTGTTCTAGCGATACGGACTGTTGCAACGGTCGTGTACAGGATGGACAAATGTGCGTGCTCCCCTGAATCTTGCATTGCTGTGTTGAATCAATGAGTGGAGTGAGTGATAGTCATTCAGTCGTGTCCTCCTCTTTGCTACCCCATGGACTGTAACTTGCCAGGCTCCTCTGTCCATGGGGTTCTCCAGGCAAGAAGGAGAAAGACAGAGAGAGTCTGGGGTTGGGATGGGTACCTCTGGATAATAGGATATCAGAAAGAGAAACATTGGGAGAAGAGACTCGGTAAAAACACATACACACAAAACTTTTATGTGCCCCCAGGATATTTTGAGAATTGCAGCAAAAATATTGTTTGTGTGAAACTCCACAGAGACAGAAAAGTGGCTGAGAACCACTAACTGAGCGCCGGAGGAAACTGAGGCACAGCTTTAAAATGGATAGATTTTAATATTTATCCAGAGTTGTGTAGCATTAGTGAAGGAATTGTGACAGGAATTAAGCTTTTCTAGTTCCCATTCACATTCATTCACGGTTTCTTTTCCATTTTTTTTTCTCAAGTGAACGTTTTCAGCTTCCCAATCTGTGCCGTAACAGAACCGTGTTTCATTGACATATGGTGGGTTGGAGGAAAGTCTTAAGGAGCTGCTTTACAGATAGGGTGAGAGAAGCCCGCAAGAAGCACGTGCGCACAACCGCTCTTAGAATAGTTGGAACTAAAGAGTTCAGAAGCCTTGTAAATGAGAATTACGCCAGCAAGGTCCCGTGCTTCCTGGAGACCATATGTTTTTTGTGTTTTTTTTTTTTTTTTTTTAACAAATTGAACATTGTGCTTTGTTGAACAGAACTTTTTTTTTTTTTTTTTTTTAAAGAATCCTAACATTTTTATTTTAATAGACTTCTGAGTTTCACCAAATGAGGAAAGTTGGATGCCTGGGCTCATGGGTTGCTTAGAGAAGGAGCTGGTGGATGGAGAGTGGTGGATTTTGTAGAAACCCGTCTGCATTCTGGCGTGCTTGTGTGGTGAAGCTTATGTCCCTCAGCACATTGGTGCCCAGCGTGTCCACCTGAGGACCCGTCCTGGGGGACCCGTGGTCTGGAGCTCAGAGGCCCAGGCTCACCATACTGGCTGCCGCACATTTTAGGGAGAGCGGGTTGAGGTCTTACCGCTTCCCCTCAGCCCAGTAACACTGTGGAGCAGAGGTCGGCCAGATTAGCTTCTACTTTGCAGGCCATACAGTCTCGGCTGTAACGTCAAGGCTGCTTTAGCGTGGAAGCAGCCATGGGCATTATGTAAAATGCCTGAGCTGGCTATGTGCCACTAAAACTTTTATTTGCAATTCTACGTGCTAAGATTTAGCCCTCAGGCCCTGGTTTGCTGACCGTTGACTTCCAGTTGATGAGGCAGGTATATAGGACAAATTGAGCAACTAACTCTCTTCACAAACAAGAAGACTTTTAACCCCTCCTTCATCTTTTTTTTTTTTTTTTTTAACTTTTGATAACATGAATTACAGTGAAATGAATGTGGCCATTCAAGCAGTCTGCCATTTGGCCATTTGACCTTGACGTGCCAAAGTTAGAGTGTGTTTTGATGTTTTCTCGAGCTACATTCTTGTTAGGTAGCCTTTCCCCTTTTTTGGACAGAAGAAAATCTTTGATTTTACAAGCTCTTACTTCAGAAGAGGTGCTCCATGTTTCATACTGTAAACTCTTCAGTCAGAGTTTAAACAAGGCAAGAGGCATTGAGATATATTCCTTTCTAATCAGGCAAAGCTGAATTAAAATTTATGATTTGAGGAGCTAGTCAGAAAACTGTAATTAGAGTGTGTGTGTGTGTATGTGTGTGTTTCCCTTACCCATTCTTAATTTGTATAGACTGTTCATCTGTCTTATCATAAGTTAATTGATATAATACCAAGTCAAGAAATAGCATTTTTAATGAAATGAAATATTCTCCTGTTAGATGTGAGGTTTCCACAGAACATGGAAATGACTGTGAACTAATGAAATGTGAGAAGAATTTAGGCTCCACTTGATTAGAGCTGTACAAAAATGTCTATGGAGAAATTGCCATAGATTTTTACCCAGTGTTAATACAAGGAGATTTTGGCCCTCTTTTTTTCCCCAGGAAATTTCTGTTTATCATAAAGTTGGTTAAATATGTAAATACACATAGTTTTCATTAGTAGGAATTAAAAAAAAATCCCTAGTGGGCTACAATACGAAACTCAAGTAGAAATTTTATTTCTAAACCTTGAATTAGCAGTGCTTTCACAGCTTTTTAGCAGTATTTGTCAGAAAGAAATTACACAGGTACGTGGTGGGTTTTCTTCAGTTACTAGGATGTACACTTTAAACTTTTTCTGCAGTTTTCTTTTCATTTGATCCAAAACAAGCCACCGGAAGGTAGCCTTTTCTGAAGTTCACTGCTGCATTTCAAGATTTCTTTGCTTGCATTCCTTCACTCATGTGTGACCGTCATGTTCCTCGTCCTCAGACCTTCTTCCTCTGACTCAGCTTTTTCAGTGTTCCTTTTCTTTGCAACAGGTTCTTCCAATTGTTAACCACCACATGGTCTCCAAGTCATGACATCTCTCAAAGGCCCAATGGCCAAATCTGTAGACCTTCTTTGCTCCCTTTTTTTTTTGTCCTGATGAAGATTAAATACATGCAACAGTAAAACACTAGACAGGTCACATAGCAGTTACGCAGCACGTCGTGTTGGCAGTGTATGGGAACATCCATCTTGTTATCCTTTGGCTGGTTCACTCCCCTTTAACTGCTGACTTGCCCATTGCTTTGTCTCCTCAGACGCTGCTCAAATTCGTCTCCCCTCAGACTCTGGTGTTTTCTCTTTCCATCATGTCTCTACCTTGGCAGTCCAGCTTCTGGCAAGATTGTTGAGTGACCGTGTGGTCCCTGTACTGTGGCCTTTCCTTCTCCATGCTGTTTCTCTGGCAGCTGCCTGTTCCCTTAGTTTCTGCGACAAGGCTGGTCTGGTTTTCCTGCTGCTCTTTGCTTCTCTCACTTGGAATCCTCGTCTTAGCCTCCGAGTGTCTCTGCTTCCCGAGGCGCTGTTGGTCTCTCCTGCTTGCCCCACGCCCTCTCTCATGCCCTCCCTGCTCCCGGGTAGCCATTCTCTGCTGACGACACTGAAATGTAACCCTATAGCCTGCCCTGTGGTTTTTAGCTGAATGCTCGCATCTTGAGAGATCAGCTGTTCCCTTAGCTGTTAACAGTACCCCGTTCTCCCAGCTACCATGTTTGGGGCCTCTCTTTGGCCTCATCTCTCCCCTATTTTCCACCTTCTTTTATTTAGTTGTGCCCACCCCTGTGAAGTGTCTGTTCTTTCAAAAGCTTTTGGTATATACATACGCATAGAAATCTGAAAAGAAATTCACCACAGTGTTAAAACTTTCATCTCTGGATGATGGAGTTTCCTGTCATTTCAGTTTTGGGTCTCGGCTGCAGGTCTTAGTTGTATCTGTGCTTGGACTCAGCCGGCAGTCTTCGCCTTTCACGCCTCCCTTGTCCTGAGCCTCGTCCGATGGGGCTCCGAGCTGTCTCCTCGCTCCTTTCTGCCTCTGCTGCTTTCCTCAGTGCTTGCCTGGTGTGCTCCTGCGTCTCCCATGGCCGTTTCTCAGGGCTCCCGTCCAGACCTCCTTCCTCAGTGGAGCCCTTCTTCTAGCCGAGTGTGTCTTCTCTTTTCACGAGCTCTCTGGGCCCCGTGTTTTCCTGCGTCCCGCCCTCTGGCCTCTTAACGTGGGTTTTTGGTGTTCATGTCTTCGTTAGATTGTAAGCTCCATGAGGGCAGAGATTGGGTCTTACTCATCCTTTCCCCATTTTGGTTTACAGTCTCTTACTTTTTCTCTGGGAGACAGCCCCTTTCCCCACTGGCTGTCTATGGTTCTGGTGGGACGGCCAGTCCAAGCGTCCTGCCAAGAGGATGCCCCCTCCCTGGAGTTTGAATATTGAGTCCTGGGCTGCAAGGACTGGCAGTGACTGGTGCTGACTCACCCTGGCCAAGGTGCTCTGAAGAAGCCACTGGTTAGTCCCTGCCTCCCAGACCCCTGGAGCTGCTGTGGTCCCTGAACTCTCCAAGGCCTGCCTCTCCAGATTTTCCTCCGTATCTGTGAGCTATTTGTATCCTTCCAATAAATGTGTCTTTCTCTCTGTCTCTCTTTAAAAAAAAAAAAAAAAGTTAGCCAGAAATAGTTTCTGTTGATTTTACCCAAAGATACCTTCCAGTAGAGCTGTTATGATCGGAACTGACCAGACTTTAATCATTCTGCTTCTTACACCGATTCTCATGTGTGTGTGTTTTTTTTTTTTTCCCTTCTTTTTAAAAACCAAAACAAAACCCAGCCTGAGACCGCTGCGGCCTTGAAGCGGACTCTGGAAGCCCTGATGGACAGAGGGGCTGTGGTGAGGAGCCTGGAGAACCTGGGCGAGCGCACGCTCCCCTACAAGATGTCGGCCCACAGCCAGCGGCACACCAGGGGAGGGTAAGTGCTCCACGGGCCACTAGCCCCTGCCTCTGACGGGCCCCATCAGAAACGCTGTGGAGCTCATCTCAGGGGTGACCAGACGCTCACGGTCACACCCCATTGTGTCAGGTAGCGTGCAGGCTGTGTACCCCACAAGTGTCCTGTTGCAAATGGGCTGCATGTATGCTCACCCCCAATGAACTAACCAGAGCCCCAAAAGAGGCCGTGCCAGGGAAAAGACGTTCATAAGCTTTTGCTTGTGGGAACCCTTTGTTGTCAGCGTAAGCACTGTCTTCCCTGACAGTTCTTTAATTTTTGCCTTTAAAGCACCTCATTGAGCGACGTGCTGCCCACCTACTCAGTGCATCCTTTGTGATTACGGAGATTGCAGATAGCAAGCAAGATGCGCTTCTTAATATCAGTGTATATAACCAGAGCTTAAAATCCCCAGTAGAAGAATGGCTTTACCTACTCCGACAATTTTAGTCACAATGTTTTGTAATAGGATTTTTTTTTTTCCCCATATAGTATATAGCAAGTTTCTCAAACATGTCAAGGGTTCAATTTTGTAGCAGTGACTATCTTGGAGAAATTCTCTGAGGTCAGTTTGTTTGTTGGGTTGGTTTGACGCGTCTCTAAAGTTATGCCCCTGGTTTCTGGTTTGGAGGAGGAATGTTACATTGATGTGTTTCCTAGAAAGTAGGTTGATGGAGACATGGGAATCAGTTTTTAGCTTCTCTGGGAAAGCCCAGGACTAGACCTGATTCTGGCTCTCCCAGCTGTGTGGCCTAGACCAGGCCACTCAGCTTCTCTGGAAGGAACTCAGGTGGTCGTTCTCCTGTCCACGCTGCAACAGGGGTGGAAGGAGATGACCTCGAAAGATGCGCTCTGTGGGACACACTGCGTGTCATACGATACTGCTCTTAGTCATGTGGGGCACGTGGCCTTGTGCAGGTGCGACGTGTGTGAAAGGCCCAGGCGGAGTCTCATCTCACCCCGGATGTTCTTGCTCACCTGTAAACCTTCTGCCAAGATGTGGCACGGATGGCACGTGCTATCTTTTGATTGCTTCCCTTGTTCTGTGCTAGTGTTCAGCTTCTGGAGAACACCTCTGAAGAGCGTGCCTGAGGCGTTGCTAGGCAACAGGAAATGCACGGTGGCTTATTCCTCTCCACCATCATAACAGCAGTGAGCGATGGAGATTGTGTGTGTGAATTTTTTTTTTTTAGCTTAACCGAAAAGGAGTTTGGTCTTAATAGCCAGGCTATGAATCCTTTTGCCTGTTGCTGCCCCCCCCCAACTTTTTTTTAAGAGAAGCCGATAAAACTTGGCCAAGACTTATTAGCGAGGTTCTATGGTGAGAAGTACTGAACAGGGAGAGAAGCCAGTTTCCTCCTTATTTACTTGCAGGAATGTACAATAGGAATGCTTTCCTCCAACCCCTTTCCACATAGAGGATTCTGACCTTGTTGAGGGCATGGCAACCCACTCCAGTATTCTTGCCTGGAGAGTCCCCATGGACAGAGGAGCCTGATGGGCTAGAGTCCCTGGGGTCGCAAAGAGTCTTAACAAGACTGAGCAGCTAAGCACAGCACAAAACCCCTTTCCACGTAGAGGATCTGACCTTGTTGAGGGCTGGTGCAGCCAGCGTCCTAGAATTTGAGTTTTTCGGTGCTGCGGAGCACGCTCTGAGAACCACGGCACTGACTCACTGAGTTTCCTGGCCTCTGTGTGCTGTGCTGGAGTAGGATGGTTCTCTGTCTCCTTCATGGGTAGAATAAATTCAGCTCTGAAAAGAGCTCACCTGAAGTTAAGCCAGAGCTGCTCACAACAGCCACTCCACATCCCGGGTTCCTGTCAAGGTTGCCTGTGCCCCCCGAGGACTCTGTGGGGTCACATGGTCATTTACAGTTAAGGACTTTATTTCTGGGGCTGGGGGTTGAGGGTGGGAGTGTTTGTTTGTTTTTACTTTCAGACTCCTCAGGAAAGGAGAAGTAGCATCCCTAATGTGTGTCAGACCGCGTCTGTTTCACATCTCCACAGAAAGGCGTTGCCCAGCCCCAGTCGGGGGAAGGCGGGTCAGGTCGTGGTTTTTAAGCTTGCTTTGCTGAGGATAAAGCAGTATGTGGGGTTTAATTGTCTGAGGTAATATTTTCCAAAGTGTGATCTCTGAAATTCTAGTAATACAGATAAGCTCCACCAAAAAATGGAGGCTGTGTGTGATCAGTCAGATATGGGAAGCCTTAAGGAAAGGGGGTGGGGGAGGCGGGGGCTTCCCTGCTGGTCCAGGGGTTAAGACTCTGCCCCTTTGCCTCTCGCGCAAGGGGTGAGGGTGTGATCCCTGGTCGGGGAGCTAAGATTCCACATGTCACTAGGTTGGTTTGTTTGGTTAAAAAAAAGATGGGAAGCCTTGCATGATCTAATCCTCCTGGAGGCTGACAACATACCTTGGTGTATAAATGGCAAGTCTCCTTCGTAAGATGCCTCCGTTTGTCAGTTTTACTTGACCGCGTCTCTTTTGTTTTTGTAATGCTCACTGATACTCTTCACAGTGGCTCTTTGTAATGAGATGGGGGGCTCGTGTAGTCTGGAGTCCCCAGGTCGGAGATTTGGAATTGAGCGACGTGCCAGATGTCTGTAGTGGGGAGCTTCATTTCGGCCTGCTGCGCTCTTTGCTGCAGCCAGCCCTACCATAGTCCTTGACCCCAGCAACACTTGTAGTGGGCGTGGTGTTCACTTGGAGAGTTCTTTCTGTGCACTGGTATAGCCAGAGGAGGCGTTACAGACGTGTGCTTAGCAGACCATGTGCCAAGGTGTGTTAGGTACAGTCAAGGCTCACTTTTAGGACGTGGTTGAGAAGAGACAGCAGACTTGTTCGTTACACGTTTTATCAGCATCGGAAGTTTTTCTCTCCAAACAGCCCTGGAGGCTGTGAAATGTATCTGTAATTTTCGAGGGGCCTTGTGGTGCAGTGGTAAAGAATCTGCCTGCCAGTGCAGAAGATGCAGGAGACACAGGGTGATCCCTGGGTTGGGAAGATCTCCAGGAGGAAGACATGGCAAGCCACTCCAGCATTCTTGCTTGGGAAATCGCGTGGACAGAGGAGCCTAGCAGGCTACAGTCCATGGGGTCACAAAGAGTCAGACACAACTGAGCACGCACGTGCTGATTTGAATCCTGAAGTTGATGTGTGAGAGCCAGGCTTTTGGCTGGTTGACGAGTGAGCCCTGATGCCCCCCGAGAATCCACTTTGTGTTGTAGTGCTGTGGGTCTTACGGCTTGTTGCTTTTACATTTTGTGGGAAGAAATGATACATCCTAGTGGTCTTCCTAGGTCTCAAGATGGTTCTTGTGATCGTCATGGTTCCCCATCTCAGGGAGTTTTCAGTTGAATTGAGGACTTGCCTGCCTATTGCTAACCTGGGCGCCAGCCAAGGGTGCGTTGGGGCAGGGGCTTGGCATGGAAGGGTTCCCCCCTGGCCAGGCTGCCTGCCAGCCGTCCCTCTTCCAGTTACTTCCCTCATGTTGAGCGATCGCCTGCCACCCTCACTTCCTTCCCCCAGATCTGCACCCCTGCTGCACACATGCCAAGTAGGCCTGAAAGAAGAATGAGAGAGTCCTTAGGTGGGAGAGGTAGGGCTTCTTTAGGTGATTTTGGAAGTTTTGCAAAAGGAGGACGTGTTTCAGTTCAGTTCAGTTCAGTCGTTCAGTCATGTCTGACTCTGCGACCTCATGAATCCCAGCACACCAGGCCTCCCTGTCTATCACCATCTCCCAGAGTTCACTTGGACTCACGTCCATCGAGTCGGTGATGCCATCCAGCTATCTCATCCTCTGTCGTCCCCTTCTCCTCCTGCTCCCAATCCCTCCCAGCATCAGAGTCTTTTCCAATGAGTCAACTCTTTGCATGAGGTGGTCAAAGTACTGGAGCTTCAGCTTTAGCATCATTCCTTCCAAAGAAATCCTAAGGTTGATCTTCAGAATGGACTGGTTGGATCTCCTTGCAGTCCAAGGGACTCTCAAGAGTCTTCTCCAACACCACAGTTCAAAAGCATTGATTCTTCGGTGCTTAGTCTTCTTCACAGTCCAACTGGCTTCTTTAGGTGATTTCGGAAGTTTTCCAAAAGGAGGAGGTGGTACCCGGTGTTTATTATTATATCAAGTCTAATACCAGTTTATGTCCCCCAAAATGTAATCATTGTATTCCAAATACTAACTTAGTCCTGACTTTGGGAGCAGGTTACATTCCAGNGTCTTCTTCACAGTCCAACTGGCTTCTTTAGGTGATTTCGGAAGTTTTCCAAAAGGAGGAGGTGGTACCCGGTGTTTATTATTATATCAAGTCTAATACCAGTTTATGTCCCCCAAAATGTAATCATTGTATTCCAAATACTAACTTAGTCCTGACTTTGGGAGCAGGTTACATTCCAGGAATTTGAGTTTATTGTTTATAACTGGGGACCTGTTTTCTCACTGGAACAACTTGATGGTTAAGTTCCCTAGGTTGATCCATAGGAACTTACTTTTAAACTCATCATCTCTGAGGGTCGGTAGAGTTGGACACATCACTTTTGTCCCCCAGTGATGTGAAATTAGGAACTGAGAGGCGTTAACTAGATGCCCTGTCGCTATTTGGGCCGGGTTGGGATGGTTGGGGAGTTTGGGTCTCCTGGACCAGCTTTCTAGATGGTCACTTCCAGCCTCAGTCACCAGCCCTCAGCCCCCCAGCCCTGTTTCACCAGGCAGTGTCTGGAAACCCCTGGAGGGAGCATGGTTAGGAGCTGGGTGGGGAAGGTCCAAGAAGGCCTGGGATTTAGTCCCAGCTCGGGCTTTGCCTGGGTCTCGGGGGGTGGGGGGGGNATAAAGTGATCCTATAATTAGAACCACAAGTGGGAAAAACACACCTCGAAGTGCCAGCACCACTAGGTTTTGTGTTAAAGGCAAGGGCAGTACTTATCCTGTACACAGAACCATTTCCCTGGTACCACTGAACGCATGGTTGAAGATGCTGGGAGTATGCACTATGATTAGACTTCAGATTACTACACTGGATTTTTCCAAAGTGATCCATTCATTTTATTGATTTAATCACTGGTTGGAGTAAATGGGGAGAAGGGAGAACTAGCTATTTGGAGAACTTGATTTCTTTTTCCCCCTTATTGAAATGTCAGCTTTGGGGCCCATCTAGTCTGGGCAGTTACAGTCATAATTCTGAACTTCCTTGAGCGAGGAGCGCATCGTGAAGATGGAGGTGACGAAAGAGTCACCATGTGATGTGACGTTGGGGGGGTCTGCGTTCTGACCCTGCCTAGCTGGTTTAGGGCAGGCAGCCCACATGGATAATCTCATTGTGGGTAAAGGAGGGGGAAAGATTCCTCTGGAGACACGGAGCCCTTCTTTTGGTGCCTGCCTTAGAACAGCCCTGAAGCTGAAGCTCCAATACTCTGGCCACCTGATGCAAACACCCCACCTCATTGGGAAAGACTCTGATGCTAGGGAAGAGTAGGGCAGAAGAGGATGACAGGGGATGAGATGGTTGGATGGCATCGTCGACTTAATGGCTATGAGTTTGAGCAAACTCTGGGAGATGGTGAAGGACAGGGAAGCCTGGCGTGCTGCAGTCCATGGGGTNTGCTAGGGAAGAGTAGGGCAGAAGAGGATGACAGGGGATGAGATGGTTGGATGGCATCGTCGACTTAATGGCTATGAGTTTGAGCAAACTCTGGGAGATGGTGAAGGACAGGGAAGCCTGGCGTGCTGCAGTCCATGGGGTCGCAAAGAGATGGATACGACTGAACAACAATGAGAACAGCCTCTCATCTGAATTTCAGAATGGCCTCTCCATGGCGGATTTCAGTGGGAGGTAGAGCGTGCTGAGGTCATTTTGTCAGCCACATTCCCATCTCTGCAGGCCTGTCCTGGACCTGTGCTTTCATGGGAGAAGGATCCTTGCAGGCATCAGAACCTGCCCAGGCCTACAAGCCTGAGTAGGCTGTTGCTTAGCCTCACGTCCTTACGGATAGAAAGTCCCATGGTCATTCCTCAGGTGACCTGTGGTTAAAAACCCCAGCAGCCAGGATTCAGTGTCCATGGCCTCTGCGTCCCTCCCACAGCCTTTGGCAGGACAGGAAGACGTGCGCGAGCCGTGGAAGACTGAGTCTCCGCCAGACAGCGGTCCTGTGACCTCTGTCCCCAGTCGGACTCAGGTCGAGGCCATGAGTGCCTCATCTCTTTAGTCTGCTGAGCTTGGCCCATCATCTATGGTCAGTGATAGGTTAAGTTTGCCCGAGACAAATCAGTGAGAAAAAGAGTATTTCCTGGCAGCCACCAGGAACTGGTCAGGGCACCCCTGTGTGGAGAAGCCATGTTAGACTGTTGATTTATGAGCTTGGACCGCTCAGACAGACAGAGATTGTTCTGGACCCTGGCTTGGTTCCTTTGTGGTGGGGAGGGGCACCTTGATTCCCAGGGTGTGGGGTCGGGGGAGATGGTGGAGATCAGAGGTTCAGCTCTGGCCCAGGAGTGTTGACTGCAGCAAGACCTGCCTATCTGTGAGCCACGCTTCCCCTTCCCTGTGGTGGTGGTGTTTCCTTTTGGTGGAAATTTCCATGATGTAATAAGGAGCATGGGAGTGGAAGCTGTCTTTGCCCACATGGGCCCCGGGCGTAGATCAGCAGGGTGATAAGCGTGAAATGAGTGTCACAGCTGTGGTTGTGGGCACAAGCCCATTTGCATCTTGGCCAGTGCTTTTGTCTGAAGTTGATTGCTGGGCGCGTGTGACTGGGAGAGGGAAGGCAGAATAGGTAAAAAGAAGGTGAAGGCTTGGGGGTTTTGAAGTCACAGAGCCTCCCCCCCTGCCCCACAAAGCCAAGCTTAGGCTCTCCAGGCCTTTTTCTTGGGCTTTTCTTTATGCTTCAGAACCCTCCAAAAGGCTGGTTGCTGTAGTTTGGACTGAGTGGGAGCCATGGGGGTCTGGAGCCTGCCTCTCACCCTGTGACCCAGTGCAGCTCAGCTCTCTTGAAAGCAGCGGCAGGGGTTGGACTGCATCGTCTCCGTGGTCCCCTCCAGCCCTTCCGTTCTCTGATTCTATAACCCTCAGGTTCCAAAGCTCTTAGTGGCTGTTAGAATTCTGGCGGTGGCCACTTAGTAAGCCGAGTGACCTTGAACGAATGACTTAATTGGTGTGAAATTCAAAGGAGGGTATGGCTTAGGAAACCGTGTTGAAAGCGGCTGGAGTGCGGTTGTTGCTGGGGAGAGGCTTGTGGGCCCCAGCCAACACCAGCACGCTTCTGCTCCTCGCACTCCCTGAGTTGCCATGCAGAGTGGAGCGTCTGCTTCTTCCCTCTTCTTCAGGAGCTGTTCAAAAGAAAGTTCTACCTGAGACATTTTCCTTTCCGTTTCTGAAATGAGAGGTTTCTGATCCATCTGGCCTCTGGTTTCCATCCTTGGGGATCCTCTTTCCCCTTATCACAAAGTGGCATCCGAAGGCTGGGGTTATTTCTCGGCGTCATCTGACGAGTGCTGGCGGACGGGGAGCCCTGCCCAGGAAGCCTGCATGAGAAGTGACTGGTGGCGGCTGGGCTGGTCGTTGGCTGTTGTAAACACACTCTCTCTCAGAAACTGTTTAGACTTGGAGGCGAGCCCACAGAAACGCCTAGTAGAATGGAAAATGGAAGAAAACAATACTTCCAAACCCCAGATATGGTATTTGAATGACTTGACCATAAGGAAGGGTAGGCTTAACTCAACTAGTGCAAGAGACCCGTGTGTGCTTTTCTGGAGGGAGGGGACTTGGGACATTTGGGAGCTGGTTGTGGTAGCTGCTGGGGTTGCTGTGTGCTCAGAGCCTGTCAGTCCCTTGCTCATAAGCATTTCCCTCCATAGATTACCCCCATATAGGAGATGGCAGTTCACAGTGCACTTAGCAGGCCATCAGGGCTGTAAGTGGAGCAAAGCAAAAAGAGGACACTTCTAGGGGACCCTGAGCAAAAGGGAGCTCAGAGAGGATGCGTAGGTATTTAAAGTAAAACTCCCCTCTGTAGAACTAAGCACAGTGGGATATTGACAGACAGAGGGTGAGGTCACAACTCGTCCATGGCATTCTGATGACTACAGGATGAAAGAACGAATGGATTACAGGGAAGAGAGATGCTGGAGGCCATGCTGAGTGAGTGAGTTCCCAGCCCTGGCCACCAGGTGGCATAATTATTTGGGGGTTGGAGGAGTGGGTGATGTGTATAAGGAGAAGGTAATTTAAGGTCGATTACACTTACTTTGGGCTTCCCTGGTGGCTCAGATGGTGAAGGATCCACCTGCAATACAAGAGATCCAGGAGAAGGAAGTGGCCCCCCACTCCAGTATTCTTGCCTGGGGAATCCCATGGACAGAGGAGCCTGGTGGGCTACAGTCCATGGGGNAAGGTCGATTACACTTACTTTGGGCTTCCCTGGTGGCTCAGATGGTGAAGGATCCACCTGCAATACAAGAGATCCAGGAGAAGGAAGTGGCCCCCCACTCCAGTATTCTTGCCTGGGGAATCCCATGGACAGAGGAGCCTGGTGGGCTACAGTCCATGGGGTCGCAAAGAGTTGGACACGACTGAGCAACTAACTCTTTGTGCACTTATTTTTTAGGCTCTAATTCAGAGGCTTACCAAGATAAGTAATCAGTAATTAGCCGTTGAACAAACGAGCAGTTCTTCAGTTGGGTGATTGCAGTGCTAGTGCTTGCTATGTGGAGTAGAAATAAACAAGTAGAGCTAAACCTTGTAAAGTGTGGCCAGGTTGGTGTGTAACGTTCAGAGTAAGCCCAAATGGTGGTCTCCTCATTGAGCAAATGTGCAGTGCAGTGCTTCAAGAAGTTTGCCCACGTAGTGGAGGAATTGGTGTTTTTATTAATATTTCACTTCTTAAAAAACCTGTGGTATCTTCATCAGCTATAATTACTCCCACCACTCTGCACCAAGTCTTTCACCAAATCTTGCTCATTCAACTTCTGCATACCGTTTAAAACTCAACAGCTTTATAGAGATAGAAATGACACACAGTGGGCTGCACGTACATATAAACCCATGAAATCTCCACAATCAAGATGTAGTTTCTTTTACTCTGCAAAATTATTATGAGATTCATCATTGGTATTTATTAACAGTTTATTCCTTTTTGTTGCTGAGTAGTATGCCGTTTTATGGATATACTACAGTTTGCTTATCAGTTCACATGTTAATGAATATTTGTATTATTTCTAGTTTGGGGTTGTTAAAAGTTAAGCTGCTATAAACATGATATACGAGTTGTTCTTTGGGCGTATCTAGGAATGTAAATCTCAGAATGGAATGGCTTGATCATAATGGCAGATAAATGTTTTATTTTTTAAGAGAATGCCAAACTGTTTTCCGAAGTCAGTCATATCATTTTGTATTTCCACTGGCAGTGTATGAAAGTGTCAGTTCCTCTGCGTTCTCACCAGCACTTGCTATGGTCATTCTAATAGGTCATTCTTTGTGGTTTGTCCATTGGGCTGTTCTCGTAGGTAGCTTTTTGTAGTTTTAGTTTGCATTTCTCTGATGAGTAGTGGTGTTAAGCATCTTTTCATACACTTCTTTGCCATTGTATATCTTCAGCGAAATGCTTCTTCAAATTTTCAGTGCATTTTTAGAATAGTTTTAGAAATAGCTTTAAATTAAACTTGGAGAGGTTTTAATATTCTAGAAATAAGCCCTCTATCAAATATGAGATTTGCAAGTCCCAGTGTATGGCTTATCTTTCTACTATCTTAAAGAGTCTCTTTCAAAGAACAGTTTTTAATTTTGACGAGGCCTAAAATGTTAAATTTTTCTTTTATGGAAATTGTGCTTTTGGTGTCTTGTCTAAAGAATCTTTGCTTAATGCAGAGTCACAAGGATTTTGTCTCAGGTTCTCTTCTAGTTTTATAACGTTATATTTTATGTTTAGATCTGTGTTCTATTTTGAGTTAATTTTTGTATATGGTACAAGTATGGATCAAAGAATTCATTTTTTGGCCTGTGGATATAAAATTGTTCCTGTACCTTTTGTTGAAAGGGACTGTCCTCTATTTTTTGAGTTGCCTTGGCACCTTTGTCGCAAATCAGTATACTTGTGTGTGGATCTAATTCCAAACTCTCTCCTGTTGATTTGTTTGTCTTATCTGTATGCAGATACCTTACTGCCTTGATTACCATAGCTTCATTGTAAGTCTTGAAATCAGGTAATGTTAGTCCTTCAACTTTAGTCTTTATCAAAGTTGTGTTGGCTGTTCTTGGTCTTTTGAATTTCTGTATGAACTTAAGAATCAGTTGTAAATCTCTAACAAAAAAGTCTTAGGATTTTGACTGGGATATATTGGCTCTTTAGATCAGTTTGGGAGAATAGACATCTAAATAAATTGAATCTTTTAGAACTAACACCCAAAAAAGATGTCCTTTTCGTTATAGGGGACTGTAATGCAAAAGTAGGAAGTCAGTGAACACCTGGAGTAACAGGCAAATTTGGCCTTACAGTGCGGAATGAATTAAGTCAAAGGCTAATAGAGTTTTGCCAAGAGAATGCACTGGTCATAGCAAACACCCTCTTCCAACAACACAAGAGAAGACTCTACACATGGATATCACCAGATGATCAACACCGAAATCAGATTGATTATATTCTTTGCAGCCAAAGATGGAGAAGCTCTATACTGTCAACAAAAATAAGATTAGGAGCTGACTGTGGCTCAGATCATGAGCTCCTTATTGCCAAATTCAGACTTAAATTGAAGAAAGTAGGGAAAACCACTATACCATTCAGGCATGACATAAATCAAATCCCTTATGATTATACAGTGGAAGTGAGAAATAGATTTAAGGGCCTAGATCTGATAGAAAGAGTGCCTGATGAACTATGGACTGAGGTTTGTGCATTGTACAGGAGACAGGGATCAAGACCATCCCCATGGAAAAGAAATGCAAAAAAACAAAATGGCTATCTGGGGAGGCCTTACAATAGCTGTGAAAAGAAGAGAAGCAAAAAGCAAATGAGAAAAGGAAAGATATAAGCATCTGAATGCAGAGTTCCAAAGAATAGCAGAAGAGATAAGAAAGCCTTCAGCAATCAATGCAAAGAAATAGAGGACGATAACAGAATAGGAAAGACTAGAGAGCTCTTCAAGAAAATTAGAGATACCAAGGGAACATTTCATGCAAAGATGGCCTGATAAAGGACAGAAATGGTATGGACCTAACAGAAGCAGAAGATATTAAGANGCTGAAGAATTGATGCTTTTGAACTGTGATGTTGGAGAAGACTCTTGAGAGTCCCTTGGACTGCAAGGAGATCCAACCAGTCCGTTCTAAAGGAGATCAGCCCTGGGTTTTCTTTGGAAGGACCAGTGCTAAAACTGAAACTCCAGTACTTTGGCCACCTCACATGAAGAGTTGACTCATTGGAAAAGACTCTAATGCTTGGAGGGATTGGAGGCAGGAGGAAAAGGGGATGACAGAGGATGAGATGGCTGGATGGCATCACCGACTCGATGGATGTGAGTTTGTGTGAACTCTGGGAGTTGGTGATGGAGAGGGAGGCCTGGTGTGCTGCGATTCATGGAGTCGCGAAGAGTCAGACACGACTGAGCAACTGAACTAAACTGACTACCTATGAGCAAAGTATACCTCTCCATTTATGTAGATTATCTTTAACTTCTTTAAGCAGTGTTTGTAATTTTAATGTAGAAGTCTTGCACATCTTTTGTAATATTTATTGCTAAATGTTTCATTTATAGTCTCAAGGTCTGGTTATTTGTTGCTAGTATATAGAAATACAATTGATTTTTGTTTATTGATCTTGTATCTTGATAGAGTTTTGACATCTTTTTTATAAGCTTCAGATTTTTCTGTATGCACAGTTATGGTATCTGCAAAAGGTTGGTTTTACTTTTTCCTTATCTATCTAGATGCCTTTTATTCTTTTGCACTTCAGTAAAATGTTGGAGGGAGGAATGAGAGTAGCCATTCTTGCTTGTTCTCTTCTTGAGGAAAGGCACCTGAACTCTGACCAGTTAGTATGATGCTGGATGTGGGGTTTTCCACAGATGCTCTATATAAGGTCATAGAAGATTCTGTCTTTCCATAGTATGCTGATGGTTTTATCAGGAATGCATATAGGGTTTTGCTAAATCCTTTTTGCATCTGTTGGAGTGATCACATGGCTTTTTAGCTTGTTAATATTGATTTCATTCATGTTCAGATGTTTAAGCCAATCTTGCTTTCTTGAACTAAATCCTACTGGGTCAGGATATATTGTTCTTTTTATTTATTATAGTAATCAATTTGCTAGAGATTTATTTAGAAGTTTTTCATTTATGTTTATGAGAGACACTGGTCTGTTTTTCTTTTCTTTTTAAAAAAGTGTCTTTGTTTGATCTTGGTTCCAGGGTAATGCTGACTTCTTAGGACAAGTTCAAAAGTGTTTTCCTACTTCCCAGATCAGTTTGTGTCAGAATTGATATTTTTTTCTTAAATATTCGTTGGAGCTCACCAGTGAAAGCATTTGTGCCTATAATCTTTATGGGAAGATTTTAAACTACAAATTTAATTTCTTTGATAGATACAGGGCTGGTCAGGTCATCTGTTTCTTCTTGAGTGAGTTTTGATAGTATTTTTTCAAGAAATTTCAGCTAGGTCATCAAGTTTATTGTAAAATATTTTTTATGATATTCATTTATCATCCTTTCAGTATCTGTAAACTTTGTAGTTATTTCACCTTTCTTATTCCCAAATACCAGTGATTTGTATCTTAACTGTTTTTCCTAATCAATCTGATTGGAATTGCATCAGTTTTATCGATCTTCTCAGTGAGCTAGTGTTTGGTTTCACTAATGTTCTCTTTCAGAGGTTTCTACTCTGATTTTTAGTTTATTTTCTTTTTTGGGTCTGTCTTTGTATTTAATTTGCTCTTCTTTTTCCATTTTCTCAAGGTGGAAACTGAAATCATTAATTTGAGATCTTTATTCTTTTCTTAGCTAGATGTTTAGTGCTGTAAATTTATTGCTAAGCACTACTTGAGTGGCATTCTCCAAATTTTCATGTATAGTTTTATTTTCATTCAGTCAAACTACTTTATAATTTTCCTTTTGATTTCTTCTTTGACCCATAGGTTGTTTAGATGCATGTTTAGTTTCCAAGTATTTGGGGGATTTTTCTCAAGATCTTCTGCATGACTCAAGTCCCTTTAGATTTACTGAGACTCATTTTATGGCCCAGAATATGGTCATCCTTAGTAAATGTTTTATACGCCCTGAGAACAAGTATGTGTAATATCTTGCTGTTGATGGGTGGAGGGTTCAATAAATACCGGGTCCAATTGGTTGAGGGTGGTGTTTGCTCTGTCTGTGTCCCACTCGATCTGTCAGTCACTGAGGCATGGTAGCAGTGTTCAGCTCTAATAGTGGGTTTGTCTCTTCTCTTCGTCTGTTAGTTTTTGCTTACTGTGTGTGGAAGCTGTTATCTCCACGTGCACGTGTAGGATTGTTTTGTCTTCTTGGTGCACCCATCTTTCTGTATTGTCTCCTTTTTCCCCTGATAACTCTTTGTTGTTGTTCAGAGGTCTCCTTGGTCTGATATTATTGTAGCCACTTAAACTTTCTTTTGACTAGTGTTGTTGCATGATATATGTTTTTCTGTCCTTTAACTTTTAATTATTTTTACTTGATTGACCTTCCCACTAGGCTTGTGAATGGTCACACGTGAGGTTAGGAAGTTTTCTTACGAGTTTTGAAGGCTGAGTTTGTGTAGAATTACACTAAGTGCTATAGTTTGTCTAATAACTTTCTTCCTTGCTGAGTTTGTTCATTTTCAGTTCAATCTCTGCTTTCTGTGAGAATTCCACCCTTTAGGCTAACACATCATGGTGAGATATTTGCTGTGGATCTGATGTGTGTTAGCCTGTGTTCAGGGTGCTGGGGGTGTAGTGACAAAGTCCTCTTTCCTAGGGCCATTCTGTTTTAGTGCAGTGAGGCTGACTGTAAACAAACACACTGTCAGCGGTGATCAGGTGCGGGTGGGGGTAACAGAACCACAATCTCAAGAAAGGGAGGGGAGAGCGACCGAGGCTGGCTGGTGGGGCAGCAGGCCTCTCTGCCAAGGTGACTCTTGGACCGAGATGCGATGAAAGTGAGGGACGATGGGCCCTATGGACCTGGGCGAAGAGCATTTCCGGCAGAGGCACAGCGCCTGCAGAGACCTCTGATAGGAATATGCCGGGAGGAGAGTGTGGCCGGAACCAAGTAAGTGATGTCAGAGGTCATCTTAGCCAGCTGGAACACTGAAGAATTCTGAAATACCGCCCTGAAAACTGTCCCTTTAACAGCACTGTGGTCCAAACTAAACAGCATAAGGGAGGCTTAAATTTTTAGAACTGAGGGGGTGGGGTGGGCAGGGAATAGAGACGTGTCTTCCTTTGTATCCGTGTACAGACAAGCACTGATAAAGTTATTGATCTTTTAAGACCAGTGAGCTGTAAGAGATCCTTATCTGTGTTAGTCTGGTCTGAGTAGATGAATGTTAAGTTCTTTTCTCTCACCACAAGATTCAAGTTATTTTCTTTTTGTTCCTTGTCAGTTCTTGAAGGTACCGAATAGCCTTAGATGAGTCCTAGGCCTCTCTTAATCATTCTCCTTGTTTGTGAATATGGCTCATGGTTGTCATAAGTGCATCAAGTCACTTGTAAAATTCTTTGGAAAATTAGAAGACTTGTCGATGTTTTCACAAAAAGTGTCAACTCACGGTTTGGAAGATTCAGTAGAGTGAGTGGGAAAGGGAGGTTGGGCATGCTGCTGAACTTGTGTTTAACTGGTCTGCTGGCAGTTTCTGTTGTGACAAAGATGGGTATTTGTGTTTGTGGGTAGTTGATGTCTTTATGTCGGGAAAAGTAAAATGAAAACATCGACAAGATAGTGAAATCGCTATATTTCAGCATGCAGCCCGTTCACACATGTTTATTTTATTGCAGGTACTTCTTGGTGGACTTTTATGCACCAACAACAACTGTTGAAAGCATAATGGAGCACTTGTCTCGAGACATTGACGTGATTAGACCAAGTGTTGTAAAACACCCTCTGACCCAGGAAGTGAAAGAATGTGAAGGGATCGTCCCGGTGCCTCTTGAAGAAAAGCTGTATTCCACTAAGAAGAGGAAGTGAGAAGGCACACCACACTTTAGCCTTCTGCTTAATTCTCTCACTTTGAGCGCCACGGATAGATAATTTACAGGCTTGATCTTTATATCCAAGGGCGCTGTTGGCGCTGTTGGACTTTCCCCAGGTACTTTTAGCTCTTGGTCCTCTTTGCTGTGAGAACTGGGGCTGACTTCCTTAGGGCCACTTGGTAATCTTTGGCACCAGCACGTCCTCTTCGCTTTCACTTCATGAGTATTATTTGTCAGTGAGGACTTCCGGCGCAACAGCAACACTAACCCCAGTTTGAAGAGCAAAAGCTTGTAAAAACGACTTTGGATTGCATGGTCGTTATTCACACTGTATACACCCATGCAAAATAAAGTTTTAAGACCACTGTATTATATGCATCACTTTCGATCTGAGTGAAAGTATGTGCTTTTTTTAAAGCCCCTTGGCCTCTTGGCCCTCCACGGTAACGAGCACCAGCTGAGGCCTCACACACAGCTCCAGTCTGCCCAGACTGCTGGCAGTGTTGGGAGGAGCCCAGTTTCAAGCCGGGGTGTGGGCAGGTGGGGTGCGCCTGCTCCTTGACCCCTGGGCAGTGCCTGCTCCTCTGCTTGTCCTTGCAGTGGGCTCTGCTCTTGGTGAAGGGGCGTGTGCCGTGTGGCAGTTGGCGGTGGCACTGCGTCCTGTCATTCCTCTGCCACTAGCACTGCCCTCTCCCCACCCCTCAGCTCTGCAGACCTCTTTGGGGAAGTCATCACCTCTGAATTCTGCACCCCGTCGCTTTTCCCTGCCACCCTGATGACCTGGAGGCTGATTGCTGTTGAGTCTGAGGTGTCTGAAGTGCTAGCTGGTGCCACTGCCTGTGGCCAGTGGCACGCTGAACTCTTAATTCTGGGGCACTTATTAGAAGATGCATCTTTTTCTCTGTTGTTGTTTTTATTTGATAGTTATAGACTTAAAAAAAAAAAAAAGTCCTGGAAATAAAAACACAAGCTTGAAGAGTTTCTTTATGTTTTATGAAATGTTATACTTTGAGACTTAGAAGCAACTAGTCTTTGCTTAAAATTGATTGAATTAATTTACTTAGCAAAAATGCAGGATGGCCAATTAAATGTGAATTTCAGCTAAATGACAAGTCAGCTTTCACATTAAGTATGCCCCCAATATTACATGGTAATACACTTATACCAAAAAAAAAAAAAGATGCATTGTCTATTTGTGTCTATTTGACGTTCAGATTTACCTGGGTGTCCTGTATATTCTATGTGGTTAGCTTTCACATAAAGGAATAAACACCACCAAGCCAGAGAAAGCAAAGCTGAGAAGCAAATGAAGTCAGCGTGCAGCATTCTGACTTCTCGGCTGACTACATTGGCAGCGAGGCAAATGACAGGCGAGAACACAGCAGGAGTGCTCTAATTTGCCTCAACCCCTTCTCTCAACCCACCAGAAAACCGATCAGGAGACCAACTGAGATTTCACGTCTGGTCAGTCCCAGAGAATCTGTTCTGGGAGCCTGAATTTACACCCCAGTCTGAGAATTCTCCTTCACCAAGTTGCATGTACGTCCCTGGTGGCTCAGACGGCAATAAATTCACTCAGCGCAGGAGACCGGGTTCAATCCTTGGGTCAGGAAGGATCCCCTGGAGAAGGAAATGGCGACCCACTCCAGTATTCTTGCCTGGAGAATCCCATGGACGGAGGGGCCTGGCCGGCTAGAGTCCTGGGGTCGCAAAGAGTGGAACATGTGTGAGCAACTCACACTTTGACTTCCTTGGTCTCTGCCCCAGGCCTGGCGAGCTGAGGCCCCAGGTTCCCTGGCAGTGGGACACCTTCCGTGGCGAGTGAGGATGGGTGAAGATGAAAGAGTCTCTGTATCTCCTCTCAGCGGCTGGTGCATTGGAAGAAGTTGCCCAGCCTTTCCATCTTCCCAGAGCAGGGCCCTGCACAGGGTGTCTGCCCGCAACCCAAAGCTTCTGCACCTAGATTGTTGGGAGAAGCATCAGTTACCAAGGTAGATCTCCGGTTGTACTGATTATACAGACAGATCCTGTTAGTAGTGGAGAGGGCGGAGACTGGGCCTCTGCCTCTTCTAACCGCGGTGACGCTGAAGCACTGGCAGATGAGCAAATAGGTGCCTGACTCGCCCAGCTCTGAACTCGCCTGGGGCTGCCTCCTTCCCTGATGCTGCCCTGGATCGTGGCTTCCTCACGTGGCTTTCTCTTAAAAGAGCCCTGAGGGCATCCAACTTCTACTTCCTCCAGAGGCATAAAAAGCTGTAAGAAAGTCTCTTTGAAGAGCAATAGTTCAGTAAAGAGGGTCATTAAGAACTGGACACTGGAAATAAAAGGGATCAAGTAGAGTTTATCTGGGAAAACGGGCTACTTCCTGTTTCATTAGGAATTTCCTGAAAGCGCAGGCGCTCAGCCAAGGCTGGAGGGAGCACAGATTCTCTACCAAACGGTCTGGGTCTCCATGCAGTTTTGCTCAGATGCTAATGACCGAGGTGCAGGCTTGCATCTTCCTAGTGTGTTGCGTGTGTGCTCCAGGCTGCACACACACAGTGTGTACCTCATTTAGCCTCTTCAGTTCGGTGACAGAGGACCAGTACCCTTGTTATCTGGATGAGGAAACAAGACTCCCAAGAGGTTTGACCTTGACCCCCGCATCTTCCGAGTGACCGCTCAGATCTTGAGCTGGGGACCCTGACGCCGTGTCGTCTTATCCCTCTGGTAGCGTGGAGGTTGTCCTCTCTGGTCATAAACAAGGCACCTGGGTGTCTGGGGTGAGCGTATGCCATGTGCCATGCAGGTGGTAAGCAGCCACCCTTGGGGCCTGGGGTGGTACTGCCATTTCCTTTTCCTCCCCTTGTGGTCCCCAGGAAGATGGATGGACGCTGTTGGGCATTCCAGGTCATCTGGGGTGTGGAATCTCGCGGCACAGTTTAGAGAGTGTTCGGAAGGAGGCTGGCTAAGTAGGACAGCTGTGCGTGTGCCAGTTCCCCTCC
>SJYA01000062.1:560890-623547 GCA_006410615.1 Neotragus moschatus | reverse complement strand
GCGGCACCTGCAGACACCTGGGCCTCTGAGCTGAGGGGGTGTGATGAGGAGTCAGGGGCCAGATCTGGGAGGCTGACAGGACACCCTCAAGAGTAAACGCAAAGAGATAGGAGTCTGCCAACTGAAGTGAACCACAGAAGCCAAAGAAGCCAGGACTTGGGATGACTCCACAATTCTGGAGCACTGCCTCTGGGGACCTCTTTCTCACGCTTGTCACTCTATTTGTGGTCCACTTTGAACAGGATTGAACTTCTAGAAGCACTGTTTTTTTTTTTTTTTTTTTGCACAAGGTTGGCTCAGGAAGGTGGAGAATGAGAGGGAGACTGTAGGCCAGAAAGCTAGTCCCAGGTGTGCCCTGGAAGCTGCTTCGCAGAGACACGAGTCAGGGAAGCACTGGGCAAGCATCTGAGCTTGAGGCAATCAAGCCCTGTACCCTGAAATGTCCGCAAGGAAGAACCCCTGAGCCCAAGCGAGCCTTTTGCCGAAAGACCAGGTTTGTGTTGATAAAGGTGAAACGCTGATGATAAGAAGAGTGTTGGAAGCATGAGTTACTCCAGAAGAGCAGTGATCCATCCATCCTGACACACCTGAGGGACAACACACAGCTTCAGCAAAAGCTCAGTGTGGGCATCATTCCCTTACCCTCCTCATCGCCCTAAGGGGCATATTATACCCATTTTGCAGATGGGGCACCCAAGTGCTAAGATAAGTGACTCCTCCAAGGCGACCCGAAGGCTCAGCAGGTTAAGAATCTGCCTGCAATACAGGAGACGCAGGTTCATTACCTGGGTGGGGAAGATCCCCTGGAGAAGAAAATAGCAGCCCACTCCAGTATTCTTGCCTGAAAGATTCCATGGAGAGAGGAGCCTGGTGGGCTACAGTCCATGGGATCAGACAGCTGAGCAGCTCAGCACGTGTGCACACACACACCCCGAGGTGATTACTAGAAGAGTTGGGACTGGTCATTTGAACGTCCATTTTGGGCACACCACACCCTCCCAGAGGTGGACACTGCTAGTCCCTGCATCCTGGACTGTGCTCTGAATGGCCTCTGCCCTGGGCCCTTCCCATCCCACCACCAGACCAGGGCCCCTGGCTTCATCACTGTAGGAGGGGAGAGGAGCTGGGACTCCTGCGACCTGTTTTTAATCTCAGGTCTTCAAAGGGAAGTCCTGAGAACTGGAAGCAAAGTTAGTGTGTACCCTGGAGACCAGGCCTCCTTTTGTCCTGTTTTTTCCAAACTGGTCTGTCATTTCCCACAGAGCTTTTTCCTCTCCACATTCCCTGAGGGGTGTGTGTATGGGTGATGCACAGGGCAGGCGCTGCCCTGGGCAGGATACAAAGATGAGTGGGCCGTGACCCTAACCTTGAGGCTCTCACAAATCGGGGAAGGTGGAAATTCTTCCACCCTGATATGAGATGCAAACTGAGTGCTATACGAACAAAGAACTGGATTCCTTAGTCCTGGGCGGTGGTGGGGGTGGGGTGGGGGTCCAGCAAAGATGGCCTTTGAGCAGGCAGGGGACGTCTCGTGTGGAGCAGGGGTGGTGGAGATGGGAGGTGCCAAAAATGTGTTTTGGAAACACCTGGGAGCGGGCAGGTGTGTGATGGCAAGAGAGGCGTGGAGTGCGGGACACCCTGCAGATTCAGGGAGGGTCCGAGTTGCCATCAGCTGGTGGAGAGGCCTTTCATGGCTGCCAAGGGTCTCTCGAACTGAGGGACCACTTCCAAGAGCCAAGAATGAGTCCTGCGCGTATTCTTAGGCAATGAGCCTCCCAATGGGCCAGTCCCCCGCCCACACTTTGGTGAGAAAGAAATGATTCTACTAGTTCCTCACAGAGAAGTGCCAGGAGGGCTGAGCAAGGTTTCCAGGTGTCCTCCAGCAGCGGACAGTGGGCCTGGGAACAGGCTGACGTGGTGCCGGTGGCGGCACGTGTCCAGGCCTGTTTGTGAAACTGTTTGTCACTGTGGAGAAAAGGCAAACGTAGCAGTGGGATGAGCAGAGCACTTGGGCTTAGAGACCCTCATGGACTGTGTGATCACGGACCGTCTCTTCTTTCAGCCTCCATTGCATGAGCTGCTTTCGAAGAGTCCTTCCAAGCCTGTCCAGCCCTGGCCCAGGTCCCACTGCCCAGTCTTCTGGGGCTTGGGGTGTTTGGTCAGCAACTTGAGAACCTGCTGACTGGTGGGATGCAGAGATGGGGAGAGTTTTTCAGAGGCCTCTTCTTTGCACACTCTTCGTCTTCAGGTAAGGATGACTGTTGTTCCCGTAGCCTGCCAGGGGATTTGGTGGGGCTGTTGCTCTATTTCTAGACAGAATAGGAGCTGTGCTTGACCACAGGGAAACAGCCAAGGGAGACTCCAAGGCCAGCAAGGCCACTGGCTGCACTTGAATTGCCAGCAGTCTTTTTTGCTCTGAGAACAAAGCTTTAAGGCACGTGACTTAGACCCAAACACAAATGCAAGGCATCCCATTAGTCCATGGGAGGAAAATGGTGTGACCAGGAAGTCCCTGGGTGGTGGTGAGGTCTGGTTTTGGGAGAGCTGCCCCATGACTACCTAAATCAGCCCCTAAATTTATAGTTGTTCAGTCACTAAGTTGTGTCCAATTCTCTGTGACCCCACAGACGACAGCCCACCAGGCTCCTTTCTCCTTCACTATCTTGGAGTTTGCTCGGATTCATGTCCACTGAGTCAGTGACGCTATTGAACCATCTCATCCTCTGCCGCCCCCGTCTCCTTTTGCCTTCAGCCTTTCCCGGCATCAAAGTCTCTCCCAATGAGTCAGCTCTTCGCATCAGGTGGCCAAAGTATTGGAACTTCAGCTTCAGCATCAGTCCTTCCAATGAATACAGGGTTGATTTCCTGTTTATAGTACCAGCAGCAATAGTTTTGATAACCTTGTATGCTTCCAGCTCCTCTTGACCCAACGGGAAAATTAGCAAAAATTGAGCTCCTGAAGCCAGACCAAGTGTCCAGAGTCCTCAGGACCTTTCAGGTGCTGCAAGGGAGCAGAGTTGTCATCTGCATATTGCAATTGAACCCCTTTCTCCAGAACACTTGGGGCTAAGCTTGCCCCTTCTGGGGCTGGAATTGTGATTTCACTTCATTTCCTGGAGATTTCACCCTAAGCTGTGGTTGCCTTGTGAGTGGAAAAGACAAGGATGCATTGTCCAGTGGATAATGCCGGAAGTGAGGATTGTATTAATACAGAATGGGTTCTTGAGTTCTCCATGCCAAGTGGGAGACTCCACGGTGTCCATAAACTCGTATTGATCTGACTCGGATGGAGCACTGTGTGTCCCTGTGGACCCCAAAGTGTATGCACCTCTCTGTGGAAGATGAGATTTTGCTTTTTGGATGGAGGGTAACTGCTACTATTAACTTTGCCACCCAAGGTCCGTCTAGTCAAAGCTATGGTTTTTCCGGTAGTCATGTATGGATGTGAGAGTTGGACCATGAAGAAAGCTGCTGCTGCTGTTGCTTCAGTCATGTCCGACTCTGTGCAACCCCATAGACGACAGCCCACCAGGCTCCTCCGTCTTTCCAGGTAAGAGTACTAGAGTGGGCTGCCATTGCCTTCTCCCTAGAAAGCTGAGTGCCAAAGAGTTGACACTTTTTGAACTACTGTGTTGGAGAAGACTCTTGAGAGTCCCTTGGACTGCAAGGAGATCAAACCAGTCAATCCTGAAGGAAATCAGTCCTGAATATTCATTTATAGGACCGATGCTGAAGCTGAAGCTCCAGCACTTTGGCCACCTGATGCGAATAACTGTCTCCTTGGAAAAGACCCTGATGCTGGGAAAGACTGAAGGCAGGAGGAGAAGGGGACGACAGAGAATGAGATGGTTGGATGGCATCACTGACTCAATGGACATGAGTTTGAGTAAACTCTGGGAGTTGGTGATGGACAAGAAGGCCTGGTGTGCTGCAGTCCATGGGGTCACAAAGAGTCGGACATGACTGAGCAACTGAACTGAACCGAGGCCTTTCTGAGTGGGAGTTTGATATATGACGCAGGGAACCCAAAGATGGTGCTCTGTGGCAGCCTGGAGGAATGGACGGGGAGGGAGGTGGGAAGGGGGTTCATTATTCAAAGATTCTGTTTGTGAATTTAGGTTCAGGCCCAAGTTATGGTGCTGTTGCCTTTGTCCACTGTTTTTGTTTTTAATTTTTATTGGCATATACTTGACTTACAATGTTGTGTTAGTTTCAGGTAATCAACAAAGTGAGTCAGTTATACGGATCTGTATATCCACTTTTTTGAGGGGGGGATTCTTTTCCTATATATGGATCAATAACATATATTAAGTAAGATGTCACTTAAGGGACTTGCTTGTAGCTCAGACAGTGAAGAATCTACCTGCAATTCAGGAGAACAAGGTTTGATCTCTGGGTCAGGAAGGTCCTCTGGAGAAGGGCATGGCAACCCACTCCAGTATTCTTGCCTGGAGAATCCCATGGACAGAGGAGCCTGGTGGGCTACAGTAAGTGGGGTCGCAAAGAGTCTGATACGATTGAATGATGAACACTATTAAGATGCCATTAAAAAGAAACACACATAAAGCAAGGTTATTTATTGGTGGGTGACACAGCTGTTGTGACCAAAGGCTCACAGGAGCCTAGCCCTGCATTTGCCCTAGGAACAGAGGTTTCCAATTCTCTAACTCAGCATGGAAGATGAGAATGGACTATATTTGATGCGGATTTGTGCTTTTTCTGCTGAGCACCTCTTCGGTCATCCAGTAATTCTCCAACTTTTATCTGCGATGAAGATTTTTATTCCCACCCTTGTCCTTATTCTGTGTCTGGCTCGTCTTTCACTGTCCTGCCTTCCCTTCTCATTACACTTGCATTCTCCTTCACCAGCTCCCATCCGCTAGAGTGCCACACATCTACGTGTGCCAGGGACCTGCTCTTTGAAAGGAACACTTAGAAAAGAACCTTGGCAGAAGGGTTTGGCAATGTGGCCAGCAAGAGCCTGGACACTGTCCATTTGTGTCTCAGCCTTAGAAGCAGGCAGTTTGGTGGGTTTAGTTAAGGCCATGAAAAGGGATAATTAGATCGGCAGGAGAGCAGCCCCTGCCCCCTTCCTTGGGCTCTATGATATCTCAAGGGTTTTCATCACACGCTCCAAACCAAATATGTTTTAATTACCTTTAAAACAATTGCAAAAATTTGTTCACAAAGCAAGAGCACAAGTTTTATAGGTGCTGATTTTGTAAAGTAGGCAGTTACAGCCAGTGTTGTGAAACCTTGTTCTTCTTCCATTTATTTCTTTATTTAAAAATATGTATTTATTTATTTATTTATGGCTGCACTGGGTCTTTGTGGCTGTGTGCAGGTTTGCTCTACTTGTGGCAAGCAGGGAGCTTGCCTTATCCCTTATCCCTTATCCCTCCTATTACCTCCTCGCTAGCTGTGGTGCACAGGCCTCTTATTGTGGTGGCTTCTCTTATTGTGGAGCGCAGGCTCTAGATTGTGAGGGCATCAGCAGTCGTGGCTCCCGGGCTGTGGAGCGCAGGCTCGGCAGTCGCGGCTTCCTGGCACTGGAGCGCAGGCTCGGCAGGCCCGGCGCCCGGGCTCTGGAGCGCAGGTTCAGTAATTGTGGTGCACAGGCTTAGTTGCTCAGAGGCATGTAGGATCTTCCCGGACCAGGGATCAAACCCGTGCCTCCTGCATCGGCAGGTGGATTCTTAATCACTGGACCACTAGAGAAGTCCCTTCCATTTATTTCTTAATAAGTGTAAATATAATAATTTTCAAAATGGCTCGGGAATCTCTGTTTGCTTATTGCTCCATTATCCCTCCTCATCCCATGGTGGTTCTGGGTTGAATCTCCATTGCGATGAAACATGATGCTGTAATCATGATTGCCCTCACTTTATGGCACCATCCATACGCTGCTTGCATTCTTAAAACTTGTACATGGACTGATACACTAGAAAAGTCTACTTTAAAAAAAATTCAAACATCCCTAAAAGAACAGAAGATACTATAACAGACTTGAGGTCCTTATCACTCAGATTGAACAGATGTATTTTTGCTGTATTTCTTTCAGGTCTTTTATTTTCAAGAAATAAAATATTAGATGTAGTTGAAGTCCTTTTTTTTTGATATCTCTTCTTATCTATTCCTTCCTTCCCAAGAAGTAGCCATCATTCTCAAGTCAGCGTGTATCATTTCTATCCATCATTTATGGATATATGGATATATATACATATATATATATCCATGTATATATATGTACACAGTTGCTCAGTTGTGTCCGACTCTGTGACCCCATGGACTGTAGCCTGCCAGGACCCTCTGTCAGTGGGATTTTCCAGGCAAGAATAGTGGAATGGGTAGCCATTCACTTCTCCAGGGAATCTTTCTGACCCAGGGATTGAACCCTGGTCTCCTGAATTGCAGGTGAAGTCTTTACCCTCTGAGCCACCAGGGAATCCCATATGTACATATATATTATCATAATTTCATAATACTGCTTTGTGGATTTTGAATGAACGAACTAGAGTTTTAATGAACTGACTGGATATGGAGGCTTCAGCAACATGTTTTTTTCCCTTCAACAGTATCATCTTGTGCCCTGTCATGGAAATCTAGTTCATTGATCTCTTATGTTTTATCAGGTGCCTTGTGTGACTGCAGAGAACTGCGGCCACTTGCCTCTTAATGGGCATGTCTAAATTTACAGTGTTTCAAGCAAAGCTGTAGTGAAATTGCTGGCAGGCAAGAATACTCGAGTGGATAGCTGTTTCCTTCTCCAAGGGATCTTCCTGACCCAGGGATAGCACCCAGGTCTCCTGTACTGGCAGGCAGATTCTTTACTGTCTGATCCCCCAGAGAAGCCCCATTATATGCCAGTTCTAAGTATTTTATGAACATTAACTTCATTCTTCTCGATCTCTTAACATCCTTATGCCATGTGGAGAAAATGCAGGTACAAAGGAGTTAGGCGACTGTCTCAAGACCACACGTCTTGTGTGCACGATTGGAGAGCCCAGTCCTGATGGGGGCATAGCACCCCCTCTCTGTGAGGGCTTGGCCGAGCATCACCTTCCCCGTGGGCTCTTTCCTGACCACCTTTCTTTGAAATGCAGCTCACACCCCTGCTTCCCCTCCTCCTTCCCCTGCGATACGTTTCACCACTGTTTACTTTGCCATCTGATACACACATTGTTTGGGCTTCCCTGGTGGCTCAGATGGTAAAGAATCTGCCTGCCAATGTAGGAGACCCAGGTTTGATCCCTGGGTCAGGAAGATCCCCAGAAGAATAGAATAGCACCCACTCCAGTATTCTTGCCTGGAGAATCCCATGGACAGAAGAGCCTGGTGGGCTGCAGTCCATGGAACCGCAAAGAGTCCTAGCAACTGAGCGCACACATACTGTCTCCTCCCAGACGGAATGTAGGCTCTGTTGGGGTATGAATTGTATCTGGCTGGTTCATGGAGTGGTGCCTGGAACATTGCAGTTGGATGAACGAAGAGGAATTTTCCAAGAGAACGTGTGGATCTAAAGTTAGTGTCCTAGACTTTGAAACCTCCCATCCTGAGAGCCAGCTTCAACAGCCCTGTTGCCCATATGTCTCAGGGGAAGAATGGATTGATCAAAACTGCATAAGGATGAGAATAGCTGTTAGATGTAAAATCATGACCTACCAAGAGTGAGTTGGCAGTAGGTAACAAAAACTACCAATAAATGCATGGTTGTGCCCCAGCAATTCCACTTGTGAGCATTTACTTTGAATCACGCTTGCAGAGAGTCACCACACTGTTCTTTGATAAAATTAAAATGTTGAAAATCACTTGAATATTCTACAGTAGGATACTGTAGAAATTGTGTATCAACTTACTTAGTTGCTAACTTGTGTCTGACTTTTTGGGACCCCATGGACTGTAGCCCGCCAGTTTCCTCTGTTCATGGGATTTTTCAGGCAGAAATACTGGAGTGGATTGCTGTTTCCTTCTCCAGTGGATCTTCTTGACCCAGGGACTGAACCCACGTGTCCTGCATCATCAGTTCAGTTCAGCTGTGTCTGACTACTCTTTGCAACCCCATGGGCTGCAGCACACCTGGGCTCCCTGTCCATCACCAACTCCCCAAGCTTACTCAAACTCATGTCCAACCAGTGGATGCCATCCAACCATCTCATCCTTTGTCTCCTGCATGGGTTTCCTGTATTGCAGATGGATTCTTTACCCCTGAGCCACCAGGGAGGCCCTATCAACTTCGTATGCTGCCATTAAAAACATATAACAGCATGAGAAAATATTAGTGATATCTCAATGAAGGTAAAATGAAATGGTGTCTTAGATACAGAAACTTAACATGAAAGTAGAATTGTAGCAAAAAAGAGACACAGCTTTACGAAGATAGCAAAAAACACATGGATGGGCCAGTATTAATAATATCAGTGAGAGCTCATGGATATAATAGGAAATCAGTGTCTGGTATAATTTTGAGCACAGAAAGGGCATTAGATTGGCACCAATTTGGAAGAACAGCAACCAGCAAGGGGGTCATCCATAAAGAAGGACCAGGTAGGCATTTGGCAAGCTTGTCTAGGACAGCAGCAATGACCTGCCAGCGCTTGCGTTGGGGCCCTTACATGACGGCCTAGAACACCCACTGTGGGGGCCACAGTGCCCCAGAGGTCTCTCATGTAAACCTGGGTGGACTCAGAAGACAGAACTAAGGAGAGTTTGGGGTTTGAATAAATATGTCAGCCCAGGTCTTCTTGAGTGTTTGCTGATGTTTCCCCCCACTTACTGGGCTGGCTTTTCTTCAGGTTAAATAAATCAGTGTTGGTAGATGCATTTTATTTTGACCCCTAAGCCAATCTAGACTGCTGCTATGACTGATTCCAAGACTAGGAGCTGCTTTTGTTTTAAATTGACTTGTAGCGATGGTGACTCAATGGCCCTAAATAAGTGAGACAGCCCCGACCAGGGGGAGAGCGTGGGACCCCGGCTGTTACTGGACGAAAAAAGGTGCTTAAGAGCAGTCTAGTCCGGTCTGATCTCACCTTAAGAAATCAGGATAAAAGACCTGACTATTCACTGGAAGGACTGATGCTGAAGCTGAAGCTCCAGTAGTTTGGTCACTGATGCAAAGAGCTGACTCATTGGGAAAGACCCTGAGGCTGGGGAAGACTGAGAGCAAAAGGAGAAGGGGGCAGCAGAGGGTGAGATGGTGAGACAGCATCACTGACTCAGTGGGCATGAATTTGAGCAAACTCAGGAGACAGTGGAGGATAGGGGAGCCTGGCGTGCTGCAGTCCATGGGGTCGCAAAGAGTCTGATAAGAGTGACTGGACAACAGCAACAAAGCCCAAAGTGCTAAGTACCAACCTACCAGCAGCAGTTGCCTCTGAGAAGTGTCATGATGGTATTTCTAATTTTCTTCTTTCTGCTAACTACAATTGCTAATTAAAAAAAAAAAAAAAAAAAGTCATTATGTGCTGAAGCACCCAGTAGAAATATTACCAATAACAACAAAGAGCAAGCAAAATAGCAGCAGAAACAACCCAAGGGGTCATCACAGCAACTTTCCCATGTTTTCTGCAAACGTGATTTAGAGAAAGCTCATACGTCACAGGAAATAGTAGACCTGGTTTGTGAAGTCATGGTCCCTGGGAGCTTTATTAGGCTCTTCCAGGTCTTAGGAGAGACCCTAGAGGGCTCAGCAAAGCACAGCTAATAACAGAATTAAGAAGATCATAACAGTTCGGATTATTTAGCATGAAAGAGATTGGGGCTTAAAAAGCTTAAATAAGTGAAGAGGTTTTAGATGAAGCCACTGATCAATTCTAAATCATCTGCATAGAGGGCAGAAGAAGAAGTGGCCTGGAATTGGCTGAGAGTTTGAAGAAGAGATCCTCGCTAGGGAGGCTGTTGAGAGCCTGGCCTGGGCTGACCTGACCGTGGGCTCGCTCAGTCCCAGGAGAACTAAATATAGGAAACACATCCATCCTCGAAAATCTGGGGGAGACTTTCCAGAAGGTTCCTTGAAGTTCCAGTCCTATGATGTCTCCATGAAGGTATAAGCTTACCAAGTCCATTCCTGAACAACCTGCCCTGGGACGCGCAGTGTCTGTGCTCTTGGCCAGGACTGGTCTTGGGGGAGCTGCTGGCCATCTGTGTGGTGCCAGTGCTGCCAGCGTGCCAGTCCCCTGCTGAGCCACACTGTCGGAAACTCCACCAAGTGACAACCATTGTTTGGTCATCAAGAGCCCAATGGAGTGTGAGTGATGCACTTAGGATTTTTTTTTTTTCCCTTTTCTTATGTTCAAGAAGGAATAAATGTGGAGATTTTGAGAAAACTAGTTCAGAATTTCTTTTAGAGATGGTCAAGAAAAATTACCCAACACTCAGAAATAAGGCAAGAGGGCATGCCCTCCCCATGTTAACTAGGGGCATTGTTGGACAGGCTCACCCAGGGATCACTTAATTCTTGAGGGAATTTATCTGTGTCTTCTGTCACTATTTACCAGTTGAGAAACCCAGACACAGTAGCGGGATATGTTAACTTGTCAATTTCTGTCCCTTAGGAACAAAAACCACAAAGGTTATGGTTTTATTCTCATCTAGGGCATTCACCAGTTTGGTAGAGTATCTGTCAAATGATTCAGCCATCCTTCTGACATTCTGTTCTGTTTTTAAAGGTCAGGAAATTCCACCAATGACCTTTGCACCATCTTTCCTATCCTACTGATTGGCTCATTTTCACAAATTAAATAAATCTTGGACACGTGTTCTTTTTACGTCTTTGTGGGAATCACAGGCTTCGCTTTTTGAAGATGAATACTTTGAGAGGAAAGAGAAGTCCTGCTAGGAACATAACGCTGATTCTCTCTGAACAGAGGTTTCTCTGGTCATTCTTGGAAGGAGAAGAATTTGTTAATTCTTGTGTAATTCATGATGAACCAATACTTGGTGAGCAAAAGATGACTGGATTTTTCCCAGCCTTAACTGAGGCTAGCTGAGAGCGAGGTCTGTAGGATTGGGTGTGGGTGAAGTTGGTCCTTCCGGAATCAAAAGGAGGGAATTCCAAGTGACAGGACGATTAGGATCCTGGAGTGAGAACCCTGGTGGATGCAGAGGCCAAACTGGAGAATAAGATTTCAGAGGCAGAGGGGTTCAGGGGAGGTTAAGGTCCTGATGTGGGAGAAGGTGGCTGCTCACTGGGGTGAGGGGTTAAGGCAGAGGGTGGCCAGGAGCCAAAGAAGCTACCCGTGACAGCTCCTCCCTGACGGTGACAGAGCCTGGTGGTGGCGACAGGAGCACCGGTCCTGGGATGCTGGAGGAGACCGGGCTGGAGGAGGGCCAGGCCTCGGCCATGGCCAGAGAATGACTTCCGTGGGGGGGGGGCCAAGGAAAGGCCCCTTTAAACAGAGTGGGGGCGGCGTGGGGGCAGGGTCGCAGCAGAGCTCTGTAGGGGAGCCATCGAGGGTCTAAGAGAGAACAGGTGAGCCGAGNGTGGTGGCGACAGGAGCACCGGTCCTGGGATGCTGGAGGAGACCGGGCTGGAGGAGGGCCAGGCCTCGGCCGTGGCCAGAGAATGACTTCCGTGGGGGGGGCCAAGGAAAGGCCCCTTTAAACAGAGTGGGGGCGGCATGGGGGCAGGGTCGCAGCAGAGCTCTGTAGGGGAGCCATCGAGGGTCTAAGAGAGAACAGGTGAGCCGAGGAAACAACAACTCAGGCTGTGCCAACAGCTTCCAGGGTGAGGGCAGGAGGGAAGGAGGTCAGCGCTGAGAGGCTTAAGCATCGTACGAATTATACAGGTGACCCAAGGGGCAGGGTGTCCGAAGAAGGTCCCTGCCTGCCCTGCCCCAAGGTGGGCAAGACACAGGCAAGCCTAGAGCCCGTCTTGTGTGGCATTGATATTTCCTTCTAGGCCTCTCTCAGGAGACAGCCAGCGGGCTTCCCTGGTGGCTCAGACAGTGAAGAGTCTTTCTGCAATGCAGGCGACCTGGGCTCCATCCCTGGGTCGGGAAGATCCCTGAAGGGAATGGCCACCACTCCAGCATCATGCCTGGAGGAGACAGAGGAGTGGCTCCTGGCCACCCTCTGCTCTGCCCCTCACCCCAGCGGGCAGCAGCCACCTTCCCAACATTCACACGAGGACCTTAACCTCCCCTGGAAATCCTATTCTCCAGCTTGGCCTCTGCAGCCATGGACAGAGGAGCCTGGCGGGCTACAGTCCATGGGGTCACAAAAGAGTGGACGGGACTGAGCGGTTAACACGTTCATTTTCACTTTCTAGGCCTCTATTTTCTTGGGCTCCAAAATCACTGCAGATGGTGACTGCAGCCATGAAGTTAAAAGACACTTGCTCCTTGGAAGAAAAGCAATGGCCATCCTAGACAGCATATTAAAAAGCAGAGACATTACTTTGTCAACAAAGGTCCATCTAGTCAAAGCTATGGTTTTTCCAGTGGTCACTTATGGATGTGAGAGTTGGACTATAAAGAAAGCTGAGTGCCCAAGAATTGATGCTTTTGAACTGTGTTGTTGGAGAAGACTCTTGAGAGTCCCTTGGACTGCAAGGAAATCCAACCGGTCCATCCTAAAGGAAATCAGTTCTGAACATTCATTGGAAGGACTGATGTTGAAGCTGAAACTCCAGTACTTTGGCCACCTGATGTGAAAAACTGACTCATTTGAAAAGGCTGTGATGCTGGGAAAGATTGAGGGCGGGAGGAGAAGGGGGCGACAGAGGATGAGATCCTTGGATGGATCACCAACTCAATGGACATGAGTTTGAGTAAACTCTGGGAGCTGATGGACAGGGAGGCCTGGCATGCTGCAGTCCACGGTCGCAAAGAATCAGACATGACTGAGCGACTGAGCTGAATCGAGGCCTCTCTGAGTGGGAGTCTGATGTGTGACGCAGGGAACCCAAAGGCGGTGCTCCGTGGCAGCCTGGAGGAATGGACAGGGAGGGAGGTGGGGGAGGGATCAGGAGAGAGGACATGCATGTATGGCAAAAATCATCATAATATTGTAGAGTAATTATCCTCCAACTGAAATAAATAAATTTAAAAGTAAACAAAATTAAAAAAGAAAGCAGCCTCCTCCCTCTCTCAAGGAGACATTGACCCACCGTTTCAGGCCTTAGAAGGTAGCACACAGCTCCTGAGGGCTTCGGACCTGCAGGGCTGGGTGTCACGCATGTTGCAGTGACCCCACACCCTCTCTCGCCATGATGGGGCTGCCCATCTGACCCCGGTCCAAGGCTCAGATGCCATGTCACACAGCGGATCCCAACTGTAGAGTGTTTGGGGTCCGAGCCCCTCATAGTCGTGTTTCGAATAAACAAAATGCCACGCTTATGCACACCCATTGTGGGGGACTCTTTCAGCCCCAGGGGCATCCCTCTTCACAGCTGCAAATTCCAGTTTCGTCTGTGTTGTGCTTTTGAACCTGTTTGCTTTTGATTACGGTTCGGTTTTGAAAGGGAGAGGCCCAGGCTCTCTAGCCCCCTGTTTTCTTTCTTGGATGGAATAATACAGCTTCGTGAGAGTGAAATGTCTTTTTCCATTATGGCATCTGTAATTTTATTACTCTACCACCTTGTGTTTTGAATTGCACAGGGGAAGGAACGCATCAAAGAATACTCCATTGTGTCTTTTTTTTTTTTCCCCTCCTGTAGTTGATTGCAGAAAAAAAGTGTAGCATCCGATTAGTCATTCTGTACTGCGATGGCTTTTTTGCCTGTGACCAACGGAATTACATTTTACACTCAAAAGAATTCTCTGTATGAACTCTTTCAATTTAGTGCAAGTGGATATAAGGTTCAAAGTATGACTGACCCCATGTATCACATACAAAGTCCATTTCTTCCTTGGTTGATGATAATCTCCAAGGATGCACAGTGTTTAGAGCATGAAGGGTTGGTTTTTTTTTGTTTGTTTGTTTTTTTTTGGCTAAGAGAAGTCTGGACCTGCTCTTCCTTTTGCTTTTCTTTCTAGTGAAACCAGTTGAAGACATTATTTAACTAGGCAGCCTTTGGTTATAGCCACCTTGGCTCTCCAGCTTACTTCCCTGGTGTTTGCTTTCTTAGTCCTAGAAAGGAAATAAGAAAAAACTCTTTCCTTGGAACCAAGAAGCTTCCTTCGTTGCTCAAGCAGACTTGCAGAAGATCTGGCTGTATGTCACAGGAGCCTTGTTAACATGTTCTAATCTTAGGTTTGAACCTGCATTTCTTACTGTTTTCTACCGTGTTTTCTTACCATATTTTCTACTGTGTTGGACTAAACAGGTACTTTAATGAGCTGCTTCTGCCTCTGTCTTCATTTCTGGGAGAGAAAATGGAATCACAGAGGAGGGTGCTTGCCTTGCCTGGAATCTGCACAATTTAGGAGGAAGACTTTGATCAAAATTTACTCTTTCTGCTTCAATTTATACAAATAAAAAGGAAGCAGATCCTTATCAACTTGTGATGCTCTCCAGGAAAGAGTTGGGGATGTTGAATATCCCATTTTTCTGTAGTTCAGCTATGCCTTGGTTAAAGTGTCCTACTGACATGGAGAAACTGGAGCCCTCATACACTGTTGGTGGGAATTTAAGCTGCTGCAGCTGCTTTGGAAAGAGTCTGGCAGTTCCTCAAAAATTAGCCATAGTCCATAGAATTCTCCAGGCCATAATACTGGAGTGGGTAGCCTTTCCCTTCTCCAGAGGATCTTCCCAACCCAGGGATTGAACCCAGGTCTCTTGCATTGCCAGCAGATTCTTTACCAGCTGAGCCACAAGAGAAGCCCAAGAATACTGGAGTGGGTAGCCTATCCCTTCTCCAGGGGATCTTCCTGTCCCAGGAATCGAACCAGGGTCTCCTGCATTGCAGGCAGATTCTTTTCCAGCTGAGCTATGAAGGAAGCCCCATACCATATACATACATATATATAATTAAGCAACCCTATTTGTAGGAAGCTACCCAAGAGAACTGAAAAACTTATGTCCACGCAGAAACTTGTACACAAATGTTCATAGCAGCATTCGTCATAATAACCAAAAAGTAGAAACAACCCAAATGTCCTTCAACTGATGAATGAATAAATATCATGTGATACATCCATACAATGGAATAAAATTTGGCAGTAAAAAAGAATTTTAACAAGCTATGGAAACCAAAAATAAATCATTGGGGGCAATTTTTACTTCAAATCAAGGAAACTATTTATATTTAAATAATAATAATGATGGCATTCATTTCTTTATTATAGTTATTCTACATATCTCATTTGATTCTCATGATAATCTTCAAAAATAGCTCTTATCATCCCCATTTTCAAATGAGGAAACTGAGGTTCAAAGAATATATTCTGCAGCCCCCAGCTCTTCTGTCCCCAAAGCCCTGCCTCCGGAGAGTTTCCCAAACGTGAGATGCCGAGCACAGAAGTGGCAGGAGTGGCGGCACCTTTAGATGCCATCTCCTGAAGGATGCACGTGACCTCCAGCTAGCAGAGCAGGGCAAGGGGTAATGATGAAAAGAACCCGTTACAGTGTGGTTTCACCTTCTCCAACAACTGTGTCCTCGGGTGAAGAAGCAGGACACACAGACACGTGCAGTTTCTGTAGCTCTGATACATACTGTTGAAGTTGGTAATTAGGTAAAAGATTTAGGCACCAAGAAGTAGTCTTGCTCCTGAACCCTGATAATGAGTGTGGGGACAGTTCTGATCTCGTGGACGGGAGGAAACTTTGTCATATATTCATTTATTCCAGTCACTCACGGGTCATTCTTTTTCCAGCCACGGCTTGGTCTGGGCTTGAGATAAGCTTCCTGGATCCATGGGTAGGGAGTTCTATTAATAGTTTGGTCTCTGGAGACAGATTGCTCTTGGTAACTTGTGGCTCCATGCCGGTGGCTCCTCTGGCTCCCCACCTCGCCTGACCCTCCAGCATGGCCCCCCAGTCCCAGCCCAGATGTGAAGACCCATGTTTGACTCTGTGAGGCCTTGGACTGCTTTAATATTTTAGCTACTGCTCACTGCTCTATGTTACCCCTCTTTCGTTCTGGTCTCTGGTTTTGAGCTCAGCTATGTAATACTATACAGTTGTATTTCCATCCATTTGGAGCAGGTCATCCTTTCTTATCATCTCGGTCTTCCACACTGAACAGGATGTTTTTATCTATTTTTACCTTTTCCTTTGTGGCCTAATTGTTATGGACTGAATGTCTGCGTCCCCGCAAAGTTCATATGTTGAAGCTCTCATCTCCAGTGTGATGCTATTAATTGGCTGAGGAGGGGCAGGGAGGGGGGTTTGGGAGGTGATTAGGTCATGAGGATGGAGCCTTCATGAACAGCGTTAGTGCCTCTATAAGAGACAAAAGGCCTCCCTCTCTATCCTCCCCCGCTACAGCCCCTGGCCTCTTTCTCCCCCTCCTACAACGAGAAATCAGCTCTTACCAAGAGCCTGACCATCTGGCCCTCTGATCTTGGACTTCAGCCTCCAGAGCACTGAGAGATGAATGCTTGTTGTTTAAGCCACCCAGTCTGTCCTATTCTCTTATAGCAGCCTGAACTAATACGCTCATCAGTCCGTTTTTGTCAAATCATATACAAGAAGTTTTCTAAATTTAGTCTGAACTTCTCTGCAGATGACATGCAGCTTATTGGTTCCTCAGTGTCTCCATGTCTTCACTTTGACAACTTGATCTGGTAATTTTGAAAAGAGCCATTAAAATATACTACTATTTATTTATTTTTTTGGGGGGGGGGAAGTTTTGCCCTATATATTTAGAAATAATGTCATAAAGAATATATAATGGCTTATAACATTCTGAGTTATACCTATTATCATTATAAAACATTGCTTTTTGTCCTATTTAAAGCTGTTGGTCTTAAATTCCACTTTATCTGACCTTCAGGTTGTCTCCATCTTTTGTTTCGTCTTGACTGGTATATTTTCCCATCTCTTTCTTTTCAAGTTTTCTTTGTAATTTTGTTTGGCTGTTTCTCATAAAGAGCATATAACAAATAGTGCTTTAAAACTATTTCAGGGCCTCCCTGGGAGCTCAGTGGTGAAGAATCTGCCTGCCAATGCAGGAGACACGGGTTCAGTCCCTGATCCAGGAAGATCCCCCATGCTGCAGAGCAACTGAAAACCTGAGCACCACAGCTATTGACCCTGTGCTGCAGGTAGAGAAAAGCTCACACAGCAACAAAGAATCAGTAAGCCGAAAAATAATGGTAACTAGGTAAATAAAGTTATTTTTAAAAACTATTTCAGAATGTTTTTCATTTAGTGGAGAAGACAATGGCACCCCACTCCAGTACTCTTGCCTGGAAAATCCCATGGACGGAGGAGCCTGGTAGGGTGTAGTCCATGGGGTCGTTAAGAGTCGGACACGACTGAACAACTTCCCTTTCACTTTTCATTTTCATGTATTGGAGAAGGAAATGGCAACCCACTCCAGTGTTCTTGCCTGGAGAATCCCAGGGACGGAGGAGCCTGGTGGGCTTCCGTCTATGGGGTCGCACAGAGTCGGACATGACTGAAGCGACCTAGCAGCAGCAGCAGCAGCAGCAGTGGAGGATTTAGTCACATTTATTAAGATGTCTGATATCTTTGGTCTTATTTTTCATCTTATCTCTCTCTTTGTTTTTTTAAACCATATGCTAAAGCTTCATGTGTATTTTTACTTTCCTTATTTTTCCTGGATGAATCAGGTTTTTTTGTTTCCTTTCTCTTTAGCTCTTCTACCCATTTTGCCCCCATCCTCATTGATAATCAGAAGCTCACCTGTGTATCTTTTTTGATAATTTGATTTTTCCTAATCCTGAGTCCTTGTACTCTTTTCTGAAAAATGGCACATGGGTAGAGATTTGTTAAGTCCTTGCAAAGTACCAAAGTCTCTTTTCTTGGCTTCTTGTATGTGTAATATTAGCTGGCAGAGGGATCCTGGATCAGTCTTATCTCTCAAAAGCTGTAAGCCTGGCTCCACTATCTGGGGCTCCAACTGCTTCCAGAAGGATCCGATACCATTCAAATTCCCTTCCCTGTGTGTTTAGTCACTAAGTCGTTTCTGACTCTTTGGGACCCCATTGGCTGCAGCATGCAGAGCATCCCTGTCCTTCACTGTCTCCCAGAATTTGCTCAGACTCATATCCATTGAGTTGATGATGCCATCCAACCATCTCATCCCTTCTCCTCCTGCCCTCAATCTTTCCCAGCATCAGGGTCTTTTCCAGTGAATCAGCTCTTCGCATCANTCAAGGCTGGGGAGGGATAGAAACTGTTAGTACTTTTTACAGTACTTGCTTGGGGAGGGTTTACACCTGGAAGGCAAGAGGATCTCAGAGCCCTTGACTGGGAGACTTATGTCAGCAAGGGGACAGTTCCAGACTCAGATGGCATTTTTCAGTCTGACCAAGCCCAGGATGGATCCAGTTTCTAGAGGAGGCAGTGGTGCTGACAGTCTTGAAGTTGAGTTTATTCTTTGATTCTCATAGTTATTTCCTGGAATCATGTTTTTTCTCCCTCTGTGCTCTGTTTATGGGCCCACAGGCTTGGTCATCACCCTGCCCTATATTCTGGGTATTGTGCTCTTTTGTCCCAGGGCCAGCTTCCTCTTGAGCCTGTAACCTCTATTCACCTCCCACCTGTATTAGTTGCTCAGTCGTGTCCGACTGTTAGTGACCCCATGGACTGTAGCCCACCAGGCTCCTCCGTCCATGGGATTTTCCAGGTAAGAGTACTGGAGTGGGTTGCCATGTCCTTCTCCAAAAGTACCACAGACCGGGTGGCTTAAACCACAGAACCTTCTCACAAATGGAGGCTGGAAGCACAAGATGAAGGTGTGGGCAGGGTTGGTTTGGGGGCCTCTCTCCGTGGCTCGCAGATGGTACCTTCTTGCTGTGGCCTCACATGCTCTTTCCTCCTTGTGCCCATGTCCCCAGTGTCTCTCTGTGGGTCCAAACCTCCTCTTCTTTTAAAGAACCAATCAGACTGGAGCAGGGCCCACCCTAATGACCTCATTTCACCTCATTTACCCCTTTAAAGAGTCACATTCTGACATATTGAATATTGAGGCGGTAACATGAGTGTGGAGCATACCGTTCAGTCCTTTGCATACCCCTGGAGCTTAGTGCAGGCTTGATGCGTAGTAGATGCTCAGTAAAGGTTTGTTGTACCTAAATGAAAGTTTCCCAATGTGTTCTCTTTCCCTGTATTCATTTTCAAGCAGATTGTAATGCAAGAGACAGCGAATGCTTTCCTAAGATGAATTAAATGAACTATCTCTTTATTGTCTTTTTGTTGTTGTTCAGTCGCTAAGTCATGTCTGACTCTTTGCGACCCCATAACTGCAGCATGCCAGGCTTCCCTGTCCTTCACTATTTCCCGGACTTTGCTCAAACTCATGTTCATTGAGTCACTGATGCCATCCAACCACCTCATCCTCTGTTGTCCCCTTCTCCTCCTGCCCTCAATCTTTCCCAGCATCAGGGTCTTTTGCAATGAGTTGGCTCTTCACATCAGGTGGCCAAAGTATTGGAACTTCAGCATCAGCGTCAATCCTTCTGTTGCGGGAAGGGGGACCCCTTCCAGGGCCCAAAAGTGGGCTCTTGTCTAACACTCAGAAATGAATTGTCCGAGGAGACACATGTGCTGGCAAAGCAAGAGATTTTATTGCAAAGGGGAGCCCCGGTGGAGAGTGTAGGGTAAGGAAACCCAGGGGAACTGCTTTGCCATGTGGCTCACAGTCTCAGGTTTTATGGTGATGGGATTAATTTTTGGGTTGTCTTTGGCCAATTGTTCTGATTCAGAGTCCTTCCTGGTGGCACATGCTTTACTCAGTCAAGATGGACACCAGCAAGGATTCTGGGAGGTGGTTGGACATGTGGTGTCACCTTTTGACCTTTCCTGAACTCTTCCGGTTGGTGGTGGCTTATTAGTTCCATGTTCCTTACCAGGACCTCCTGTCATAAAATAACTCATGCAGATGGTAACAGTGGTGCCTGGTTAGGGTGGGTGGCTTCAGTCAGTGTGTTCTCCCTAACAATTCCCCCTGAGAGACTTCATGCTAAAGATACTTCTTGGGAATTGAGGCAGAGGTCTCTTTCTTCTGTAATTTCTTCGTGCTGTGCTTGGGCTTAGGCCTGCCTAGCAGAGCAGAAGTCTCTCTCTCTCTACCTGATGTAAGTCAAGGTATTCTGTGCCTGAAACCAGCATTCACCCTTGTAAGAACAGCTGTTGCTGCTACTGCTGCTAAGTCACTTCAGTCGTGTCTGACTCTGTGCGACTCCATAGATGGCAGCCCACCAGGCTCCCCCGTCCCTGGGATTCTCCAGGCAAGAACACTGGAGTGGGTTGCCATTTCCTTCTCCAATGCAAGAAAGTGAAAAGTGAAAGTGAAGTCATTCAGTCGTGTCCGACCCTCAGCGACCCCATGGACTGCAGCCTACCAGGCTCCTCCATCCATGGGACTTTCCAGGCAAGAGGACTGGAGTGGGGTGCCATTGCCTTCTCTGGTAAGAACAGCAGTTTAGCTTGAAAGTGTTGGCCCCTGTCAGAGATGAAATGGACAGGGCCAAACAGAAGGCCTAAAAGAATGGTCATCCCTGGGCCCCAGAAACAGAAGGAAACATTTGGAGTGAGGGTTGCAGGGTGTGTGACTTTCTTCTGATTGGTTGGTGGTGAGGCATCAGAGCTGTGCTCCAGGAATCTTGTGCTCGTTCTGAAGTTACCATCCTGCACCTGGGTGGGGGCCCCAGTTCTGTAGAAGAACTCAGAGACATCACTATGCGTATTTCTCTGAGTGGGAACCAGGACCCTGTCTCAAGGCTGTGCCACCATCTGATTGCTCCTCCTCTGTTTCTGTATCCCCCCCCTTCCCTGATTAGCAATTTTTGAATCCACCCTTAGGAACTCAGGGAAGGTCAAGGAGGCTGAGAGAAGCCTATATCCTACAGACAAGAAATGGAGAACACAGAACAGATCTCTACTCCAGAGCCCCACAGAGTTCTGCACATTTTCAATTCAGGGAACTGGGCAACTATGACTGTGATAACTTCCTGCCAAAATGGGGCATAGGACTGGCTCAGCTTGGAGAATAGACTCTGAATTGGAAGTATTTCTGAGTGCCAAGTCCTAGATTTAAATCTTGTATGATTAAAATCTCAATCTCTTGGTCTGCCATTTTGGTGTAACAGACCCAATTAGAAGTAGTTGGATGAATGACAAGTGGAATTTTAATAGACAAAGTAAATCTCATTTCTTCTCAGAGGAATAATCCTGAAACTCAGCCTGGACCTGGTACTTCGGGGAGACTTGTAGCCATGTAGCCAGTTGCCTAGTTTTATAAAAAGCAAGGTTGCAGTTACTAGCTGCCAGCAGACATTGTTTTGAGAAGTCTGGTGGCATCCAAGCCTGGCACAACTCAGTAAACTCAAGTGTTCAGCAATACAAGGTCTAGTCTGAAATTACACCCATAGTATCACCTAGTTATTTCCTTGGATGTCTGAACCATAGTTACTCTTTTGACTTTTAATTGTAAAATTCTTTTTAATAGCCAAAGCAGATGTCACCATTAACAATGTCAGTGTTTTTCTAGGTATGAGAAGATGCAAGAATTGGGACTCATAAAATCGTCTCCTGAAAAGATCTAACTATCTGAAGGCCTGTTCTGCCAGTTTTTCCCAGAGTGCCTCATCCCTGATTTAAATCCTCAACTCCTTTCAGGGGTGTTGAAGGTCAGCAGCTGCAGCGGTCATGATTTAATCTTTGTAGCATAGGTGGCAAGTGTCACTTTTCAGTTGAAGGGTCCCTTCTTGGTCATAAATTTGACCATGATTTTGAGGCAAGGGGTGCGGGGCAGGGGGGTGGGAGGTCATTTTGTGACCATTTCATCCCATAGTGCTGAGAATGTTCGTTCTCAGGTCAGGCAAAGATTTTGTTGACAGGCCACCCAATGTACTATTACTGCACTAGGCCATAAGATAGTACCCAGTGCCTGAAATTCTTTGGACTACCTGTCTTACTAGCTTCTTGGTCCAGGAAAACATTCCCTCTTGCTGTTTCTTCCCATATCTGGAGTTACACTGCTACCATCATTGATCTCATATGGAATTATAGATTATTTTATCAGAGGCCTCAGTCACACATTTGGCAGTGTAAGAAACAGCAATTTTGTAAAACAGACAAAATACAAATAACATGGCCAACAGTATTAGTAAAGTCGTAAGACTTAAGCTAAGAACTTCCATTAGACGTAGCCTAGTATATCCCAGGTCATCTGACTGAGTCTGTTCTGTACAAATCTTTATCTTCAGGGAAATTATATATTGGCACTGTCTATAAGGCACATAGCCCAGTTTCCTAGTGTTATTAGACTGATTATCCTTAGTATGATTTAATTGTTTCCAACATAGAGGAGATTTTAAATTACCATAGCCTGGTGTTTATATAAATCCATCCCATAATGGTGGGAGATGTTTTCCTTTGCTGAAACTTTGCTCGTTGCTCTGATTGAGTTTGAGTACTAGAAGAAAACTCAAATTTATGATCAGGGCCAGAACAGGCATTATCAATTGTCCAGGTGAGGGGATCCCATCTAGTAATATCAATAGTGACCTGAATATGACGATATATATAGATATATATATATATTTTTTTTTTAAGTAAATTTTCCCAAGGCCAACCAGTTAGAGCCTTGTAGTAGAGAAATTTACCAAGGTAACCCTGAACTAGTCACAGGTAATTGGCCACAGACCCAAGAACTGGATTGATTTCTAAAACTAGCATAGGATCAGGCCTATGATGGGAAAGCATTTGATTTATATGCAAAGGTCTAAGAAGTCAAGAAAACATTATAAGTGATCATACAAATCAGGTCCAGCATCTTGGGCAAGCTGTCTACCTCTAATGTCAGATTCTTCTCATCCTGGTGTAGTGCAATTTCTCCTCTGTTTGAGCACCATTTTAAGGTGAGATCAGGTCAGCTGTCCTCTCTATAGACCAGTCCAGTGTAGGGGCCTTTGGAAGTTGGAATTAATCTATGAGTCAGTTTCCCTTCAATTTCACTGTGCATGAGCCAGTTAAGAGTACTTAATAAAAAGGTCCTTCCATCCAGGTTGGAGACAATTCCTTAAATTGCGTCTTTTTCCAGTCCTGGTTGCAGGTCATGAGGCAACTGATCTTTATCCAAAGATAGATTACTGATAAGCTGCAGAAACAAACTTAGGGTGTTCTTTAAGAATTCAGTTAAATTTTACATTAATATCACGTAACAGCAAAGAACTATCCAGGAAATGAGTCTTACTAGATACAGACCTCCATTAACAAACTGGGATTTAACATTCATTGAAACATCTTTTTCTCCCTAAAATCACTGTCATTTTTACCAAATATAACCAAATTAAGACTTGTTTGTGATATAGGTCTGGTCTCAATAAACTTGGCCTGATGATTTCAGTTCAGTTCAGTTCAGTCACTCAGTCATGTCCAACTCTTTGCAACCCCATGAACCACAGCACACCAGGTCTCCTTGTCCATTACCAACTCCCAGAGTCAACCCAAGCCCATGTCCGTTGAGAATGTGATGCCATCCATCCATCTCATCCTCTGTGATCCCCTTCTCCTGCCCCCAATCTTTCCCAGCATTAGGGTCTTTTCCAATAAGTCAGCTCTTTGCATCAGGTGGCCAAAGTATTGGAGTTTCAGCTTCAGCATCAGGCCTTCCAGTGAACACACAGGACTGATCTCCTTTAGGATGGACTGGTTGGATCTCCTTGCAGTCCAAGGGACTTTCAAGAGTCTTCTCCAACACCACAGTTCAAAAACATCAATTCTTCAGCATTCAGCCTTCTTCACAGTCCAACTCTCGCATCCATACATGACCACTGGAAAAACCATACCCTTGACTAGATGGACCTTTGTTGACAAAGTAATGTCTCTGTTTTTTAGTATGCTGTCTAGGTTGGTCATAACTTTCCTTCCAAGGAGTGTCTTTTAATTTCATGGCTGCAATCACCATCTGCAGTGATTCTGGAGCCCCCCAAAATAAAGTTAGCCACTGTAGCCACTATTTCCCCATCTATTTCCCATGAAGTGATGGGACCAGATGCCATGATCTTAGTTTTCTGAATGTTGAGCTTTAAGCCAACTTTTTCACTCTCGTCTTTCATATAACCATAATTGATCATAGACCTTTTTGCTTTCCTGAAACTTTTATAAGGTCACAGACTGAACTTTTAGAATAAAACCTTCCAGAGCTAGGAAAGTCATGCCAAGGCTTATCACAGATTTTGCCTAACAGAGTGAATTCCTCCCTTTTCAAGTTCTCAAAAATTCCCTGAGATTTCTGTACCTGTTCATGAAATAACCTTCCTAACTCATCTGACAAAGTTACTGGAAACCTAAGAGTTTCCAGTCTCTGGAGGAGTCAGATAGAAAATATAATTGTCTTAATTTGTTTATAGTGTATGTTTACCAAGTTACTCTCAAAATTAGTTTGATGGGAAGGTTTTCCCTACTCCTGGAAAACACAGATTCAAACCTGTAATTTTTTTCAGATAGAAACAGTTAAACTTATAAGCATAGTCACTGGTTCATTCAGTCCTTTTGTTACCTTTTGTGAAGTCATCAGGTTTCCCATTAGAATACCAGGACATATCAGAATGTTAGGAATTCCATAAAATTTTTAGGATGTCTATATTAGTAATATTTACCATACATTATAACCTGAGAGGACTCATCACCATTTGATAATATTTCCCATGTAATTTAACCAACCAAACAAGCATAGTTAGCTTAATATCTCTCTTTGGGATGTTTCAGGGGCCCTCTGAAGTATCCCAAAGTTAGCTAGAGGTCAAAAGAACTTCAACAGAATTCGATTTAGGAAGTTTTGTCAAAAAAATCAATCAAAAGGACTTAGACCATTTAGTCAGTTTAGTTAGATTTAGTCAGTGCTGACAGCTATATCATTTAGCTTGCTGTTCTATCACAATGGGTATATATACTGAGGCTTAATGTCTAGTGAAAATGACTCTACCATCTTGGACCTAGTTAGCTCTAAACAGTTTTCCTATAGTTGTGTCATTCCTAAGAAAATCCATTTATCCAACTAATTGTAATCCAATTTTAGAAAATCCTTATCACACATAACTCTCTTCAGTATTTTTTCCATATCTTCTTCTACTGAAAAGACTTCCCCAGTGGTTCAGACTGTAAAGCGTCTGTCTACAATGTGGGAGACCCAGGTTCGAGCCCTGGGTTGGGAAGATCCCCTGGAGAAGGAAATGGCAACCCACTCCAGTACTATTGCTTGGAAAATCCTATGGACAGAGGAGCCTGGAAACACATCTTAGTTTCCCTAAAGTATTTTCTACAATGAGGTACATTTCTTGTTGACAGATTTGTAACAGAATAGTTTTATTTGACCTCTAGTAAACCTAGGTACAACAGAAGTATTATACTTATGGATGGTTCTAAAGACATGTCTATGTTACCAGGTTTAATTTAATACTGAATATTTCACAGTTCACGTGAACCTGGAACTCATTGTTTAATTTAGAATTATTTGGTTTGTAAGCACTTACTTTTCTTTAAGCCAATTAAATAGAACTCATTTACAAATTAATCTCAAAAATATCATCCAGAGAAAAAGACATAATGAGACATACACATATATGGACAGACACAATACAAGAGCTAGCTTCATTTTCTAAGCTTTGTCATGAATTAGATATTACAATGTAAAATTCATTAGTTTATAAATAACAGTTGGAATCAATAAAATTTTTTAAGCCTGCTTTCCATTTTTCCTCAGTGTCAGGAGTTAGAGATGGTCTAGATAAGTGTTCCTGAGGGCCCTGGTCTCAAGGCACAGGGAAAGAAAATCAAGCTCTAACAAAACGGCAGCAGATCTAAACCAAATAGTGGCCAGACAAAGCAAAATGGCCATTGCAAGTCACAACACAGAACACAGAGTATAAAACACGCACATAGACCTGGCAGTCCTCATCAGATCCTCTCTTAATGCAAGATTGCAGTCTCTGAGAAAACCTAAGAGACACAGAACTTCAGATCCAAGTACTAACAGAGTAAATGAAAATATCTCAGTCAGGTCTTCAAAGATTTCAAAGCGAGGAAAGGAAGTCAGGTTGAAAGAAGAAGGGGGAGGAGATAGGAGAGGGGGGCAAAAGGCATGTTACAGGCATCTCCTGCCAGCTGCAGAACCCAGGCATTACGGAACTTTAGGCCTCCAGAGAAGGGAGGACTGGACCTCAATCCTAAGAGAAACCAGAACAGAACCAGAATTCGAGTTCTCTGCCAAGAGGAGGTGATTAGTCTCCAATCCTCAGATCAGGCTGAGGCCCTTTGACCAGATTCCTACGTCCAGGACTAGAAAAACAGGGAAGGATAGGAAGGGTTAAGGAGAGGAAAGAGAGAGGGAAGGGGAGAGAGGTCAANATTTCCCCATCTATTTCCCATGAAGTGATGGGACCAGATGCCATGATCTTAGTTTTCTGAATGTTGAGCTTTAAGCCAACTTTTTCACTCTCGTCTTTCATATAACCATAATTGATCATAGACCTTTTTGCTTTCCTGAAACTTTTATAGAGTCACAGACTGAACTTTTAGAATAAAACCTTCCAGAGCTAGGAAAGTCATGCCAAGGCTTATCACAGATTTTGCCTAACAGAGTGAATTCCTCCCTTTTCAAGTTCTCAAAAATTCCCTGAGATTTCTGTACCTGTTCATGAAATAACCTTCCTAACTCATCTGACAAAGTTACTGGAAACCTAAGAGTTTCCAGTCTCTGGAGGAGTCAGATAGAAAATATAATTGTCTTAATTTGTTTATAGTGTATGTTTACCAAGTTACTCTCAAAATTAGTTTGATGGGAAGGTTTTCCCTACTCCTGGAAAACACAGATTCAAACCTGTAATTTTTTTCAGATAGAAACAGTTAAACTTATAAGCATAGTCACTGGTTCATTCAGTCCTTTTGTTACCTTTTGTGAAGTCATCAGGTTTCCCATTAGAATACCAGGACATATCAGAATGTTAGGAATTCCATAAAATTTTTAGGATGTCTATATTAGTAATATTTACCATACATTATAACCTGAGAGGACTCATCACCATTTGATAATATTTCCCATGTAATTTAACCAACCAAACAAGCATAGTTAGCTTAATATCTCTCTTTGGGATGTTTCAGGGGCCCTCTGAAGTATCCCAAAGTTAGCTAGAGGTCAAAAGAACTTCAACAGAATTCGATTTAGGAAGTTTTGTCAAAAAAATCAATCAAAAGGACTTAGACCATTTAGTCAGTTTAGTTAGATTTAGTCAGTGCTGACAGCTATATCATTTAGCTTGCTGTTCTATCACAATGGGTATATATACTGAGGCTTAATGTCTAGTGAAAATGACTCTACCATCTTGGACCTAGTTAGCTCTAAACAGTTTTCCAATAGTTGTGTCATTCCTAAGAAAATCCATTTATCCAACTAATTGTAATCCAATTTTAGAAAATCCTTATCACACATAACTCTCTTCAGTATTTTTTCCATATCTTCTTCTACTGAAAAGACTTCCCCAGTGGTTCAGACTGTAAAGCGTCTGTCTACAATGTGGGAGACCCAGGTTCGAGCCCTGGGTTGGGAAGATCCCCTGGAGAAGGAAATGGCAACCCACTCCAGTACTATTGCTTGGAAAATCCTATGGACAGAGGAGCCTGGAAACACATCTTAGTTTCCCTAAAGTATTTTCTACAATGAGGTACATTTCTTGTTGACAGATTTGTAACAGAATAGTTTTATTTGACCTCTAGTAAACCTAGGTACAACAGAAGTATTATACTTATGGATGGTTCTAAAGACATGTCTATGTTACCAGGTTTAATTTAATACTGAATATTTCACAGTTCACGTGAACCTGGAACTCATTGTTTAATTTAGAATTATTTGGTTTGTAAGCACTTACTTTTCTTTAAGCCAATTAAATAGAACTCATTTACAAATTAATCTCAAAAATATCATCCAGAGAAAAAGACATAATGAGACATACACATATATGGACAGACACAATACAAGAGCTAGCTTCATTTTCTAAGCTTTGTCATGAATTAGATATTACAATGTAAAATTCATTAGTTTATAAATAACAGTTGGAATCAATAAAATTTTTTAAGCCTGCTTTCCATTTTTCCTCAGTGTCAGGAGTTAGAGATGGTCTAGATAAGTGTTCCTGAGGGCCCTGGTCTCAAGGCACAGGGAAAGAAAATCAAGCTCTAACAAAACGGCAGCAGATCTAAACCAAATAGTGGCCAGACAAAGCAAAATGGCCATTGCAAGTCACAACACAGAACACAGAGTATAAAACACGCACATAGACCTGGCAGTCCTCATCAGATCCTCTCTTAATGCAAGATTGCAGTCTCTGAGAAAACCTAAGAGACACAGAACTTCAGATCCAAGTACTAACAGAGTAAATGAAAATATCTCAGTCAGGTCTTCAAAGATTTCAAAGCGAGGAAAGGAAGTCAGGTTGAAAGAAGAAGGGGGAGGAGATAGGAGAGGGGGGCAAAAGGCATGTTACAGGCATCTCCTGCCAGCTGCAGAACCCAGGCATTACGGAACTTTAGGCCTCCAGAGAAGGGAGGACTGGACCTCAATCCTAAGAGAAACCAGAACAGAACCAGAATTCGAGTTCTCTGCCAAGAGGAGGTGATTAGTCTCCAATCCTCAGATCAGGCTGAGGCCCTTTGACCAGATTCCTACGTCCAGGACTAGAAAAACAGGGAAGGATAGGAAGGGTTAAGGAGAGGAAAGAGAGAGGGAAGGGGAGAGAGGTCAATAAAATCTCTTGTTCCTTATTGGTCGGGGCATTCTGGCCAGTTGTCTGGGTCAGGAGGAGACCAGGGACAAAAGGGTCCCAGTTGCAGTCACTGGGTCTGGTCCATCAGCAGGCAAGCTGGCCTCTGAGTACCCCGAGTGGTCAGGATGTCAGTCATAGTGAAGAAGAGTCCCACCAGCGTCACCATTTGTTGCAGGAAGGGGATCCCTTCTAGGGCCCAAAAGTGGGCTCTCAGCTAACACTCAGAAATGAATTGGTCAAGGAGATACAGACAAAGCAAGAGATTTTATTGGAAAGAGGCACCCGGACAGAGAGCAGCAGGGTAAGGGAACCCAGGTGAACTGCTCTGCCATGTGGCTCGCAGTCTCGGGTTTTATGGTGATGGGATTAGTTTCCGGTTGTCTTTGGTCAAGCATTCTGATTCAGAGTCCTTCCTAGTGGCCCACGCATTGCTCAGCCAAACTGGACACCAGCAAGAAGGATTCTGGGAGGTGACTGGACACATGGTGTAACCTCTTGACTTCTTGAACTCTTCTGGTTGGTGGTAACTTATTAGTTCCATGCCCCTTATCAGGACCTCCTGTCATAAAACAACTCATGCAAATGGTAACTATGGTGCCTGGTCGGGGTGGGCGGTTTCAGTCAGTGGGTTTCCTTTAACACTTCCAATGAATACTCAGGGTTGATTTCCTTTAGGATTGACTGGTTTGATCTCCTTGCTGTCCAAGGGGCACTCAAGGGTCTTCTCGAATACCACAGTTTGAGGGCATCAATTCTTCTGCCCTCAGCCTTCTTTATGATCCAACTCTCACATCCATACATGACTGCTGGAAAAACCGTAGCTTTGAATAGATGGACCTTTGTCAGCAAAGTGATGTCTCTGCTTTTTAGTACGCTCTCTAGGTTTGACATAGCTTGTGTTAAAAAACAAACTCTCTAGTATGAATACAGGTCCTTTCTCTGCCCTGCCCCCAAATATATCCTGCTGTTGTATGGTAGTGAAATGAACTCTAAGCCTGAGGTCAGATTCAGCCCAGTCTCTGTGGCAAACTCACTGAATATCTTATCACAGGCCTGTGTTAAGTTTTTCTTGGGGATTTAAATCCGTGTTATTGCATACTGGATTTACCTACCTTGGGAATTTAGTTCCTTTTTTATTTCTTAACACACTCCCTCTGTTTCATCATATCTATTTCCTTTCTCTATCCTCAGCTCCAACAAATATGAATTTTCCAAAAAGCACAGAGAAGTGTATTATACTGATTGTATCTGTTATTTGTGGTTGTTCTTCTAGTTTATAGTAATGAAAAGATAGAATTTTCTCCTTTGGCTCCTTTTGTTCTTTTGCATTCTTAATTTTTCTATTTTGCTTTCCCTCACCAAATTTTTGATCTCTGAAACAGCAATTTAAAATAGCTATCCAAAGGTATACATACCCACCACAGAGTTTGTTGCCAAGCATACAAATGAATGGATTCTTTATTGAACTGTGAAATGCCTACACAGCAGAGTCTATGTATAGAGCTGCGATGGAGACTTAGAAATGGCCTCTCTCATGGATATTATCAAGATGACAGATTCCAATGGACTTAGAGTTTCATTTAGTTTAATAGTCTATCAATGCTGTTTAATGAAACAATGTGATTTTCTTCTGCCGTGGTCTCAAAAGCCAAGGGAAGTTCAGGTCCTGGCCATTCGAAACTACTCACCATGACCGACACTTTCCACGCTCTGATTCTTTTTTGGCTCATGAGTGTGACTTTCCATCTGCTGAGAACACTGTTCTTTCCCTGCTCACTGGGAAGCTTTTCCTGGTCCCAAACTAGCCTAGGTGCTCTCCAAGGGCTCCCAAAGGTCCTGGCCACTCCTCTTGAGCATGCACAATGCTGATTTGCAAGTCATTGTTGATATGTCTGTCCCTTTTGACTAAAAGCCCTTACTAAGCCAGGCACCTCTTTGGAAGCTGAAGAGGCCTATGGATCTTAAGTTGTAAGTAAGTGCATGAGATAAAACATGTTGGGCTCCAGTTGGGGGGCAATGTGGAATGAAGCACATTCTACTCTGAAAAGCAAATGGTAGTTTAGAGACTATAAAAAGACAGAATCTGAAATATCCCCAAACTCTTGATGAGTTACCATTTTTCTCCCCTCCAGAACACCCCCAGCCTAGATTCAGTATAGCTCTAAACCCAGAGATGGGCACTGGTGCCGATAGTGAGGGCTTCCCCAGTGACTCAGCGGTAAAGACCCTGACTGCTGTGCCGGAGATGCAGGAGACACGGGTTTGATTCCTAGGTCAGGAAGCTACCCAATCCAGTATTCTTGCCTGGGAAATGCCAGGGCAGAGGAGCCTGGTGGGCTTCAGTCCATAGGGTCGCAAAGAGTCAGACACGACCGAAGTGACTGAGCGTGCACAGACGCCTATAGTGTCCCACTCAGGTCCTGCCTTAGGGAGCAGGAAGCGTGTCTCCTAGTACTGAGAAGTGGTGGGGAAGTCCCCTGTTTTGTTTTTCTTTTCTCCATTCTCTTGTGCCCCAGACCCCCAGCCATCCGGTCATGCCAGGGGCATGACAGCTCAGAGGATCCTAAAACTGAGGGAGAAGGATCTTCCCTTTGATCAGAAGAGCTGAGGGCCCAAGAGTGTGGAGCAAACTCCCAGTGCCTTGTGTCCTTTCTGCCCCCCACTGCTGTCCCTGGACACGCACGCAGCTGTGGGAAATGCATAGCAGAGCAGGCCGAGCAGAGCACCAGCTTTTTGCTAAGGGGCCAAAAAGCTGAAGCCCCTGGGAACTGGAAAGTACCAGAGAGAAGGAAGCACTAGGGAAAGCAACTATAAAGTTGTTTGTGAACTTCTGGACTCACCCCTGAGATGCTCAAGAATAGATCTGACCTCAAATAGCACACCATAAATTCTGAGAACTACAAAACAGACCATTGCCCAGGTTCCAGACTGGTTACTGGGTGGTGTACATAGGCTCATATCTGAAATCTTGGAAAACAGGATTTATTTTAGAACCATAACCCATGGCAGACTAGGTGGAACTCAATCTGGTAGGCTCTGATTTTTTTAAAAAAATAGACAAAATCTAAACATATAACATATAACATAATCATCCAAATGTTCATGAAACAATTAAAAATTACTCAACACATATGGAGAACTGGGGAAAATGTCAATTTGTATGGGAAAAGACAGCTAACAGAAGCCAATACTTAGATAACACAGAATTTAAATCAACTATTATAAAAGTACCCCAACACATAAGAGGAAATATTCTTAAAATGAATGAGGAGATTAAAAGTCTCACAAAAGAAATAAAAGATATAAAGAAGAACCAAAAGGAAATCTTAGAATGGAAAAAAGACTACAACCAGTGTAAGAACATCACAGGATAGGACTCAACAGCAGAATGGGGATGACAGAGGAAAGAGCCAGTGAACTTCAGTATAAATCAATAGAAATTGTAAAATCTGAAAAATACAGAGAAAAAGATTAAAGGCAAAAAAGAACAGAATATCATCAGCTGGTGGGGAAATACCAGATAGTCTGACAATCTTATCACAGAAGTCTTAGAAAGGATACGGTGCATAGAAAATGTCCGAGGAAACAATGGCTGAAAACCCTGCCAAATCTGTAAAAAGGTGTAATCCTACAAGAAGGCCAAGAAACCCCAAACAAGATAAACCCAGAGAATCCATGCCCGGACACATCATTATTAAACGGATGAAAAGTAAAGAAGAAAAAGCAACATTTAAAGCAACCAGAGGAAAACAACACTTTACTTATAGGAGAACATGATTCAAAAAGTCACAGATCTCTCCAGAAGGAAATGGAACATTTTTTAAAAAAACTGTCAACCCACAATTCTATGTCCAGTTTAAAAAAAAAAAAAATCCTTCAGAAACGAAATAAGAACATTCTTAGGTGAAAAACACACGAGACTTCACTGTCACCAGTTCTATGGTTTCAGGGTGAGAAATGACACCAGAAGGAAAGCTGAAAGATCAAAAATGAAGGAAAAGCAGCAGAAAAGGCAACATTTGGGTAAATGTGATAGACTCTTCTCCTCTTGAGTCCTTTAACTGTGTTTGATGGTGAAAAACAAAAGTTATGACATTGTCTAGTATGATTTCAATGCATATTGATATAACAAATACAACAATGGCAACATAAAGAAGGGAGGGTAAAGGTACCTATATAGTGATAATGAATCACTTAGAGCAGAAAATGTCGACTTTACATGGACTATGAAAAGTTGAGTGTGTTTATTTTAATCCCTACAATAACAGCTTAAAGGTTATACGAAATAGTAAAAATGCAATAGATAAAATAAAAAATAAAAAAGTTTAAAGAACCTAAAATAAAAGAAGAAAATGGAAAATACAGAAACTAAAAATAAAGAGACAAGGAGAAAACAAATAATAAAATGGTATACCTAAATGCTAAATACCAATAATCACATAAAATGTAAGTGGACTGAACATAATGAAAAGACAGGTTATCAGAACAGATTTCAAAAATGACTTAATTATATACTGTTACAAGAAACTCATTTCAAATATAATGACCTCAGTAGCCTAAAAGATGGAAATATACATACATACATATATATATATTTCCATCTTTTACTTTTAGGCTGCTGCTGCTAAGTCGCTTCAGTCGTGCGACCCCATAGACGGCAGCCCACCAGGCTCCCCCGTCCCTGGGATTCTCCAGTCAAGAACACTGGAGTGGGTTGCCATTTCCTTCTTCTAGTTTACCCATTAAAGCATGGCCCTTCTGAGGTCTCTGTTGAATGTGCAGGTACTTCAGTGATCTCCCCACTTTGGCTCATTGGAACTTGGTTGTCTCCCAGTTCTGTGTGAGTATGGAAAATTATAGCTTACACTTTTTAGATTTTCTGACTCAAGAGGATGCCGAAGCAAGTTTCTGGAGTTCTTCCTTGGTGTAGTGCCTTTCTCTCAAGTGTTCTGTCCTGCAAATTTCAGCTGCTTCCATGACTCTGATCTTTGTCTTTTCTAGTTAACAAGACCACTTTTTTGAAATGAGTTTCCGAGAAGGCAATGGCAACCCACTCCAGTACTCTTGCCTGGAAAATCCCATGGACAGAGGAGCCTGGTAGGCTGCAATCCGTGGGGTCGCACAGAGTCGAACACGACTGAAGTGACTTGAAAGCAGCAGCAGCATGTATGCATCTCACTATTCAGAAAAAAAGGACTTCCCAGGTAGCAATAGTGATAAAGAACCTGCCTGCCAATGCAGGAGACAAGAGATTCGGGTTTGATCCCTGGGTTGGGAAGATCCCCTGGAGGAGGGCATGGGAACCCACTCCAGTATTCTTGTGTAGAAAATCCCCATAGGTAGAGGAGCCTGGTGGGCTACAGTCCATGGGGTCGTAAAGAGTCAGACATGATGAAGCGATTTAGCATGCATGCACATTCAGAAGAAAAGTGGACTGGCTAGAGTAATATGGGACAAAACAGATTTCACAGCGAAGACAACTACCAGAGATAAAAAGAGACAATATGTAGTGATAAGAGGGTCAGTTCACAGGAAGACACACAACCCTAAATGGATATGTACCAAATAAATGAGTTTGAAAATTTATGAAGCAAAAACTAATGATATGAAAAAAGAAACAGACAAATATACAGTAATAGCTGGAGACTTCAACATTCCTCTTGCAATGATCAGTGGAACTGGCAGACAGAAGACAAGCAAGAGTATAATATACAAAACTGAATCATACTATAAACAACTGGTTCTAATTGACATTTATAGAACACTGTAGCCTCCCAGGCTCCCTGTTCCATGGGATTCTCCAGGCCAGAATACTGAAGTGGGTAGCTTTTCCCTTCTCCAGGGGATCTTCCAAACCCAGGTATTGAACTCAAGTCTCCTGCATTGCAGGCAGATTCCTTATGGTATGAGTCATGAGGGAAGCCCATTTATACAACACTCCACTGCAAAATAACAGAATATACATTCTTCTCAAGTGCTCATGGAAGCTTTGCCAAAACAAACCAGATCCTGTGTTGTAAGATAATTTTCGAAAAAAATTTTTAAAGAGCTGAAATCATGCAAACTATGTTCTCTGCCTGTAATTAGAGAATGGACTGTGAAATGACTTAAACAGGAACCAGTGTGTTGAGAGACCCTAAAGACTTTAAGAAAAATGGACACATTTTGTTTAACCCAACTTGTGCTCACTGTTGATGATCATGAACTGGCCGCTACTGGCTGTCTTAACTGTCTTGTGTTGTAGCACCTGCCTTATTTTTGAGAATCTCCTGTTTCCATCCTCTAGTGTGTTTGGTGCTCAGATGTGTCCAACTCTTTGCGACCCCATAGACTGTAGCCTGCCAGGCTCCTCTGTCCATGGAATTCTCCTCTGTCCGTGGGCTGCCATTTCCTACTCCATGGATCTTCCCAACCCAGGAATCGAACCCCTGTCTCCTGCATTGCAGGCAGATTCTTCACCATCTGAGCTACCAAGGAAGCCCACCCTGTAAAGGGAACAGTATATTTAATTGTGATCCTGTAGAAGGAAAAATCGAAACCAAAAGGAGAAGAGGGTGGAAGCAGATGAGATGGCTGGATGGCATCGCCGATTCAATGGCCATGAACTTGAACAAACTCAGGGAGATGGTGAGGAACAGGTAGGCCCAGCATGCTGCAGTCCATGGGGTCACAAAGAGTCAGACACAACTTAATGACTGAGCAACAACAATAACAGAGGGAACACAATTAAATATGCCAGTCCTTCCTCCAGAATTATGCACAGAATTATTGTTATCAAAGATGGTAGATTACTATCCAAACAAAGTGCTGGGGGAATTAGTGTTTGAGATTTCCTGTGCCCTGCTGGACAGGACTTGGTAGGTGCATGAGACAGTAATAAGATTTTGCAAGTGGGAATGATTCAGGCTAACAGGGAGTCTGGGGTGAGGGTCGAATGGAGGATGCATACGTGGTACTTGGCATGAGGGGCACCAATGGGAGATATATGGAGCCCTGAAAACTGAAGCTGGAAATGGAACTGAAGAGCCCTGCTTGTGCTCAGCTAGTAGCAGGGCTGGTGGAGAACTCAATCACTGGAAGTTTCTGGAAAAAGCTGCACAGACTGGATGAGCTGCTACATTTCACTGACCTTATCACATACCAACAATCTCCTCGTTGGTCCATAGACCTGAATAAAAGAATGAGAAAAGCTAATCAGTCATTTCACTAAGTCAAGCCTAAGATGCTCTTGAGTGTAAGAGCTACCATTATTTTATGCACCAATAAGAAGGGAAAAATACTTCCAATAGACTGTGAGGGGCACCTTTAACAACAGTCCCGAGAGCCATATGAATCAATCCCACAAGCTTTCTTTGAAGTCAGTCTTCCTCTCTTCTGAGGGATCTGCAGTGAAACAAATATTTTGGAAATAGAAAGCAGCAGAGCTTGCCTGGCTTCGTGAGTATCTTCCTTTCTGCTGGCTCTAAGGCACCCGGTTGTTCCTTTACAAGAAAACGTGGACTCACGGTCATTTCTCTGTGACAAAGACTCTTTCAGCAATATCACATGGCTTGGCCTCTGTGCCTTTCTGTGTACAAACTAGCTTGTCATTTTAGTGCTGAATCACAGTGAAAAAGTTTTGGAGAACGTTCTGAATGGCAGTTAAGCACACAGGTTAAACTAACAGATACCTGAGCTGAAGTGAAGGCAGTGTAAACAGCTGTGACCAAGTGGATGGACATGCAAGGGCCAAGGCTGCCATGTCATGACCGCCACCGGGCCGATGGCTTTTGAAAGACGCCATTGGCTCAGATGCACCTGGATTCCGGAAATGTTAAATTCTGCAAAACTGTGGGCACTTCTTTGGTGGTCCAGTGGCTATGACTCTGCATTCCCCAGTGCAGGGGCCTGGGTTCCATCCCCAGTCAGGGAGCTAGATTCATATGCTGCAACTAAGAATTCACAGACTACAACTGAAGACCCCGAGTGCTGCAACGAAGACCCAGCACAGCCAAATAAATATTAAAAATATACATATATATATTTTGCAAAACTGTGTATCTTAGGATCAGTAAAATANTGGCTATGACTCTGCATTCCCCAGTGCAGGGGCCTGGGTTCCATCCCCAGTCAGGGAGCTAGATTCATATGCTGCAACTAAGAATTCACAGACTACAACTGAAGACCCCGAGTGCTGCAACGAAGACCCAGCACAGCCAAATAAATATTAAAAATATACATATATATATTTTGCAAAACTGTGTATCTTAGGATCAGTAAAATACAGCTGTTCTGTTAGATTCCATGACTTGGGAGAGAGTTCAGCCCCTGTTTTTCTTGAATGTCCTCCTTTTGCCTCTGTTCTAGAGTTCCACATGGAGCTCACCTTGAGTAGGAAGAACAATAAATGAGTAAACAGAAAAATCATCACATTTTTTACGTGTGACAAAATGGGGGTAGGGTTAGATGGAGACTCATGGAAGGGCCAGGGTACAGTGTATTATGCATTTGTGCTGAGCTCTTGCAGATCTTACAGAGTTCTGACTAAGTCAACATTTGGATTTTGGTCTCTGAGAATCACTGATGGCCTGCAGAGGGAAGACCTGTTTCAAAGTTTGCCTGGAACTGAGGCGTCTCCTGGGGTGTGGGAATTTCAGTCCTAAAGGGAGCACTTCCAGGCAAACTGGCAAAGTTGGTCACCAGATAGGGCTTCTAACTCTATTTCCTTTTAGTTTAATATTTGCGTTATTATTTCCATGTCTAATTAAGCCTGATAATAAACCTACAAGTGTGACTTTTTTCTTTTACTTTCATCTCTCCTGATTTCATAGAAAGAGGTTAATTTGACAAACATGAGTCAAATCTCATTGTTACTAAATTGATTCCATTCAGTCACTTGACAACACTGATTCAGTTCCTAGTTAAGTCCTGTGGGGGCTACAGTGATGGGTCAAGGTGGCTGCCAGGGGTAAGAAGACTTGTCCAAAAAAGCTGGAAGAGATAAGGTGGCAGCCTAAGAGCACGTTCACCAAAGTCCCCAGGGGCTCAGAGAAGGTAGGTGAGAGCAGAGGTGAGGAGGGCAGGGGAAGCTGCTTTCATTTTGTGATTCTGTGCTTTTATTTCACTTTAGATAAATAATGCAAGGGCTTCCCAGGTAGCTCAGTGGTAAAGAATCTGCCTGCAATGCAGGAAACTCAGGTTCAGTGGGATCAGGAAGATCCCCTGGAGAAGGAAATGGCAGCCCACTGCAGTATTCTTGCCTGGAGAGTCCCATGGGCAGAGGAGCCTGGTGGGCTACAGTCCAAGGGGTTACAAAGAGTTGGACACAACTGAGCAACTAAGCACGCACGCACACAAACAACAGAAACCAACATTTTCAAAGAAGAGTAATTTTCTTTGCCTTTGAAGTGACTTAAAGGCAAAAGCAACTCCATTCTTTCATGGGAGGACTCATTTTGGTATGCCTTTGTGTTTTTCAACTAAAAGACTAACTGAACTCTGGACTACAAGTGCTTTCATGATTCTTGGAACTATATACATATATCTATATATTAATATTTTTCTCTTTAAAACAACAAAACACAAATTCTTGGCTTTTCCTTCTGGCAAGGGGCCCACCACACGGTGAAGTCATTTTCGTGTCTGTATACAAATGGGGTAATTAGATTGTCAGTGATACTACAATCTTTATTTATCTTCACAAGCCCTCAGTGAACTTTATGTCTGATCTCTGCCTTCAGTTCAGGGTTGATGTGTAAATACTCACACACCTGCCGGAATATTTCAGAACCATCACATGAGTTCTTCCTCCCTCCCTTACCCCTCGGCATCTCATTTTCCCATTATAGGTCATAAAAAACAGTCTTTAACTACCAATCATATAGAATACCATGACCAGACTTACGGATGTTGTAATCTGAATGAAGAAATCAAGCTCTCCACTCCATCACTCCTGTTTATTGTTATTTTTTTTTAAAGATGAAAGTTGTCAGATGGAAATGGGGGGGTTCACTCCTTAACCTGTTCTAAAACTTTTTTTTGCTCATATATGCCAAGAAAAGATAAGTGTGAGAGAGTGTGTGTGCTTGAAGCAAAGATTAGAGGAAACCCCAAAGCCTTTTTTTTTTTTCAAACCCCAAAGCCTTAAAGTTAAGTAAAATTTGGAATCAACGTTTAAATTAGGCATGCTTTACAGACTGATGTTATTTGAAATCTGAATAGCTGATGTCAAAAATAGATTTTCCTTTCTTTCCAGAGTGTGGCAAAAAATAACCACATGCCTTTCCTGGACTCCTGACTCTCACCCCAAAGGGTTTTCTTGTATAGGAACCAACAATTCCTTGGATGGAAACACTGGATAGGCTAGTCATTATTTTGAGATTTAGAAGACTGCAGATTCTTGGCAGCCCTCGGTTGTTTTTCTAGTAGTAGGCAAGTGGTTGGACAAAAAAGCATGAAGCAGATCCATGCTGCTGGCTTTGGGTTCTTTGAACAAATGAGACAGGTGAGCCGCTGCCCTGCTCATCCGCCTTCTTTGTTTGGTGAGCAGTGAGGAAAAAGTGGTAGCATCTGCGAAGCTGCTGTGGGATCCTCGTTTCCTGGAAACAACCCAGCCCTTCCTCTTTGCCTTTGGGGGTCGCCAGCCACTTGAGGAAGACCTAAGCGATGCCTGCCTGTTGCCAGCACAGCTCATGTAGGGGTCAGAAATAGTAGGATTGCTTGTGTAGGGAGAACAATCACTTCATTGTCAGATTTTTTCCCCACTCTTCATCCAAACGCTGGGTTGCTTTGTAGCACAGTTGGAGACACTGTGTTGAGAAGCCTTTGCTCATGGCAACGTTTCCTCTGTTCGTTTTCTGCTGCTTCTTGCATTGGAAAATTCCATCCTTTAGCACTGGGATTATATGTCACCATGGCTGAAATCATAGACACAGTCGACTTAATTGGCTGCAAGCATGAGAGATAGCCAGAGAGAATGGGAGACAGAGAGCATTCCCTTGCATAAAGAGAGGATTGAACGAGGTCAGTGAACCAGAGAACCAGCACGTCACAAACCCTCAGGGGGTCATGAAAATCTTCCCGGGTTTCCTGTCTTTAGAAGCAAAAATAATGCTGGTTAAAAATGTTTTAAAGAAGAAAGAAAAGATATTTAGGATTGGCCATAATCGAGCTGGGTGTGGCATCTGAGGGCCCCATTATTCTAGGACTTTGTGTATTTTTGAAATTTAAATAATAGGAAGTTTTCAGAAAGTATTTATTTTTCATCTCAGAAAGATCGCAGACACCCCCCCCCAACCCCCGGTGGGTATCAGGGTACACATGCGTGGCAGGAAGAGCAGTTCAACTGAGCATGCGCCGGCCGATTTCACTGTGCGCTGAACCACCCCCATCCCCACCACCCACACCCCTTGCTTCTAATTGATGTACAGTTTCAAATGGCCTTTATTCTTCGCCATATGTGCTTTGGTCTATATCCTGAATGGATCATTTGTTAAGAGACTAGAAGCATTAGCAACACAGATGCTGAAATTGGTGTTAATAATTCAGCAAACTGCCTGACGATACTGTTCACTTTATCTAAAGACCGTCTTCTTCGCTTCAAAAGTCTGACCCTCTGAAGAGGCCCCTGGACCTCCACAACAGTGTTACAGAAAGAAAAGACAGCTCTAATTATGTCTACATTTGATTTTCATTTAATCAAGAACAAACCAGTTCTACAGAAGTGACTATAAATAGCAGTTTGGTTGATTTTTTTTAAAGCACAAAATATAAGAATTTCAGATATGAGGTCATGAAAGGAAGTTTTGATGATCCAAACCTATACTTTAATGTGAGTGTCAAACAGTTAACACAACAAGACTGAGCGACTTCACTTTCACTTTTCACTTTCATGCATTGGAGAAGGAAATGGCAACCCACTCCAGTGTTCTTGCCTGGAGAATCCCAGGGACAGGGGAGCCTGGTGGGCTGCCATCTGTGGGGTCGCACAGAGTCAGACACGACTGAAGTGACTTAGCAGCAGCAGCAGCAGCAGCAGCAACTCATTTATTGACTTCCTCCCTGTATCCAATGGCCTTGAAGTGGCTGTCATAAAATTTATTGTTTAGTGTTTCCTAACAACACTGGGCACAGAAATGGTAGAAATTTCTAGAAATAGGTCATGTAGGTACTTTGTAAGTTTCTTGGGTTTTAGACATGCACTCCTGAAATCCAGTGTTAATCCTCACGTTTTATTCAGCGTTGAAATATGTTGGCTATTGAGGGTGATACTAATATGAGATTAACAATATATGGGGATAAAATATAGACTTCTGTTTTCACTCCCAGTTTCTTTCTCATAGTACACCATCTTGGACATCGTCTGTGCTTGCCTCTCACCTTCTGGCCCACCTTTGATGCCAGCTGTTGCTAGGCAACCAGTTTTGTGCAGCTGTAACCACAGGGTGCCTTGTTTCAGCTGCATCCTCTGTCTCCCTTTCAGCCCTGGCTTTCTCTGGACATTGCCTGGTATACACGCGTGTGCAGCCTGGAAATTGTGAGAGTGTCAACACTTCATGAAACAGAGCTCCGAAAGGAAACAGGAGTTTACGGGACAATGCTTCCCTTTTTCCTCCCTCAGTCTGAAAATCCAGGTGAGTTCCACACAGCTTCTTAGGGGGTCCGCAGCAGAGACGTAATGGATCACGTGGCCACTTTCTCTCCCTCCTCGCCTGCTTCACTCTCTCCTGCCCTCGACTCTTGCCGACTGGGACCACTCTACAGACTAGCCTTCCTTTACAAAANAGTCTGAAAATCCAGGTGAGTTCCACACAGCTTCTTAGGGGGTCCGCAGCAGAGACGTAATGGATCACGTGGCCACTTTCTCTCCCTCCTCGCCTGCTTCACTCTCTCCTGCCCTCGACTCTTGCCGACTGGGACCACTCTACAGACTAGCCTTCCTTTACAAAAGTCCCTGTCACAGGCTCTGCTTTCTGTGAGGAACCCAGGCTAAGATGCTAAGGTAATTTAGAGTGAAGATAGAAGGTGAATTCCTAAGAGGTTGGTTGGGATGTGTGTGTCTATGAAAGTGCAAGTGTTAATCGCTCAGTCCTGTCTGACTCTTTTCAAACCCACAGAATGTAGCCAGTCAGGCTCCTCTGTCCATGGAATTTTCCAGGCCAGAATACTGGAGTGGGTTGCCTTTCCCTTCTCCAGGGAATCTTCCAGACCCAGGGCTCAAACCCAGGTCTCCTGTGCTGCAGGCAGATTCTTTACCATCTGAGCTACTACACATCAACAGGTCTGTGAATGGGGTTCAAAGGAAAGTTTGGGAAATCCTAGACTGAATGGCCATTGGGTTTACAGTGACATGTAAAGTTAGAATTGCCAGATTCCCATCCGGCTCTAACAGGTTCATGAGTATCTGAGTCTTCCACGAAGACAAGTATAAGAAGATCCCTAAGTCTCATCAAGCCTGTCGAATAGTTGTATGTGTGACATCAGGAAGAAGCAGAGAACAAAACCAAACAGAGCATTCTGACAAGCATGCAGAAAGCCTGCTATCCCAGGATACTTCTGTACTGTTTCCAGATCTGGTCATAAAGCTGTGAGTGGTGCTGGTGTATCCCAAGGAAATTGCTGGCCTCACTCTAGGCATGGTCTCTGTCTCTGAGGAGACCAGGTAGGTCGGGCTTCTCTGCTTCTATCATGGCCCACCCCAAAGAAGCAGAATCTTCGCACTAGCCAGGTTGCTGGGTGGCGGCTCAGTTCCCTCCCTGTGCCTCTCTGGACCTGTGTCGTCTATTCCAGGAGTTCTGAGTGTGATCCCTGAACGAGACCATCATTTTCTGAACGCACATATCCCCAGGAGGCAGGTTAAACGTGCCAGTTCTTGGATCCCACCCTACCTCTACAGCAGTCTGGTCTGACAGGCCTTCCAGGAGATTCTGATGCTGGCTCTAGTTTGAAGACCACTGCCCTTGGTCTTTTCCTGTACACCTGGCATTCAAGCTTTGGTGGCCTTCAGTGTTGATTTCACACTCCTGCCCGGAGGATGGGCTTAGGGAACCGAAGGTTACTTGACTAGCTCAGAGATGAGAAAGAGGCTAGGACTGTGTAGGTAGCTACCCAGCTTACAAACAGATTATGTTCTCGACTTTGGAAGTCAGCTGTTTGGAATGTGAGCTGTTTTCCTGGGAGAGATAGACAGGTTCCCATGCCAACATACTTAATCCTGAATCCAGCTGAAAGATTGCTGTGTCAAACAAAATAGAGATTCCCAATGCTCTTGTAATATTAGAAACCAGTCAAAGCAGAATAAGGCAATAAATGCTAATATTGGTGGTAGAAAGAGAGGTTGGGCTTCCCAGGTGACTCTGGTAGAGAATCTGACTGCCAATGTAGGAAATGTGGATTCCATCCCTGGGTCAGGAATATCCCCTGGAGAAAGAAATGTTAACCCACTCCAGTACTCTTGCTTGGGAAATCCCATGGACAGAGGCACCTGGTGGGCTACAGTCCATGGGGTCACAAAGAGTCAGACACGACTGAGCGACTTAACAACAAAGCAGCAACAAAGAGGCTGATGTGGACATGGATGAAGAGGTGAGTGGGGATTTGTCGAGGCTATAGTGAGCGGCTGGCCTTTCTCTTTAGAATATCATGAGACTAATTCCTTTAGTTAGACTTTAGTAAAACGTAGTTCTGGACTGTCACTTTATCTTTTCCTGAAGTCAAATGTCTCACTGGGAGGGAGGTAAAGGATTCTGAGACGAGTTGGCAGGAGCTGAAAAGGCAAGCAGAAAGAGAATGTGGGTTTGTTTCTTATTAACACAAGCATCAGCAGAGACAGAATTAACTTGAGTTGTGAACAGTGAGCGATGGATGGGTAGAGAGAGGACAAAAAGCAGACGGAAACTGACTACACAGTGCGGGAGCTGCTGTTCTGGAAGTGTTTCCTCCCACCGTCCTGTCCCAAGAATGGGCCCTAAACAACCACGTTTCACGTCCTCCTGTTCCCTCTCTGGTCACAGATGGCAGGTGGCCCGAGGCCTTGACAGTGACCACTGATACAGCACAAGAAGATGGCTCAGACCAATCCATGTCCCTCTTTTGCCTTCTAGGCATTTGAACTTAGAAATACCCAGAACGTTTGTCCAGTCTATGATGATAAAAGGTACATGGCCGGCTGTGAGCAATTTTGTTGTTGTTCAGTTGCTCAGTCACGTCCGACTCTTTGTGACCCTGTGGATTGCAGCACACTGGGCTTCCTTGTCCTTTATTAGAGCTCCCAGAGTTTGCTCAGACTCATGTCCATCGAGTCAGTGATGCCACCCAACTATCTCATCCTCTGTCATCCCCTTCTCCTCCTGCCTTCAGTCTTTCCCAGCATCGGGGTCTTTTCCAACAAGTCAGCTCTTCACATCAGGTGGCTGAAGTATTGGAGCTTCAGCTTCAGTATCACTCCTTCCAATGAATATTCAGGGTTGATTTCCTTTAGGATTGACTGGTTGGATCTCCGTGCAGTCCAGGGGACACTCAAGAATCTCCTTCAGCACCACAGTTTAAAAGCATCAATTCTTTGGTGCTCAGCCTTCTTTAATGGTCCAGGTCTCACATCCGTACATGACTACTGGAGAAACCATAGCTTTGACTTTTCATGTTCTCAAATCAAATGCTCCTAGCTATGAGCATGTGTGGTGGCTAACATTCTTTCTTTGGGGGTTTGTGCGTGCATGCTTAGTCACTCAGTCATGTCTGACTCTTTGTGACCCTTTTCACTGTAGCCTGCCAGGCTCCTCTGTTCATGGATTCTCCAGGCAAGAATACTGGAGTGGGTTGCCATTTTCCTCCTTCAGGGGACCTTCCCGACCTGGGGATCAAACCCCCGTCTCCTGTGTCTGCAGCATGGTAGGTGGATTCTCTAACCACTGAACCATGGAGGATTTGAAGGCTTGGTGGTTTGCTATGTATTTATAAACCATTCTATTTTTGTACCATACAAATTATCCTTGCTGGTGATTGAATGGCTGGTTTTGGGGTGATGCAGTTGCCCTAATGGAATTAATTAATTGAATAATATTGCCTGACAAATGGCTCTGTAAACCAAAGAGGGATTGAGACTTAATTACTGATGTCATTTATCTCTCTATTTGCACCCCAACCATAAGTGACTCGTTTCTCATTAACTTTGGGTCATCTTCCAAAAGAAGAAAAGAGGCCAAAATATCAGGAAGGGAAAAAAAAAATACTGATGTCTTTGTTTCCCACCTCATTATCCTGATAAATCATAACAGACTCGGTTAATTAGATGGGCAGCCTTAACTGGCTGACTCCTGGCCAACAGTTACCTCAGAGAGAAGCGCCACAGCTCATTTCCTTCCCTCAGGAGGAGACGAAAGAGTCTGTAACAAAAGAAGAGATGTTTCCTCAGCCATGCTGGAAGGATCACAGTTGTCAAGGTGAATTTCTAGATGGAAGGTCTGCAGCTGTTTCAGGAGTGTTCCATTATGGTGGCAGCAGGGGGTACCTGACGCTGCCCTCCTAATCTAAGGGTTAGGTCATGCTCCTCAGTGCCTCCAACCCCCCGGGAGGATTAGAGACTAATTAAACCAGGGAACAGGTGTAATAGGGCATGATTTGATCCAGCCAAATTAATTGCTGAGATTGGGCTTGCACTTGGTAACTGAAAACAGTGAATTAACTACCCCCGGAATACAGCTAATCCTCCAATATCACGGCGTCTGTGTATAAAACAGAATGGACTCGTAGAGAACACAAACAAAGAGGGATTTGAAGTGAAGGCACAGGGCATCTTTGCCTGGGGAAGGCCAGGCAGCAAGCCTCAGCCCAGATGACGGCCATGCGTCCCAGCTGCCTGCCTGGGACAGTCCTCGGCTATGTCTGTCGTCCTCGCAGAGTTATTAATGGTGCCCTCTTTCGTCCTCATGAGGGCGTGTATGTGTGTGTGTGTGTGTGTGTGTGTGCGTGTGTGCGCGTGTGCTCAGTTTCTCAGTTGTGTTCGACTCTCTACGACCCCGTGGACTGTAACCCACCCACCAGGCTCCTCTGTCCATGGCATTTTCCAGGCAAGACCAGGGAGCAGATTGCCATTCCTACTCCGGGGCATCTTCCCAACCCAGGAGTCAAACCAGCATCTCCTACACTAGCAGGCACATTCTTTACCCCTGGGCCACTGGGAAGCCACTTCATTCTCATAAAACATCCCAATTTAAAATCTAGATAGTTATCGTATTCCAGTGTCAGTTTTCAGCTGCCTTTTTTCTCTACCAGAAGTGTGATGTTATAGGTTGAATTGTGTTTCTCCCAAAGATATGGAAGTTCTAATGCTTGTACCTGTGAAAGTGTCCTTATTGGGAAATTAAGGTCTTTGTAGACAATCTGCTTAAGATGAGGTCATCTGGGTGGACCCTCATCCAGGATGACTGTGTCCTTATAAAAAGGGGAAATTGGAATACAGAGACAGACGTGTACACCAGGCATAGGCCACGTGCAGACAGAGGCAGAGACTGGGTGGTCTTCTACAGGTGAGGGCTGCCCACGATGGCCAGCAAACCACCGGAAGCTAACGGAGGAGCCTGGGCAGATCCTCCGTCACAGTCCTCAGGAGGAACCAACCCTGCTGGCACCTTGATCTCAGACTTTCAGTCTCTAGAACTGGGAGCTGATACATCTCTGCTGTTTTAAGCTGTCCACTTGTGACATGTTGTTATGGCAGCTCTCGCAAACTAATTCCAGTAGGGACTGGTTTCAGAGCTGCTGAAAACCCTCTCATTGCTCTTAGCTTGTACGGTTCACAGTTCGCAGACACAATGAGCTGTCTGGGTGGCAAAGGCTGAGAAGTTGGTCAGTGAACAGGTACTGATTTCTCAGAACTGGGGAAGGGGGAGGGAGCAGACAGCAGACCTGGGGGGAGGGCTAAGCTGTCTCTTGCTCTTCATCTCCGTCTTCCCCACCTCAGCCGTCACAGATTTGGGGCATACTTATCTCTACCAGGCTCCGAGCTAGGGGCTGGGGGATATGGCAGAGCCTAACGTGTAAACTGTCAGCCAAGCCGTGGATGGCCCAGGGCTGGGAAGAGAGGTGGGAATGGCTGGAGAAAACAAAGCCATCACTTCTGTCAGCAGAACTCAGAGCCTTGGAGGAGGCTGCCTCTGAGGTGGATCTTCAGGAAAAGCTTCATGCAGTGGCCAGAGGCAGGGATGGGAGAAGCCCAAACTGTTAATCCCGGGTTCAGAAGAAAGGAACCCTTTGGTCCCTGGTCTCTCTGGCTGGTAGTTTCCAGGTTACTGGACTTGGAGAGGTCGCAGGTCACGTTCAGAAGCGCTAATTCTTTCTGAGCATATTGTGTGACTCTCTTTTCCCTGAAGCAGTTGGGTTGCTGCTTGTCTGGGTTACATTTAGGGGAGTGGCAGGACACTTCNAACCCACCCACCAGGCTCCTCTGTCCATGGCATTTTCCAGGCAAGACCAGGGAGCAGATTGCCATTCCTACTCCGGGGCATCTTCCCAACCCAGGAGTCAAACCAGCATCTCCTACACTAGCAGGCACATTCTTTACCCCTGGGCCACTGGGAAGCCACTTCATTCTCATAAAACATCCCAATTTAAAATCTAGATAGTTATCGTATTCCAGTGTCAGTTTTCAGCTGCCTTTTTTCTCTACCAGAAGTGTGATGTTATAGGTTGAATTGTGTTTCTCCCAAAGATATGGAAGTTCTAATGCTTGTACCTGTGAAAGTGTCCTTATTGGGAAATTAAGGTCTTTGTAGACAATCTGCTTAAGATGAGGTCATCTGGGTGGACCCTCATCCAGGATGACTGTGTCCTTATAAAAAGGGGAAATTGGAATACAGAGACAGACGTGTACACCAGGCATAGGCCACGTGCAGACAGAGGCAGAGACTGGGTGGTCTTCTACAGGTGAGGGGTGCCCACGATGGCCAGCAAACCACCGGAAGCTAACGGAGGAGCCTGGGCAGATCCTCCGTCACAGTCCTCAGGAGGAACCAACCCTGCTGGCACCTTGATCTCAGACTTTCAGTCTCTAGAACTGGGAGCTGATACATCTCTGCTGTTTTAAGCTGTCCACTTGTGACATGTTGTTATGGCAGCTCTCGCAAACTAATTCCAGTAGGGACTGGTTTCAGAGCTGCTGAAAACCCTCTCATTGCTCTTAGCTTGTACGGTTCACAGTTCGCAGACACAATGAGCTGTCTGGGTGGCAAAGGCTGAGAAGTTGGTCAGTGAACAGGTACTGATTTCTCAGAACTGGGGAAGGGGGAGGGAGCAGACAGCAGACCTGGGGGGAGGGCTAAGCTGTCTCTTGCTCTTCATCTCCGTCTTCACCACCTCAGCCGTCACAGATTTGGGGCATACTTATCTCTACCAGGCTCCGAGCTAGGGGCTGGGGGATATGGCAGAGCCTAACGTGTAAACTGTCAGCCAAGCCATGGATGGCCCAGGGCTGGGAAGAGAGGTGGGAATGGCTGGAGAAAACAAAGCCATCACTTCTGTCAGCAGAACTCAGAGCCTTGGAGGAGGCTGCCTCTGAGGTGGATCTTCAGGAAAAGCTTCATGCAGTGGCCAGAGGCAGGGATGGGAGAAGCCCGAACTGTTAATCCCGGGTTCAGAAGAAAGGAACCCTTTGGTCCCTGGTCTCTCTGGCTGGTAGTTTCCAGGTTACTGGACTTGGAGAGGTCGCAGGTCACGTTCAGAAGCGCTAATTCTTTCTGAGCATATTGTGTGACTCTCTTTTCCCTGAAGCAGTTGGGTTGCTGCTTGTCTGGGTTACATTTAGGGGAGTGGCAGGACACTTCGGAACATTCCACAGAACACCTTTGCAACGGTCCCTTGTCCCTGAGGCCTCACACTCCCATCCTTAGACCCGGGTTCCCAAGACGTATCGTCTATGCCATCTTGAATTTTGGTTTTCATCCCTTTGGCCAGAGTCTGAGGAAATAATTGAATCTATAGAATCCACACTGTGCATATATCTTTGAACTCTAGTTTTGGCCGTTCTAATTCAGCCCAATCAAAAAGGGCCACTGGGAGTGCCGTTTTAAAGGTGGATTTCTAGACTGGATATTAAAGGCACTGTTCACCTTCCGTAGTTGACTCCAATTATCTGTTTCTGGTGGGCCCAGGACAAAAAGTTTTAGAAGGCAGAACCGGGCTCCAGGTTTGTAGGCACAGCATCTATTATGTAAGCATACAGGTCTACATTTCAAAAATGAAAAAAAAAACAATAATAATTAAAATTTCTCTAGGCTTCTCCTGTCCAAACCACTCTTGCAAAATCACCTTTGGATGAGCTTTACGTGTCAGCAAATCAGAAACATGTGGTCTTAATTTCCTTTGAAATACACCAGGGGGACAAGGGGCAGTGGAGCTTGGCAGCCAGCTTCCTAGGGTTTGCCAAACCCCAAATATCTCACACTCTGTGAGAGCCATCCTGCTGGCCCCCAGCAGTCTCGTCTGGCCAGTCTGGCCTCTACATCGCTCGCTGTACCATCTAGGTTTTCTCTAACCATTAGGCTATTCTCCTGGTCCGTTTTAGCTGCCAGCAGGATGCTGTTAACACATGCTTAACAGGACTTTGGAAGAGGGAACAGTCCTGCAACGAGGTGTCAGGTCAGCTCCAGTCTTATCTGGACCAACAGGCCATCTTTGCAGCCATTACCGTGACTTTCACATCCAAACCAACTGTGAGAGAGGTTTTCCAACTTGATTTCCAGATGGGAAAGTATTTTACTTTTGTGGAGGATGAAGGTATATCAGGTCCCACATGTATTAGGTTTCACTATCTTCCAATATTCATGCCTCTCATCTAAAACATGTACACACTCTGCAAAGACCACAGCCATTCTCCCATGGGCTCCAAGGTAAATTTTGGGCCCACAGACCTCCAGGGAAAATAATGAAGTTTCCCTTAGAGGAGAGGAGTGCCACAGTCCAGTAGTTTTGATGTTCCCCTGAAACTCCCAGACCCTGGTCTACTCATGTAGCAGTGAAAATATGCTGATGAGCTCTGTGTCACCTGCTGGCCTCTTATTCTGTTTTTCATCTTGATATTAATGCCTTTCTTTTTCCTCCTATATGTTCTATGTTCTATGTCCAACAGTCTCTCTTGCCTAAAATAATAATATACATTAAATGCAACAGACAGGGACTTCCCTGGTGGCCCAGTGGCTAAGATTCTGCAGTCCTAATGCAGGGGGCTTGGGTTCCATTGCTGATCAGGAAACTAGATCCCATGTGCTGCAACTAACTGTTCACACGCCACAATTAAAGGTCCTGTGGACTCTTATGAAGATTGAAGGTCCCATGTGTGAGCAGCCTAATAAATAAATAAATTTTTAAAATGCAAAAGGCAAATTAAACCTTAAAAAGTACCTTTTGCATCCAAAACAACTAATGCTTTGGTGCCTAGTATGTGTCACGTATGTACATAGGCTGACTCTTTCATTATCCCCATCGCAGGAAAGAAGCATTGGAGGCAGCCCCAGAGAGACTTGAAGAACCTACAGATCACCCAGCTAGAAAATAACAAAGCGATAGCCTGGCCTTGGGCTGCTGGGTTCCAGAAATGGGCATTCTTTCAGAATTCACGCAGTCTTTGACTCCACTGTGATGGTTCATTTTATGCATCAATTTGACTGGCCCACAGGGTGCCCAGACATATTTGGTCAGAAGTTATTCTGTTATATTTTTGAGAGAGTGTTTTTGCATGAGAACGGCATTTAGATTGGTAGACTGAGTAAGTGGATTCCCTTCCCAAGGGAAGTGGGCCTCATCCAATCAGCTGAAGGCCTGCATAGAACACAGAGGCTGATCCTGCCCCGTGGAAGAGAAAATTCTTCCTGCCTGACTGCTTGGGCTAGGACGTCAGCTCTGTCCTGCCTTTAGACTTGAGCTGAAGCATCAGCTCCTTGTCAGTCTTACGCCTCCCATTCTTCAGGCTGGAACTTCTCCGTTGTCTCTCCTGGTTCAAAGGCCTTTCAATTTGTATTAGAACTACACCATTCCGTTCTTGGGTCTCCATCTTGCCTGCAGGTCTTGGGACATGTCAGCTTCTGTAATCACGGGAGTCAGCTCCTGATAAGAACTCTCTCTTTCCATCTCTCTCTCTTTTAAACTTTTAAATTTTGCGGGTATCGCCAGTGAGCAAACAAGGTTGCGATGGTTTCAGGTGAACAGTGAAGGGACTGAGCCATACACGTGGACCCCTTCTCCTCCAAACTCGCCGCCTCCAGGCTGCCTCCCAACACTGAGCGGAGCGCCCTGTACTGTACAGCAGGCCCTTGTTTGGTATCCATTGTAAACACAGCAGTGTGTGCATGTCCGCCAAACTCCCTTACCATCCCTTCCGGCTACCTTCTCGCCTACCCTGGCTACCAGCGCTTGCTCTTGAGGCCTGTGAGTCCGTTTCTGTTTTGTATGTAAGTTCGAGCCATCTCTATCTTTATGTGACATTGGTTCTCTTTTGTTCTAGAAGACTCTAACCTACTCATTTCTTATTTGATCTTCCAGCCAGTTCTGCGAGATGCGTGGGTCAGGTACTGTCACCTGGAAAATGAAAATGAGTGTGTACTGGTTCACACACACACATACACTTCACACACACTTCGGAGTGCGGAGCAGAATCCAGATCTCGTGCCTTTTCAGTGCTTCTTCCCCCGGGGCATCCACAGAGCAGGCACAGGTGGCAGAGCTGGGTCACTTTACAGGGTCATTTATCTCCAGACCTGTGATGGCAAGCCCTCCTTTTTGCAGAAAGATTTGCCTCTGACTACCAGACTTACCGAGGAGCCAACGTGGAATTCACAAATTCCACATTGTAAATTCGAGCTACCGACAGCAGTGCAACAGGGAATGAATCAAACCTTGCAACTTCCCACTTGGCATAGTGAGTCCAGGGAAAGGACGCCTGATAACAAAGTTACCCTCCAAAAAACTGAGTCTCAGTTGGGACACAGGTATCTGACTAGTACAATTTCTATGGGTGTGCCTACTCAGTGACTTCAGTCGTGTCTGACTCTTTGTGACGCTATGGACCTTAGTCCACCAGGCTTCTCTGTCCATGGGATTCTCCAGGCAAGCATAATGGAGTGGGTTGCCATGCCCTCTGTAGGGGAGGGCAAAATTTCATTGTCTTTGTTAGCAGATGTAATCTCCAAGGCCTTTCAATGTATCATAGCCTTGATGCTATTGGCACTTACTGAGGACTCAGTCCGTTCTCTCTCAAGGCTTTCTGTTTTTATCAAGCCACCCTTGCCTCAGAGTGAAGGAGAATTTATGTTGTCCCCACCCCCCATGGTGTTCAGGCTGGCAGTCCAAGACAGCAGTTGTTGAGCTGTTAAACTTAGAAGATGAGGCTTCCCCAGTGGTTCAGCAGATAAAGAATATGCCTGCAATGCAGGAGACACAGAAGACGTGGGTTTGACCCTGGGTCAAGAAGATCCCTGGGAAGAGGAAATGGTAACCCACTCTAGTATCCTTGCCTGAAGAATCCCATGGACAGAGGAGCCTGGTGGGTTACAGTCCATTGGTTGCAAAGAGTCGAACACGACTGTAACACTTTCTAAATTTAGAAGATATATCTGGATAAGAAAGCTGTGGTACATATACACAATGGAGTATTACTCAGCCATTAAAAAGAATATATTTGAATCAGTTCTAATGAGGTGGATGAAATTGGAGCCGATTATACAGAGTGAAGTAAGCCAGAAAGAAAAACACCAATACAGTATACTAACGCATATATATGGAATTTAGAAAGATGGTAATGATAACCCTGTATACAAGACAGCAAAAGAGACACAGATGTATGGAACAGTCTTTTGGACTCTGTGGGAGAGGGAGAGGGTGGGATGTTTTGGGAGAATGGCATTGAAACATGTATAATATCATGTATGAAATGAATCGCCAGTCCAGGTTCGATGCATGATACTGGATGCTTGGGGCTGGTGCACTGGGACGACCCAGAGGGATGGTACGGGGAGGGAGGAGGGCGGGGGGTTCAGGATGGGGAACGCGTGTATACCCGTGGCGGATTCATGTTGATGTATGGCAAAACCAATACAATATTGTAAAGTAATCAGCCTCCAATTAAAATAAATAAAATTTAAAAAAGATGTATCTGAACTGTTCATTGAAGGGAAGATTGGCGGAGTGTTTAAATATCTTTCTTGTTGTTGTTGTTCAAGTTTGCAGTTTTTTTTCGGACATGTACACACTCCTTTGCTTATTTGTTCATTTTAGTTTATAGCTGGCTGCACCCCGTTTGCTGGAGGTGGTGAGCAGGGGCTACTCTCTCGCCGTGGGACACGGGCTTCTCATTGCTCTGTTTCTCCTGTTACAGAGTGCAGGCTCTGCCACACAGGATTCAGGAACTGTGGCACAGAGGCTCATCAGTTGTGGCTCGTGGGCTCTAGGGCACAGACTCAGTCATTGTGCCCAGGCTCTAGTTGCCCTGGGGCATGTAGAATCTTCCAGATCAGGGATCCAACTAGTGTCCCTTGCACTGGCAGGTGGATTTTTATCTGCTGTGCCACCAGGGAAGTCCCATTTAAGCATCTTTAACTGCTCTTATCAAACGGTCAGAAGTTCAAGAGGTGGTGGCTGTGACCTTTGACTGCTGTTTCTAAGTAGCAGAGGGGGATTCTCTCCTGGGCTTTGGCAACCACAAGATCCCTGCATAACCCTCGGACACACCCCGTTTCTCCAGCCTCCTATCCTAAGCATGTTTGCATTGACACCTGTGCACGAAATGGATGGGGAAAGTGCACCCCTATGAGGCGTGCGACTCCCATGCACCTACCCCGGTTCTGCAGGAGCGGAGAGGATGGTGGTAGAGAAGGATGGCTAGGAGGGAGGGCTGGGTTTGTTGTTGTTCAGTTGCTAGGTCATGTCCAACTCTTTGCAACCCCGTGGACTGCAGCACGCCAGGCTTCCCTGTCCTTCACCGTCTCCTGGAGGAATTTGCTCAGATTCATGTGCATTGAGTCAGTGATGNGATGCTACAGCTGAAACTCCAGTACTTTGGCCACCTCATGCGAAGAGTTGACTCATGGGAAAAGACTCTGATGCTGGAAGGGATTGGGGGCAGGAGGAGAAGGGGACGACAGAGGATGAGATGGCTGGATGGCATCACTGACTGGATAGACATGAGTCTGAGTGAACTCCGGGAGTTGGTGATGGACAGGGAGGCCTGGTGTGCTGTGATTTATGGAATCGAAAAGAGTTGGACACGATTGAGCAACTCAACTGAACTGAAGTGAAATCAAATTTAGTTGTGTCTGACTCTTTGTGACCCTATGGACTGTCGCCTGCCAGGCTCCTCTGTCCATGGGATTTTCCTGGCAAGAACACTGGAGTGGGTTGCCACGCTCTCCTCCAGGGGATCTTCCCGACCCAGGAATTGAACCTGCATCTCTTAGGTCTCCAGCATTGGCAGGCGGGTTCTTACCGCTAGCGCCACCTGGGAAGCCCATTTTAGAACAATATCATTCTTTAAAAGTCAGGTGTGGGCTTCATACGGAGAACTTGTTGCTATGAGCAGCAAAGTTGAAAAGAGCATTTTCCATGGAAAAGATGAGCCTCAGACTCTTTTGTTCTGCCTGAAGCTGAAAGCTCCTAACTTCCACTGGCTTCTCTCTAATGGACGATGGGTAGATTTTCATACTTCTGAAAACTGCTGGTTTTTTCTCTGCCCGTTTAGGAAGCTCTTGTAAGCAGAGTTTAATAAGAAACACTGTGTCACATGGGAATGGTTTTATTTCCACAGTATCCACATGCAGCCTTGTCTTCAGAGTGACTCAAACGTGCTGGACAATGTAGTTGGGATCAAGGGGGAAGTGGAGGTGACTGAAACATTGGCTTCGAGGGAAGAAACCAAGCCAGGAGATCCACTCATTCGCACTGACCTTGGAGATAGATATCAATTAATGCTGCTGTTTCGCCCTGATTACTTGCCATGGGGCAAGCAGGGTTCCTCTTGTTCATGCATTGTAGCCGTGACCCTCTCAGTGTTGGATGCTGTTCCCAAGCGGCCTGGGAGCATCAGGTGGACCCTGGCACTGCCTGATCATACTCCATGTCAGCAGAGTTGTCCTTGCCAGCCAGCCCTCTTGTCATCAGTCACAGCACAGACTGACCTACACCCGGCTATGAAAAACTGGCAGCTTTCCACCTGTTTCCCTTCTGGAATAGTTCCAGCTTGCAACAGGGTCTGATTGCCCACTCAATCACCTGCTGCTGCTAAGTCGCTTCAGTCGTGTCCGACTCTATGCAACCCCAGAGATGGCAGCCCACCAGGCTCCACCGTTCCTGGGATTCTCCAGCCAAGAACACTGGAGTGGGTTGCCATTTTCTTCTCCAATGCATGAAAGTGAAAAGTGAAAGTGAAGTCACTGAGTCGTGTCCAACTCTCAGCGACCCCAGAGACTGTAGCCCACCAGGCTCCTTGGTCCATGGGATTTTCCAGGCAAGAGTACTGGAGTGGGGTGCCATTGATCACCTAGGTAGCCTTTAAAAATATTGATTCAAGTTGAGATCACCTAAAGGAAAATTCTGAGGAGGCTAGGCCCATCTCAAATAATGGGGATAGAATTGGCTGGGAACCGGACCTGAGGATGGGCATTTCAAAAACCTTCCTAGGTGGGGGCTCATAAGCTGCTGTCTCTTGTCTCTCTGAATGGGGCTGTGACAATGGTTGGTGTGCCGTCAGGACCACAAAGCGTGCTTGTGGCCCTGGGATGGGGCTGCATTGTTTTGGGTCCTGTTAGGGAAAGAAGTAGGCTTTCTTGGTGGGTCAGATGGTCAGGAATCTGCCTGCAATATGGGAGACCCAAGTTTGATCCTTGAGGAGGACCCCCAGAGAAGGGCATGGCACCCCACTCCAGTGTTCTTGCCTGGAGAATCCCATGGAGAGAGGAGCCTGGTGGGCTGCCGTGTCGCAGAGTCAGACACTTTCATGGAAACGGGTTGTGTGGGCTAACCCTACTTGGTAGGGACACACACACACACACACACACACACACACACACACACACACTTCTCCCAGGTTGAAAGGCCCTACCATGGTCTCCTGGCCAGGCATGGCAGCGTCTCCAGTAGCCATGGGAACTGCAGTCTTGTGATCTCAGCTTCTAATCTAAGCAATGCTTCTCACCCATATTCTGGCTTCTCATTGATGGAAGGGGTCCTGAGGTACTATTTGAACACAAAGTACACAGAAGCAGGTGTGTCTTAGGATGCACCAAAGTGGGCTTCAGGATAAGGGGTGTCAACAGAAGTAGTCCCTGCAAAAGCTCCCTTCCCACCCCCCCTCAGCCCTGCCACCCACCTTGCACTGTGTGGGCACTGGATCCTTCAGACCCTGAGGTTCAGCGGTCTCCATGGAGACCAGGATCTGGGTAGAGGTGCCTGAGGTCAGCCTTCTGGGCACCCTCAGGTCCTCTGACTTGTCAGCCTCTCCCCAGACCCACAGCCCCTCCTTCCAATGCTCCTCCTTGCTCTGGATTCTGTCTCCAGGTTTTCCTCCCAGCTCTCATCCTCAGGCCCCCAGCATCATCTCGTCTAGAGATTGAGCTCTCACAAAAGCAGGGACGAATCTTTTCAGCTGGTCTGAATCCCCGAAGCCAGGAAGTGTGAAGCTTGGCTACCGGCTGGATATGGGTACTGGGGAGGGGAGAAGGAGGAATCCCAGGTACCAGGTTCAAGGCCATATTTTAACAGTCAAGCCTGCCACAGTGTCGTACACTTTCCCTGGGTGCCCACCACTGGCACCCTCCAGTCTCTGGGGCTGTTTGGACAAGAGCAGCAGAGGTGCTTGATTTTCTTATTCTGACTTCCACCCCACCACCACTCCATCCTGTTCAGACTTTAATCTGTTCAAGACAGCCTTCACTTCCCCAGGAACCGCCTAGTTCACTCTGAAACCTCCTGTTGAATGGAGCAAGCCTGAGTTATTCCCTCTGCAGTGGTATATGGGTGCAGATTTGACCTGGGGAGCAAGTCCCTACCTGGGATGCTTTCTCTTGACCTTCTCTGCTTAGGGAAGAGAGCAGTTCTGACTCAACAGTACACATGTCTTCCGTCTTATGATGACAGTGCACCAGGACTTCTCGGCTCTGAGGTGTGGTGTGGACCACATTGCCATCTAAGAGCTTCTCAGAAATGCAGAATCTCAGCTGATCCCAGTTCTGTCACATCGGAGTCTGCATTTTAATTAGGTACTTAGTACATATTCACTGGAAGGACTGATGCCGAAGCTGAAACTCCAATACTCTGGCCACCTGATGCGAAGAACTGACTCTTTGGAAAAGAGCCGGATGTTGGAAAAGACTGAAGGCAAGAGGAGAAGAGGGCAACAGAGGATGAGATGGTTGGATGGCATCACTGACTCGATGGAAATGAGTTTGAGTAAGCTCCCGGAGTTGGTGGTGGACAGGGAAGCCTGGCGTACTACACTCCATGGGGTCGCAAAGAGTCGGACACAACTGAGCGACTGAGCTGAACTGAACTCACATTAAAATGTAAAGAAATGTAAAATGTAATTAAAATGTAAGAAGCACTGCTCTGGAGCATTCAGGTCACATTGATAAGAATGGAAACAAGATGTTTAAAAACATTTTTAAATGCCTAGGAAAAACAATCATGAAGGCATTTTGCTTATTAGAGGAGGAAAGATTCATAATAGAGATTATATTGATATTTTTGTTACTTGTTTATTAGACACTGCTGGGGAGTTGTAGAACAATCCACAGAATTGTTCTCTGAGGGAACAACTTCATTTCTGAGACTTGATCTTGTTAAAATGTAGACTGCAGTGCAGCTTCAAGGATATTAGTGAAAAGGATTTTCAGACAATGGTCTAGTTGTCGTTCTAATCTTCTTCCTTAGTAACTGAACCTCAGTTTTGTGGGAGCAGAAGAGAGGAAGGTGCTTACTAAAAATGTTTTCTGGACTCTTTGCAAATAGAGATGGACAATGAAATGTAAGCAGGCATCACTCAGAGGCTTTTCCAGGAAACCTCTTTGTGAAGGGAATCAACTCAGTTGCCAGCCTCCTTCTGAGCTATGACCTCTGCCCCCTTGTCCCCTTTTATCTTAACTAGAATTCTCACGGGATGTTGGGGATCCATTACCCACTAATCCTGATGTCAACACTGCTTTCTTGCAGATTTTTCATTATATGAAGAAAAAAAAAATCCTAATTTGTTTAAGTCCTGGTGTCTCAGGAATGTGATGTTTGCTTCTGAACACACGTCCTAACTTACATGCCACCTAACTGTCTAAAGGGAGAGGTTTGGTTACCTCATTATCATTTATCCACACAATGAAATGCCATACAGCAAAATTATGTTATACTAAAGCTATGGTTTTTCCAGTAGTCAGGTATGGATGTGAGAGTTGGACCATAAAGAAGGTTGAGTGCCGAAGAATTGATACTTTTGAATTGTGGTGTTGGAGGAGACTCTTGAGAGAGTCTCTTGAGAGACTCCTTGGAGAGTAAGGAGATCAAACCAGTCAATTCTAGAGGAAAGCAACCCTGAAGATTCATTGGATGGACTGGTGCTGAAACTGAAGCTCCGATATTTTGGCCACCTGATGTGAAGAGCTGACTCCTTTGCAAAGACCCTGATGCTGGGAAAGAGTGAGGGCAGGAGGAGAAGGGGAAGACAGGAGTGATTGGAAAGCATCACTGAGTCAATGTACATGAATCAGAGCAAACTCTGGGAGACAGGGAAGGACAGGGGAGCCTGGCATGAATGGGGTCACAGAGTCAGACACGACTTAGTGACTGAACAACAGCAACAAAGGGAGCAGATGCCTCCCGCTTTTACTATCCAGGCTTTCATAGGACCCTAGCATACAGAACTATGAAAAGGCAACTATTCTGGGAGAATTGAGGCTGGGACTCATATCTTCTTTTCCACCTGCAAAATCTTCTCTCCCTTCTTTGGGGGCCCTGGAACACCTTCACTGATCTCTAGCATTTGAAAACCATTGTTGTAGTTATCTCTTTATCTACATGAAAAATCTTGTTAATTTACTCATCAAATTATGGTATGATCCAATTTTATATTTTTATAAATGTTTTATATTTGTATACTATATAAACACACACACACATACCACACATTAATTTTCCCAGGCTTCACAGTGTTTGGGAAAAGAATGAAGTCACCTCAATGGTGAAGTAAGTGAAAGTCGCTCATTTGTGTCTGACTGTTGTGATCCCATGGACTGTAGCCTACCAGACTCCTCTGTCCATGGGATTCTCCAGGCAAGAATATTGGACTGGGTTGCCATTTCCTCTTTAATGGTAGTCACTCAGATTCCCCAGGCTGGTGGCCCTTATTTGCATGGTGGTAGCACCTTCCTCTTCAGTGAGACTTAGAGATGTCTTCCATCTGTTAGGACCGTGAGCCCTCAGATTCTCCCTCTCTGGCCTCTTGGTTTCCATCAGGTGCAAAGGGGCGTGAGGACAGCCCCAGCCTCAGCTCTTGCTGTTGATGCCTCAGAGAGACCTGGCCCAGCTGTGTGCTTCACTCTGCTGCAGATGGCTGCCTTGGTCTTGTGCAGCATGGGGCCAGCTGCTTTCTGCCAAGAAGGAGGAAGATGAACAGGGGCTGATCCACGGGGCTGAGCTGTGGCTCGGGGCAGACGGGGGACCAGTGGCCATGCTAGCAGTCACACTCACACTGACCTCTCATTTGCTCCGGAGCTTCCTGACCCCACGCCCCCACACATCTAACACTGACCTCTTAACTCTCCCCCTGCCCGAATGAGCTCATGAGGACCGCCAAGCTCATCCTTCTCAGTTGGGCCCCCCATAAGTGTGTGCATATACATGCTCGTAAGCAGTATTAAAGCAGTGTAAATTGAAATTTGAAATCTTTAATAATGGCAACATCAGGACACTTGAATGTTCAAAAAAATGCTTTTTCTTGCTTGCTTATGTTTTTAGAACTTCTACAGTGAACATGTATTGGGTGGTGTGCATGCTTAGTTGTGTCTGACTCTTTTGTGACCCCATGGACTGTAGCCCACCAGGCTCCTCTGCCCATGGGGTTTTCCAGGCAAGAATACTGGAGTGGGTTGCCATTTCCTCCCCCAGGGGATCTTCCCGACCCATGATCAAACCCATATCTCCTGCACTGGCAGGTGGATTCTTTACCACTGAGCCACTGGGGGAAGATAAAACATGTATTACTTATATTTAAAAAAATTAAGGGACTTCCCTGGCAGTCCAGTAGTTAGGAGTCCANGGAATGGGTTGCCATTTCCTCCCCCAGGGGATCTTCCCGACCCATGATCAAACCCATATCTCCTGCACTGGCAGGTGGATTCTTTACCACTGAGCCACTGGGGGAAGATAAAACATGTATTACTTATATTTAAAAAAATTAAGGGACTTCCCTGGCAGTCCAGTAGTTAGGAGTCCATGTTCCTGATGCAGGGGGCATGATTCAATCCCTCATTGTCGAACTAAGATCGTGAATGCCAGCACAGCTCAGCCATTATAAATAAAACTGTACCTGAAATCAGTTGTGACTCCAAATAACTGAACCCACTTGCTTGCTTAGTACTTTAACTGTGAGTTTCCTGTCATCCCAGGCAAAGTACTTTACCAGTGTCAATGTCGGGGGGTGGGGTTGGAGTAGGGAGGGCAGGGGGGTGGGTGAGGGGGAGGGGAGGCATACAATAGGTATAAAATTCACACAGAAATGTGGTTTCAGGTTATTCCTAGAGGTAGACACCTCCGCTATTTTATAGTCAGTCTTCAATAGAGTTTCAGTATCTAAATACTGTTAACAATGTGTGTACATGGAAGCTTCAGTTGTGTCCGACTCTTTGTGACCTAAGGACTGGAGCCCACCAGGCTCCTCTGTCCATGGGGTTCTCCAAGCAAGAGTGCTGGAGTGGGCTGCCATGGCCTCCTCCAGGGGATCTTCCCCACCCAGGGATTGAACCCACATCTCTTATGTCTCCTGTGTTGGCAGGTGGTTTNAGGGGACGACTGAGGATGAGATGGCTGGATGGCATCACCGACTCGATGGGCATGAGTCTGAGTGAACTCCGGGAGTTGGTGATGGACAGGGAGGCCTAGCGTGCTGCGATTCATGGGGTCGCAAAGAGTCAGACACGACTGAGTGACTGAACTGAACTGAACAGGTGTTATAGGTGGAGAACAGAAGAGGTGTCAGAGACTGGAGTTGTTATTTTTAAAAATTCAGAAAATGTGGACTCCAGAAACTATAGAACAACAAACTTGACACTCTTCTTTAATATACTATGGAACAAATGTTCTTTGAGCACTTATGAGAAAAGGAAAGTAATGACTGCTTGGAGTCAGCACAGGTTTCCCAAGGACAAATTATAAAAAACTCATTGTGTGTGTGTGTGCATATTATTATATTTGTAAGTAAGTGTCTTGATTTTAGCAAGGCATTTGACAAAATGCTTTACTATATATATATATATATATATATATATATATATATATATATATTGCAAANGAAAGTAATGACTGCTTGGAGTCAGCACAGGTTTCCCAAGGACAAATTATAAAAAACTCATTGTGTGTGTGTGTGCATATTATTATATTTGTAAGTAAGTGTCTTGATTTTAGCAAGGCATTTGACAAAATGCTTTAATATATATATATATATATATATATATATATATATATATATATAGTGCAAACTGCAAAGCTATGGGTTCTCACTGAGACACTGCAGGAGTTTCTCAACAGCAGCTTCTACACTAAGGCAAATCAGTTGCTACAGAGAGGCTGGTCCCCTCATCCCACCACCACTTGAACCAGAGCAATTCTGCTTCTATATATCTTTATTTATTTGAACACATTTTATTTGAGTAAAGTTTTATCGTTAAGGAGCAATCTGGAAACAATTATTTCAGAGGACAAGATGCAGAATGAAGTCATGTGTTATAACATAATAATCATTCATTAAACACTGTTCTTCAAACATTTATGGACACTGGGTTGCTCTCAAACTAAAGGAGGGTGTTCATAACCTGCTGTCCTTTTATTCAAAACTCTGATGAAAACATTGAACATGGGCTTACAAAGTATGCAGCTAGGAACAGTAAATAATCTTCTAGAGATAAGAATCAAGAATGAAATAATCTCATCAGATGAAAATATAGACCAAAACTAAGATTATAAATTTTAAGGGCAGTGTTAGGCTGCTCAGGCTTTTCTAACAAAATAATATAGATTGGGTGGCTTAGTTCTTAGGTTCTAGAAGTTGTGAGATTCAAGATCAAGGTACCAGTAGATTTGGTTCCAGGTGTGGGCTGTCTTCCTGGCTTGCAGTCATCTGCCTTCTTGCTGCATCCTGATATGGCTAAGAAATAGCTTGGGTGTCTCTTCTTTTAAAGGCACTAACTCCATCATGAGGGCCTCACCCTTGTGACCTCATCTAAAACTCATTATCTTCCAGTGGACCCACCTATCATTACATTGGGATTTAGGGCTTCAACATGTGAATTTCTGGTGGGCACACAAACTTCTGGTTCATAACAAAGGATACATACACACTCATACACACACAGTCTGTTGGTAGATTATAGAAAAAAAATTATTTTCATAAACACAGAATTCATAGCAACTCATATGTAAAAGTCCTGGACTTTAAATAATCATAATTTAAAATGAATAAGAAAAGTGAGGAGACTATTTTTTAAATTTATATATTTTAATTGGAGGATAATTACAATGATTGCTTTGCCATACATCAATATTAGTTAGCCATAGGCACACGTGTCCCCTCCATCCTAGCCCTCCCCACCCTACCCCTCCCCACACCCT
>SJYA01000062.1:424300-551674 GCA_006410615.1 Neotragus moschatus | reverse complement strand
GGCGGGGAGGCGGGAGGGCAGGGGGACAAGGGGCCCTGAGATCTGGGAGGGGGCAAACAGAAGGAAAGGAGGAAATGCAGGTGTTTCTTCTTGAAGGAGATTATGAAGCTTCAGGAAGAACCTGCAGAACAGAAAGATAAGAAAGGGCCGTCCCGGGTCCTGCGCTAGATGAGCTGAGCTGAGCTTCAGGAGACAGGAGACCAGAAAAACAGCCACCCTAGTTCTGCTAGTGCCCAGATGAAGGTCCTGGAGAATCTCCTAACTTCCCTGAATCTTAGTTTTTATCTCTGCAAAATCCGGATAATTCCTGAGACTAAAAGAAAGTGAAATTGTCTATAAAGCTGTAAAGAAATCTATGTAAGTGTTGTTGTTTCTTTTAGTCCACATGCATGAACAATCTATGTTAATTTATGAATTAACTTTGACCTTTTCAAACTGTGGTGCTGGAGAACACTCTTGAGACTTCTTTGGACAGCAAGGAGATGGAACCCGTCAATTCTAAAAGGAAATCAACTCTGAATATTCATTGGAAGGACTGGTGCTGAAGCTGAAGCTCCAATACTTTGGCCACCTGATGTGAAGAACTGACTCACTGGAAAAGATTCCGATGCTGGGAAAGATTGAAGGCAGGAGGAGAAAGGGAGAGGATGAGATGGTTGGATGGCATCACTGACTCAATGGAGACGCGGAACTCCAGGAGACAGTGAAGGACAGAGAAGCCTGGTGTGCTGCAGTCCATGGGGTCACAAAGAGTCGGACACGACTGAGCAACTGAACAACAAAACTTTGACAGAGAGTCATGGCTAATCAATCAATCAATACTTGTATTAATGTAGTCAGTAAATATTTACTGAATACCTACTATGTGCTGGGGCGTACAGCAGTGAAGAAAACACAACAGTGCCTGCTCTTGGGACACTCCCACTGTGATGGAGGAGACAGGTGATAAATAAAACAAAAGAGTGTTTCCAGTGGTGATAGTGATATGGAGAAAACTAAAACACGTAAGTGGGATGGGGGAGTGATTTTGAAGGGAGTGAGGAGGTAGGACCTCATTGAGAAGCTGGTCTTTCAGCAGAGCTCTGACAGAGAGGTGAAGGGATAAGCTCTATGGATTTCTGGAAGAAGAATATTCTAGGCATTTTATGTGCAGGGTGGGGAGGTTGCTGGAGGTTGCCAGAGGTTGCCAAGGGCCTGAGGTGGGACTGTGGTCCTCTGAGTTGGAGGAACAGGTACTGTCCCTAGAGGGGACTTAGTGATGGGGCTGAGGTCAGGGACCGGCTGGGTGGAGGTAGGGAGCCCAGATTGTTAGGAAAGGCTGGAGGGCTTTCACCATGAAAGTTCTGAGCAATCATTGGACAGCGCAGCTGAGGAGCCACTTTGGATCTTAACTGACTGCAATACAGCTTTCTTTCTAATTTGGATACTGAAAAGCCACCTGCACGTGAAGTGAGACTCACTCAGTCATCTCTGACCCTTTGCGACCCCATGGACCACGGAATTCTCCAGGCCAGAATACTGGAGTGGTAGTGTTTCCCTTCTCCAGGGCATCTTCCCAACCCAGGAATCGAACCCAGGTCTCCTACATTGCAGGTGGATTCTTTACCAGCTGAGCCACAAGGGAAGTCCAAAAAAAAAAAAAAAAAAAAAAAAAATCCACCTGCAAGCATTTATCAAAAGCTTTGCTGTGTTTGAGGAAGTAGAACACAGAGGCATGCTTTAAAGAGGCCACAGTCCTGTCGGGAATCTGGTTTAGCTGCAGAAAAGTAGTAAGTGACCAATTTAAAACAGTTTCTCAGACTTGCTAAATTGTAGGGAGAGCCCCCTCAAGCAGGAGGAAACTGGGAGCTTTGGGAACCCCAGGGGCCTCCTGGGATTGTGCTGAGATCTTAGTAGGAGGCCAGTGATGGTTTGTGGACAGAGGGAGCGCCTGAAGTCGAGAGAGAGCCTATCTGGCCGGTCTGCAGCCTCTCCTGGGTAGGTCAGAGTTGTCAGCCCACAGTCTGAGCTTCTCTGACCGGATGAGGAGGGTGATCAAGGATGGAGACATGGGATGAGGCCAGTTCAGAAAAGCCCACAATGCTTTGCCACACTCAGAACTCTTTGCAGACCTGGCTAGCTGTGTTCCTACTCACTTCCCTGGGGGTCAGGGGCTCCACTCTGAAATTACAGGATTCATCATTGCAGAGTGCCCCAGCCCTGGGCTTCCAGCTCTAGCATCACCCTTGCCCTCCCTGGGCAGGCCTGAACAAGTCCCACAACCTTTAGAGAATCAGCTACGCCCACTGGGGCTGGTTGTGTGAAACCAAGACAACCAGGCATGCTTGGCTGGAGCCCCGCCGCTCTTGGGGCGAGAGGAAGAGAGAGGGGCCATTGTCCTCGGCCTCCTCCTCATAATGAAACGGTTTACTTATTTAACATTTTGAATAAGTAGTATAACATATGGTTCAGGAAATCAACAATTATACAACATTGCACAGTGGAAAGCATACTTTCCCATCTGCTCAGTTCTTCTCTCTCCCCCCACAAAAGGTAGCCGCTGCTATTAATTTGTTTATCTTTCTAGAGATTCTCCTCCTCCTCCCCTTCCTCCCTCCTTTGCTCCCCCTCCTTGCTTCCTCTGCGCAGACAAGCAAATTGAATTCAGTCTTCCCCCAACTCTCAATTATTTTCCCACTTGCTTAGTAGTTCGAGATCCAGCATTCTGTACCTCGTTCTTCTCAGGTAGCATGTCTTAGACCTTCCCCATGATGGTCCAGGATGGCAAAAGGTCACCATTCCTCTTTACTAACTCTTACAAATCCAAAATGTACCAAGATCCCCTCTAGATGGACGTTTAAGTTGTTGCAGTCTTTTGCTTTTAGAAAGCGTTGTCATGAGTGACTTCGAAGTTCTTCACGGAGTACGTGATCATGTTTATGCAGAAGGCAAACTCCTAAAAGTGAAACTTTTGCTCGGTCAAAGGGTAAATGCATCTCTACTATGGATGGATGTTGCCAAATGACTCTCTGCAGGGGCTATTACAATTTCTGCTTCTACTAGCAATGTAGGAGGGAGAAGACCTGTGTCTCCCGGCCCACCAACAGAGTTTTGTCGTCAGACTTTTGCCATTTCTGATAAATTAAAAAAAATCAATGCAGTTTTAATTTGTATATTTCTTATGATTGACATTGAGTCTATTTTCATATGTTTAAAAACCAAATATGTGTCATATAAACGTCCGTACTCATGCCTATCCTTATACTGTTTTTTGGTCTTCTGTCTCATCAGTATCCAGGTGCTCTTTATATTGTATTGGGGAAATTGGCTCTTTGTGGTATGAATTACCTGTATCTCTCATTTTGTGTTTGCTTTGGGTATTTTAAAAAATTAGTTCTGTTCCTGCAGTGCAGAAAATTTTGATTTCCTTGTAGTCGAAATTGTCAACCATTTATCTTGTGACTTCTAGATGTTGCCGCTTCATACTGCTGAAAAGTATGAAAAGCAAGATTTCCCTCATCTTCCCTTTTGGCTTTAGTGTTCTTATGTTTTATTTTTTATATTTAAGACTTTGATGCAAAGTTTATCTAAAACTTTGATACAAAACTGGAATTTGTTCTACTGTCAATGCAAAGCCAATCTAAAAAAAGTTTGGTATCAACACAACTTTTTGAATAGTCCATCTTTTCCCCATGTGTTTGAGATGCCTGCATTATCTTAAACATTTCCATATGTATTTGGGCATTTTTCAGGATTTTCAATTCTGTGCCATCTATTGGTCTGACAAAATCATATTCTACTGTTACGAAGTTTTAGTTATTGAAGACTTTAAGTGTATTTTAACATATGGTATAGCTATTCCTTCTCTTTTTCTTTATCAGAATTTCCCACGCTATTGATTATTTTTCCACGTGAAAGAATCATTTCGTATAAATAAAAATTGCTTTTTGTATTTTTATTGGGATGGTACTTATTAGTTAGCATTCATGTATGTGCTCACTCAGTCCTGTCCGACTCTTTGAGACACCCTGGGCTGTAGCCTGCCAAGCTCCTCTGTCCATGGGATTTTCCAGGCAAGAATATTGGAGCAGGTTGTCATTTCTTTCTCCGGGGATCCTCCAGACCCAGGGATGGAACCCATGTCTACTGCGTCTCCTGCATCAGCAGGCAGGTTCTTTACTCCTGCACCACCTGGGAAGCCCATTGACATTTATGTGCTAAGGAAATTGACATAAAGCTAAGTTTTGTTATCCAAGAACATGGTATGTTTTTTCATTTATTTTTCTTTCTCTCAGTATCTCTGTCTTTTTTTCTTATGAATGTTTAAAAGATTATGTAAGTCTTCTATGTATCTTTTAAGCTAGTTTTAATTTTATCTGTTTATTGTATATGAGGTATTTTCTTCCATTTTATTGACTCACTGATTTTGTTTATATAAACAAAGGCTATTGATTCTGAATATTAATTTTACATATCCTATTTAATTCTCTTATTGACTGTAGTTGTTTTCACACATTTTTTCTTGGGGTTTCAAAGTACAAAACAAATCACCTGTAATAATGATAGTCTTACTTGTTTTGCTCAACTTTTGTTTTGGTCTAATTGTGTTGGTAGAAAATGAAATGATGTGATAGTGAACGAACAATTGTCTCATTTCTGGCTTAAGGGTTAAGTCTTTACCATTTCTTAATTAAGCATACATTTGGTTTTGAGGTTATATATATGGTTTTAAAATATGTATGCATATATGTCTTTTCTTGTGCTATTGACTTGTAAAAAAATCAAGAATGAATTGTCAAATATCATCAAATTCTGTTTGAACATGTTTTGAGGTGACCACATATTTCCCCCTTAGAATTAAGTGACTTTGCTAATACTGAATCACTCTTGTATTCCTGGAACAAGCCCCATGTGATCATGACGTACATTATTATCTTTACCTGCTGACAAATTCTGTTTGCTAATATTTTTTAGAGTTTTTATTGATAGTAACAGTGCATAAGACTTAAGTGTACACAAATGCACAAATCTAAAGTATACAAGTTGAGGAATGTATACATGTATATTCATATGTGTGTGTGTATGTATATATGTGTGCAATATATTTTGGTGGTGGTTTGGTTGCTAAGTCATGTCTGACTCTTTGCAACCCCATGGACTGTAGCCCACCAGTCTCTTCCGTCCATGGGATTCTGGGCATGGCAAAAATACTGGAGTGGGTTGCCATTTCCTCCTGCAGCGGATCTTCCCGACCCAGGGATTGAACCCATGTCTCCTGTGTCTCCTGCTTGGCAGGCAGATTCTTTACCACTGAGCCACCCGGGAAGCCCTGCAATATATATTAGACGCACACAAAAAAGTATTATATAATTAAAAATCTTGGTGAGAAAAATGGAATAGAAAAATACATACTTGATCATCATAGAGGCAAAAATGGAAAACAAAGGCATAAAAGATAGAACAAACAGAAAATAAATATCAGCAAGGTAGGATTTAATCTAATTATATTGGTAGTTATTTGAAGTATAAATACAAAACACACAGAAAGAATTAAGTATCAGACTAAATAAAAAGAATTGATACCCAAGTGTATACTTTTACAGTGAGCCTATATTAAATATAAGGATGAAGTCTGAATAAAAGTAAAAGGATTAAAAGAGTTATACTGTGCAATNACACACACACACACACACACACACACACACAGAGGCACAGTTTTCCACAAGTCCCTCATCTTGAATTCCCATCACCAGTTTCTTCCCTTAGAGACTACGAATAAATTTTTTTCTCGATAAGTTTTATCTCAATAGGAACCTTTATCCATTTAAAGTGCAAGTAAGGGATTTACCAATATAGTGACCAGAATTCCACAAACAAGATTTGAGGAGAAAGTTATTTTCTACAAGAATTCAAAGATGACTCTATTGTGCAGTAAAAAAAATCAAAATTAGCTTGAAATTTTAAGATAGTCTGAACGCAAAAGAAATTTTGCTTGAGGCAGATTTGGGCCAATTTTCTTCATGCCCTGAGGCTCTGTGTCTGTTCTGTTCTGTCACTGGGGGGACTTCTGTGGAAAAGTTTGAGAAGCACTGCCCTGAGATGACCCTCACTGCTTTGCGGGTTCCCCTCTGCCGTGGAAATGAACGCCCCAGACTTGAGAGCGAGCGCTTGCCCGGCACGGTGGTCTGCGTCTCTCACACTGCCTAAGCCTGCCTTAAAACGTCAGGAGGCAGAGCTTTAAAAGTTATTATTGCTCATGACAAAGAGTGAAAACATTACCAAAGGCTGTAAAGCGGAAGGAAAAAGAGTCCCAACCAGCCACCCCTCCCTCCCCAAGCCCCATAAGTCTCACTTCTCCCTGACCTTTCCAGAAATGTTGTATATGTGCAAACAGGTCTTCCCCCCACCCCCTCTTTTAGCACAAATGAGATCCAGATCCTTGTTTTGCAGAGTTAAATTTTTAACTTACAGTTTGGCTATATTTTTCTGTCCACACATGCAGCTTTACCTCATGTTCTCAGCAGCTGTAGTGGATTTCTGGTACATGGTACAGAACCTACCTGCAGTACAGGAGATACAGGAGACTCAGGTTCCATCCCTGGATTGAGAAGACCCCCTGGAGGAGGGCATGGCAACCCACTCCAGTGCTCTTGCCTGGAGAATCCCATGGACCGTGGACCTGGGCAGGCTACAGTCCATGGGGTCACAAAGAGTTGGACAAGACTGAAGTGACTTAGCATGCTTGGAAGCAATGACCCTCTACTGATGGACATCAGGTCTGCTTTCCAGACATTTGCTATTTCAAAAAACACTGCAGGGAGCGTATTATGCAGACACCTTTTTGTAAGTGTGTGAGCAGATCTATAGAATAAGTGTTGGGCCCAAGGTTTGTGCATTAAACCTTGAATAGACAGGACTGGACTGCTGTCCCAAACTGTGGGAGCCATTTATAATTGTTGCCAACACTGGGAGCACCACTGGGCTGGTACGACTTTAAGGGGCCTCCAAATGCGTCCCTCTGCATGGCATCTCCAGGTTGTTCAGCAATAGCACTGTTTGACACCTTGTCAAGGACAAACATCTGTTTATTGATATCAAGATCTGATTTTGAGGGCTTTTGATAAACATACTTGCTTGAGTCGCTTTTGAGATTCCAGATGAAGACCAGACATGGAGCAGAGGCTGGGAAGGCAGAATCAAAGACAGTGGCTCAAAAATACCTACACACTGAACTTTTTATTTCTTAATTCGATTGTATTATTGTTTTTTGATTTTTTTGATAAGTAAAATAGTTTCACCAGAAAAGAAGTGGAAAATAGGCAAACACGCAAGGAAGTTAATAAAGCTATACTGTGTAGGTAATTAAATAAAGCTAATTATTTGAATAGTTAAACTACTTAGTTGTAGTTAAATAATGAAAATGAGTTAATTAATTGTAATTACTTTGTGTGGGGATAGTTGATACACTAAGTAATTGATAAAATAATTCCAGTGTGTGTATTTGGGGATATGGCTTCATTTTTTTTTTTTTTTAATCATCATGGGAGAAGGCAGTGGCACCCCCCTCCAGTACTCTTGCCTGGAAAATCCCATGGATGGAGGAGCCTGGTAGGCTGCAGTCCATGGGGTTGCTAAGAGTCAGACACAACTGAGCAACTTGACTTTCATGTTTCACTTTCATGCATTGGAGAAGGAAATGGCAACCCACTCCAGTGTTCTTGCCTGGAGAATCCCAGGGATGGCGGAGCCTGGTGGGCTGCCATCTCTGGGGTTGCACAGAGTCGGACATGACTCAAGCGACTTAGCAGCAGTGAGAAATTTTTTTTTAATTTATTTTTAATTAATTCTTTGGGGGCCGTGCTTTTCGGTGCAGCATTCAGGATCTCCCCCAACCAGGGATCAGACTCATGCCTCCTGCATCGGAAGGGTAGAATCTGAAGGGCCCAGGAAGTCCTGGCCCTTCATTTCTAAAAGCCAGGTGTTAAATATTGTGGACATGTGTTTGGGTATATACTGTGTGCTTAGAAAATTTGAAAGTAAAGCTAACACCATACAAATAGTTACCAAAGTTTAACGTTAACGATTCATAGCTCTCCGTTTTAACTTAACATTGTCTCTCTGATGAGTTATTCTTTTACGTTATTTTTTGGTGGCTGAAGATTCTGAAATGGATGTCCCCCCATCCATCTAATTAGTTCAAATTTCATTAAACATATAAGTATTGTCCAACATGTTAAAAGGAACACTGTGTTGAATATTCTGGAGTGTACAGAACTGCCTCGCACACTTATTTCTTTAGGATTCACTTTTGGATGTGGAAATGGTGGTTCAAGGGTTACATGCATACAGTTTTTAATCTTTTGGCTCTGTTTTGCTAAACTGACTTCTAGAAAGGTTGCCTGAATTTGTATTTGTATCCCCATTAGCAGTGCGTCATAAGTGGTGCAGGGGTTAAGAATCCACCTGCCCAGCAGAAGACCTGAGTTCAGTCCCTGGATGGGGAAGATTCCCTGGAGGAGGAAACGGCAGCCCATTCCAGTATTCTTGCCTGGAAAATCCCATGGACAGAGGAGCCTGGCAGGCTACAGTCTGTGGGGTCGCAAAGAGAGGGGACAGGACTTAGCAACTAAACAACAAGCACCATAGTACCAAAGCCAGTTTCCTTGCCACTATGTGGCATCTCTCTACCATTTTATAAAGAAAACAACAAAAATGGGGGAAAAGACAGAAAAAAAGAGAAACAAATGTGTCTTGTTTTGTAACTCCTTTTTTTTAAATTATAGTGAGTAGTATCATTTTGTTTTATATAAGCTGTGTGTGCTTAATTTTAAAAACTGGTTAAAGAGTTTGGGATAAAATAAGGATCTCAAACCTTTGTCATGGTGGTGATGGTTTAGTTGCTAAGTCGTGTCCGACTCGGAACCCCGTGGACTATAGCCCACCAGTCTTCTCTGTCCATGGGATTCCCCAGACAAAAATACTGGGGTGGGTTGCCATTTCCTCCTCCAGGGGATCTTCTCAACCCAGGAATCAAACCCAGCTCTCCTGCGTTGCCCACAGATTCTTTACTGACTAAGCTATAAGGGAAACCTCTATCATATGTGTTGCAAATATTCTTATACTTTGGGGGGAATTTCTGGGTAAGGTTTTTTGAAAAAGAGATTTGATTCATCATCAAGTCTATCTTTTCCTTCCCCAGGAGTTGACTTTCTGCAAAGGGTCCTGAAACCCAGAGGCTGAGAAATAGTAGTGTAGTCTTGGGGACAGAGGGCTTCCCCAGTGGCGCTAGTGGTAAAGAACCCGCCTGCCAGGGCGGGAGATGTAAGAGATACAGGTTCAGTCCTTGGGTTAAGAAGAGCCCCTGGAGGAGCGCAGGGGGAACCTACGCCAGTGTTTTTGCCTGGAGAATCCCCATGGACAGAGGAACCTGGTGGGCTGTGGCCCTTAGGGTCACAAAAAGTCTTACACAACTGAAGTAGCTTAGCACACATGCACACTTAGGGACGGATGAGTCTCCTTGCCAAAAGCTCCACAGGCAGAATGTCGTCAGGGATAACTTGCATTCCATAGAATCTGAGGGAGATGCAGGCTCCAGACAAGGTATGCTTTACTGCTGCCTGGGTGACTTCTAAAGCATCTTGCTATAAGACCTCCTCAAATCTAGCTCCTTTTCCAGTTATCTGGAATAGAGGTTGTAATAAACAGCTGGGACGTGGGACATTGTTCCCAAATTCCAAGCAGGTCACTGTGATATTGAACATCCTTCTTTGTCCTGGGTAGCTGGCCACAGGCTGACTTTTCATTGACTTTCACATTTCTCTGGAACTCACTGTCACTTGGGACCCTGGGACTTTGGATTTTGTCCTTCTTCAAAGCCTATTCATCTTTAGTCAGCAGTACTTGAGTGGCATGGAATGCAAAGCCAGCTATTTTCTTGGTGGGGGTCATTATTAAAATGCCTAGAATTCCTGCAGCCTTGTTGCTTCCAGACAGAGAATGAAGCCCACACGGAAAGCAAGTGGAGAGAGGCAAAGAACTGGGTCCTTGTTGACATCCCTGAACCACTTATTCAACTGGCTCCGAAGCTCCCCTCCAGGGAGGTTTTATTATAGGAGATGGTACATTCCTGCATTGGCGCTGCTGGTTGCAGCTGGGGATTCTGTTGCTTGTGGCCAGAGCCTCCCAGTGAATAGAGCAGTTATAATGCCAACCCCGCCCCTCCCCCAGGGAAGGCCACAGCTCCTTAGGGCGCCCCAGGAGCAGTATCCGAAGATTCACGCAGCAGTGCTCTTATGCACATCTCAGAGATGAAATTCCCTTTTCTTTCCCCTCTAGGGAGCCAGGCTTCTCATCTCTGCTGAGGTTTTCAGTTTCCTTCCCTTGGCTTTGCTCTTCTGGGAAAGTTCAGGAAAACCTCCCACCGGTGTGTGTCTTTCGTCCCTTCGGGCATGTCAGCCTCCTGCTTATGAAGAAGAGGGAATCACTGCTCTTTAGTGGGGGAATTGGCTCACTGTTGGGGGAATGGCTCACTGTTGGGGGGTTGGTTCACTGTTGGGGGGATGGCTCAGTGTTGGGGAGTTGGTTCCCTGTTGGGGAGATAGTGCACTATTGGGAGGGTGGCTCACTGTTGGGGGGATGGCTCACTGTTGGAGGGATGGTGCACTGCTGGAAGGTTGACTGACTGTTGGGGGGATGGCTCACTCTTGGCGGGTTGATTCACTTTTGGGGGGATGACAAAGAAGATTTCCAGCCAGAGAGGACTTGGAGAAGAGCATCACGGTGAGTGTGCTTGGTGTACAACTGCTTGTCTGTCTGGGAACTACCTGTAAGCAGCCAGGATACATTCCAGGATGCTGAGACGCTGAGGCAATGGGGCCTGAGGCTGGCTGGACAACTGGCCCCTATGGTCATGTCCTCCAGGACCCAGTCTCTTTCCTTCTGTGTGCTTTGCCACCCTAGGCATTGGCCTCATCCTCCAGCTGACTCCAGATGACGGCATCAGCTTGAGTCATGACATCCTGAAGGATGAAGGAGATGCTCTTCCTGTGGCTTTTTCTTGGAAGAGGGGACATTCCAACCCTTGCCTCTCTGTGACCCCAACCCGCAGGTCACGTCTTACAGGCCCATCCTTGTGCACGGGGCTCATCCAGAGAAAATCGGTAGCCATCTGAAGTGGAGCGTGGCTCCCTGAGGCCCTGCCCTGAGTGCACAGCTGCCCGGGAAGGGGGTGGATGCCAGCCCCCTGAACACAATGACTGCTCTCAGCAGGAGGAGGACGAGGATCATAAGTACCGTGACCATCAAGGATCGGGCAGTTCCCCTGGGGGAAGAAATGGCAACGCACTCTATTACTGTTGCCTGGAAAATCCCATGGACAGAGGAGCCTGACGGGCTACAGAGGAGCCTGATGGGCTACATCTCGGAAGATGGGGTTTCACCGAGTTCTGGAACTCCACCTGCGATGTTTTTAACTCCTACCCCAGCCCCATGAGGTAGTATTATTATGACCTCATCTTACAGAGTCAGAAACTTTGCTCTGAGGTTAAGATTTTTTGATATTCTTCAACAGCCCTTTTTCTAAAAGACGGTGCTGGTAGAGTTTGCAACTGGGCAGCACAAGGCTGCCATTCCCAGGCAGTGGGTGGAGGTCAGTTGATGCAGGGTGCTGCCCTCCCAGCTTCCCAGAAGGCCGAGTGCCTCAGATCCAGGCGCTCCCCTAACTGCACCTCACCTTGAGCCTTAGAAAATGTTGCTGGCCAAGACAGGCTCGTTCATAGTAACAGGAAGGCTTTGCCAGGTAGCAGACAGAGTTATGCTGGAGAACAAGGTCAGGCACAGACTTCTCTGGATGGACGTGTCTTTCCGCCCCCAACTCAGCCCACTTGGGGCCACCCAACAAATGATGCCCTGAGGTCTTGGCATGCAATTAAAAATGGAGAAATGCTTAATCAAATCGTGCCACTTGAAGTGAGCTGGGCTGGAATGAGAAGCTGGGCAGCTCTGCCCACAGTGGAAATTTACCAGACGAGAGCAGACACCAAATACTCCCGGGCTGTTTTGAAATAGATACCGTCTTGTTCTATAAAGTTCTGAGATCCATTTGCAAATATTTCAAAACCTTTCCATTAACAAGGATGGCTTTAGGAGATATCTCTCTCTCTCTCTCTCTCTCTCTCTCTCTCTCTCACACGCACGCACACACACACACGCACACGGGTACTTGTGCACACATGCACACACAAAGCCTTACAACTGCAGTGTGTGGGATGTGTGGGAGAATCCGAGACCCACAGTGTGCACTCCAGGCCCTTCAAATATTTCTGCAAGTTGGTGGAAACTCGTGGGTCCTCTCTATCATCTGTTGAGACCACTCTCAGTTTTTTAAAAGTTTATTTATATTTTTTCCCCTCAAAAATGTCATGACTAACTTTCCATTCATTATCAAAATATTCTTTGGCCGCTAATTTCCCTTCTTGGTTAAAATAAACAAAGAAGCAAACCCTGTTGGCACTGCACCTAGGATGCACTCTGCTGTAAACAAGGGGACATTTTTCTTAGAGGATCTCTAAGAGCCCTCCCGCGAGAGTTGCCTGTGCGAGTCCTCTCTGTTTATCAACTCGGTTTGTTGCAGAGGGCGTGCAGGGGCTGCGAAGCACAGAGAGGAGGGTAGACGACCTTGAATGTGCTGGAGGGAAGCATCAAATCCTTCCAGACCTGACTCCCGCTTTCCAGGCCAGCTCTCCATTGGTCCCATTCTGCAGCGGTTGCACCCAGCCCACGGTGCAGAGTCCTGAGTCCTGGACCCCGGGGCTGTGAGCTTGCGCAGTCACTTCATCTCTCAGGGCCTCATTTCCTCGGCCAGAAAATAAAGCCGTGGGACTGTAGGCTCTCTGAGCCCCTCCTGGGTTCCCCTGGTGGCTCAGTCATAAAGAATCGGCCTGCCAAAGCAGGAGATGTGGGTTAGATCTTTGGATCGGACAGTTCCCCTGGAGGAAGAAATGGCAACCCACTCTAGTACTGTTGCTTGGAAAATCCATGGACAGAGGAGCCTGACGGGCTACAGCCCATAGGGTCGCAAAGAGTCGGACAGGACTTAAGCGACTTGGCACGCACACGCGCACAATACGCAATAAAGGACTATGTGAGTGAAACGTTTCATTTTCAAAAGACAGAACACACAAAAAATAAGATGGCAAACCAACTCTTCCAAGATTTCCTTTGCAACAGGAGAGCTGAGGCTTGTTCTCAACCCTCCAGGACATACTCTGCGATTGACTGGAGGACAGAAAGGGGCGTGGAAGAGGCCTCCCCCGACGCCCAGAGCCGAGGGCAGTTCTCAGCCTTGAGCTTAGCTTCTACTCCACGATCTCATCTGTGTGACTGCCTGAGGGACTCTGGGACACTGGGGGCGAGGGGGGGGCGGTTACAGACTGCCTGGAAAAATGTTGGGATCCTAGAGTGGAGAGGACCAAGGTCTCCAGAGTAAATCCAGGGACTTGCCTGTCGGTCGGGTGGTTAAGACTCTGTGCTTCCACCTCAGAGGCCATGGGTTCGATCCCTATTCGGGGAACTAAGATCCCATGTGCTGCAGGGCCAATGAAATAACATAAAGTACCTCCTTTCAAAAAATAAATAGAGCAAATCAAGACAAAGCAAGAGTCTTTTGTGAGAGATGAGGCCCCCTCAAGGTCCTCTGAGCTGGTCTCCTGAGGACTCGCTCTAAGTGGATGGGATGTGAGGCAGAAGCAGGGAACCTGTTAGGAAAGGCGTGGTCTTTCAAGATTGGCCTAAACAGAGACAGACACGCCTGCTTCTGCTGGGGATGCTCTTCTGTTTGGAGCACCGTCGGGGAGCGGGTGGCAGAAGTGATGCTGCTGAAGTTTCTGGAGACCTTGATAAAACCTACAGTCCTGCAAGGGATTAGGTTCTCCAGACACTGCAGTGAACCCCAACTACACAGGACCTGGGCCCCCTTGGGCATCTAGCAGTGGGAAGGGACTTAAGAGGGTGAAGGCTTAGGTTTCCATATTAGCACCACACGGCACCTGGGAGTCAGACCACACCAGGGTCAGTCACAGCTGTCCCCCCAAGTCAGGGTGGTATAAGGAGGCAAAGAAGATGCTGACAACGGTCTACCAGCCACACCTCGGTCATGGCTCCCAGTTCAGGTCAGGAGATGGAAGCTTGGCTGCTGTGTCAGCTTTGAGGGGAATGAGAAAAATGAGGGTAATACAGTGCTCTCTTCCATGAATCTAAATTCATTTAATTTAGAAGTCTGTTCTCTATTTTGAGATTATGTCTTCTCCAATTTTGGCATTAAATGCGTCCTCTTTTGCGAAATGATGGCAGTAAGTGGTAGGTTTAAAAAATGTTCTTATTTGATAAAATAAGAAGCTGGCAGGTCTAGTTGATCCCTGTGGCTGATTCTGCTAGCTTTCTGTCAGAATTGGCTTTCCCCTTCTTCCACATTAAGAGAAGTTTAAAGGGCCATGTGATCACCCAGAATAAAGCTCAGTTCTCAGGAGTTCTCAGCCCTCCTTGGATCTAGGTGTGGCTCTTTGTTCAAGTTCTGGCCAATGATATATTTGCATCATAACCGAAGGAGCCTGGTTCCCCAAACCATGGCACCACTATACCGGCCCAGGATACTTATACAATGTAAAAGGAATCAACATTTGCGTGATATTTACAGTGAGATTATCCAGGAATAGAGACTAGAGGGAGCAGAGGAGAGGGTCTAGAATGGAGCCTTTAAAAACTCCAACATATAATAGTCACGTGGAGGAGGAAGGAACCCTAAGGAAGCCCAGGAGGGGAAGCCAGAGAATCAGGAAAGGAAAGTGATGTGAAGGAGCTGACGAGGGAGTGTGTTTCAGGAAGGAGGGCGTGGCCAACCAGGAAGGAGGGCGTGGCCAACCAGGAAGGAGGGCGTGGCCAACCAGGAGGGCGTGGCCAATCAGGAGGGCGGGCATCCGTTCAGTTCAGTTTCTCAGTTGTGTCTGAGTCTGCGACCGCATGGATTGCAGCACGTCAGGCCTCCTTGTCCATCACCCACTCCCGGAGTTTATTCAAACTCGTGTCTATCAAGTCANCGTGGCCAACCAGGAGGGCGTGGCCAATCAGGAGGGCGGGCATCCGTTCAGTTCAGTTTCTCAGTTGTGTCTGAGTCTGCGACCGCATGGATTGCAGCACGTCAGGCCTCCTTGTCCATCACCCACTCCCGGAGTTTATTCAAACTCGTGTCCATCAAGTCGGCGATGCCATCCAACCATCTCATCCTCTGTCATTCCCTTCTCCTCCTGCCTTCAATCTTTCCCAGCATCAGGATCTTTTCCAATGAGTCACTTCTTCGCATCAGGTGGCCAAAGTATTGGAGTTTCAGCTTCAGCATCAGTCCTTTCAATGAACATTCAGGACTGATTTCCTTCAGGATAGACTGGTTGAATCTCCTTGCAGTGCAAGAGACTCTGAAGAGTCTTCTCCAACACCACAGTTCAAAAGCATCTATTCTTCGGTGCTCAGCTTTCTTTATAGTCCAACTCTCACATTGGACTAGTCATCTGGTGATGCTTGAGGCCAAGTGAGAAGAGGCCCCAGATGGGGCCATCATGTTTAAAATGGAAATAATTGGTGACCTTATTAAGAACCATTTCATTGAAATGATGGGATATAGCCAGCATTAGGAGGTGAGGAGTAAATGGCAGGTGAGAGATAGACCACATTTCCGGTGAGTGTGCTGTGATGGAGGGAGCAAGAGAGGGTAGGAGTTGGAGCTGGAGAGACTTCTTTCCTTTTCTCTTCTCCTCTCTTCTCTTTCCTGCTCCACTATTCTCCTCTACTTTCCTACCCTTTTGTTTTCCTTTTTTTCTTTCTTTTTAAAGGAGTGCAGAGTCTAGCGGATATAAATACTGAAGGGCATGGGACTTCCCCAGTGGTCCAGTGGCTAAAGACTCTGAGCTCTTAGTACAGGGGGCCAGGGTTTGGTCCCTGGTCAGGCAACTAGATCCCACGTGCCACAATGAAGATCCAGTGCAGACAAATAAAAAGTAGGGGAAAAAAATACTGAAGGGAAGAGTCTAGACCAGAGACAAGATGGAAGAAATAGGCCAGAGACAGGAAAATTGATAGCATAAGGCTCCCTAGAAGATGGGAGGCAAGGGAGGCAGACAGTGTCTACCTTGGACTGAAAGGGGGGAACAGTGGTGGGATGTGGGGGGAGAGCCTTTGCCTGCAGTCTTCTGGGGAGAGTGTGGGTGGCATGGGGACAAAAGCAGCACCTACGTGGGGGTGGGGACAAGTGTGAATAAACCAAGCAGATGGCTCTGGATCGCTTGTGACTCTGCTGAGTATCGGGCTGGGGCAGATAGGAGGGTCTCCTGGGCTCCTCCAAGTCAAGACATGTGTGATGCTCTGGCTGGAGGTCTAGACTTGGGAGCTGCCATCACACAGATAGCATGTGGAGCCAAGCCCATCTCAAGCTTGGAGCCCTTGCAATGCTTGGGGAACCTCACCAAGGACAAGGCATGTTCCTGAGACTCTTCGTTTCTCCTGGGAGCCTGAGAGGAAGTGAGCAGAGCCTTGGAAGCCAAGACAGGGCTCTGCGAAGAGGGAGCTCCCCAGAGAAGCAGGCCACAAGCACAGGCGCCACGGGCTGTCAGTGAAATGTTGGGGGTTTTTCTCAACTCCACGAGATAAGAGGTGGTGAAATCTTCCCTCTGCTCCAGCTCTTTAGGGTAAATATCTCTTTCAAAGTCAACACTGGTGGGGCTGGGCCTGGAGAAGCCAGGTATGAAAGCCCTGATGGTCTCCCTCTGGGACCTTCCATGAAGCTGCCAGCTGGAACCAGGTGCATTTGGGGTTCCCAAGGCCCCCCTCAAGAAGGATCCCTCCATAGAGGCGAAGGAGAAGCCTCATCTGGAGCTCTGAGAGATGATCAAGGAGTGGCGGGCACCACTGTGTCTCCCCCGAGCTCAATCATGGTACGTCCACAGGAGAGGCTGGCGAAGGTGACCCCACTAAGGACACCCCCGGATCCAGCAGAGCAAATCTAAGCTCTTGTAGGAGCAGCTTGGGGCACAAGGCAGCCTCTCTCCTGGGTACCTTTTCGTCTGCCTTGGCCTCAGAGGTGCTTAGCTGCTCCTGTTCACTGTTCTCTAGCCTCTCATGTTCCACGTGGACCCTCCCAAGAGCACCTGTGCTCGCCCCCCAACAGGAAGCCAGAGACGACCCAGAGTGGACCCTGGTTGGTGGGCCACTGTTCTGTGGGGAAAGTCCACAACTGAGTATTGTCATCCGAAAGCAGGATCGGCCTCCCAGGGGAACACAGGGAAGGCCTCCGAGAGCATCCCGGACTGGTTGATTGCCAGGGGCATAGGCCACTATAAAACCAAAGAACCACCAATAACTGCCCCGAAAAAGTCAGATTTTCTTCTTTTTTGTGTGATGAGGACACTCTGTCTTACAGATTGGTTGGGTCATTGGCAAGTGTAATACCCTTTGACTTTGACTTGCCATTTTTTTTTTTTTTTTTAGAAGAATGAATATTTACTCATTTGGCTGCATTGGGTCCTAGTGGCAACAGGCAGGATCTTGCGCACAGACCCCCTTGCTGTGCCGCGTGGGCTCAATAGTTGCCACATGTGGGCTCAGCTGTCCCAAGGCAAGTGGGATCTTAGTTCCCCAACCAGGGAGGAGACGTGCGACCCTTGCATTGCAAGGTGGATTCTTTGCCACTGGACCACCAGGCAAGTCCTTTACTTGCCATTCTTATTACTGAAGCTTCCTTAAACCACCATTGGAGAGGATGGGTTCTCCTACCCTCTGTAAGGAAACCTGTACAGAGTGTAGGATAAGGCTCCATCTGCTCCCGTCTTCAGCCTCACGGTGTCATGCTCCTAAGGTGTGCTGTGCCCAAGAACAGGAGCACACTGCCTCTTGTCTAGCTAGTTCATCCCTGTGTGTGTGAATGTGTGTTTCTGGAGGTGGGGCTTACTGCTTATACCTTCTGAGCGTCCCACAGCAATCTTATCAGCCCCACACTTTTCACACATGCCCCCCGGACCCCAAAGTCCCATCCATTTCTCCTTTTTTCTTGACTTCCCTTCCTTCTCCATTCTTTGCCTGAGAACCTTGCCTTCTGCTTCACTGGAAACTCTTCAAGCTTCTTGCTTTGCTGAATTTTTCCCACTCAGTTCTGCTTTGGGGTCAGGAGAGAGTGGGGAGGTTCAGATTAGGAAGGTAGAGAAAGACAGGAGGGATCTGGATTCTGGAATTCCCATAGATTATTCACCACTCCTCTTCTAACCCTGAGTGTTTAAACTCTTAACTTCAAGGTTATCGATTGAGATTTCCAGGTTCTATGTGGCAGTACTTGCTGGAGAATGTTTGTCTCCTCCAGATCTGCGCTTAGTCATGTCATAATTTTGTGACCCTGTGGATTGTAGACCCCCAGGCTCCTCTGTCCATGGGATATTCCAGGCAAGACTACTGGAGTGGGTTGTCTTCTTCTCCTCCAGGGGACCTTCCTGACCCAGGGATTGAACTCTCATCTCCTGCGTCTCCAGACTGGAATATGGTGGGTCTTAATCCATCTGAGTGGCATCCTTATAGGAAGACAGCCATACGATTGAACCCACGTCTCTTGCAGCTCCTGCATCAGCAGGCAGATTCTTTACCACTGCACCACCTGGAAAGCCCATTTGTCTCCTCACCAACCTTGAAATTCATTAAGAAATCACTTCCACGTGCCCCTTTCCAGTCTGCCACTTCCACTGCCACAGCCAGTGGGAAAACCATCCTACCAAGTTCTCATCTTAGCAGGAATCTTTGTGACCTTGCAAACCTGGCTCCTTCCTCTTCTGGTGAATGCACGGCTCAGTGTGGTTGTGTGGTGCACCTGGGCACGTGGGGAAGTCCTTTCCATCTCTCAGCCATCATATGTCACTGGACATATGAGGCAGCTCTGCCAATGACTTCTGTGCTGGTTCCACTGTTTGGGAAGCCAAGTTCTTTCCTTGATCTGGGGAACTGAACATATCATCCTTGGGGAATTTTCTGGTCCAGAACTTCTCTCATATCCCAACAGCACCTGTCTCTGGCTGAAGGTCAGATACGAGGGCTCCAGCACCTTCTGATTAAGTGTCCTGCATCTATCTGCAGCCCTTACCCTAAATCAGTGGTTTCCAAGCTTTTAGGATTATGCACTCACTTAGTAAAAAGGTGTTTGTGGGAGGGATACTTACCCCCATACATTTATTTATAATGTTGTTGTTGTTCAGTCGCTAATTTGTTTCCAACTCTTTGTGACCCTATGGACTGCAGCACGGCAGGCTTCCCTGCCCTTTACCATCTCACTACATTTGCTCAAACTCATGTCCATCGAGTCAGTGATGCCATCCAACCATCTTATCCTCTGTTACCCCCTTCTCCTCCTGCCTTCAATCTTTCCCAGCCTCAGGGTCTTTTCCAATGAGTCAGCTCTTCACATCAGGTGGTCAGAGTATTGGAGCTTCAGCTTCAGTATCTGTCCTTCCAATGAATATTCAGGACTGATCTCCTTTAGGATGGACTGGTTGGATCTCCTTGCAGTCTAAGGGACTCTAATGTTTCTTATGAGAATTATAAAATATACATCAAGTCAAGGTTAAAACAGAGGAAGAAGATGAAATAAACAATTTTCAAAGTGCTGTTAATCATGGTGGTTTTATATTACCATTAGTTAATATTGACCAAGGCATAAAATAAATTTAGATTGGAGACTCATGGGTAACAGAGGGATATGATTTCTGGCCATCTTCCTGTGAATTCTGATCAGCTCCCAGTGTTTTATGGTGCAGCGTGGTGGGGGAGGCCTGTGTGTAGGGAACAGGTCAGATCTGCTTTTCCTTTCTGCTCCCTGCGCTTATGGCCTCAGCATTATTTCCACTTGGGTTTCTCAGTGCATGAGGACATAAATTTCTATGTGACTTCTTTCGTGTCTGACTCTTTTGGACCCTAAGGATCACAGCCCACCAGGCTCCTCTGCTGATAGGATTCTCCAGGTTTCATAGTAGAAACCCTTAAACTACTCATTTGTTTTATAAGAATTGATTACATCACAATGAGATGGTCCAATCTTTATGGTGGTGGTGGTGGTTTAGTTTCTAAGTGGTGTCAGACTCTTGCAACCCCATGGACTGTAGCCTACCAGGCTCCTCTGCCCATGGGATTCTCCAGGCAAGAATACTGGAGTGGGTTGCCAATTCCAATCTTTATAAATCCACTTAATTTGCTTCTAGCCACTCTGCCCAGGGGCGGGGGGTGCTTGCCAGCTTCTCATCCCTGGAGTCTAACTACCTTCTCCCTCGTGCTTGCGTGCTAAGTGGCTTCAGTCACATGCGACTGTGACCCCATGGACTGTAGTCTGCAGGCNTGACTTCTGTGCTGGTTCCACTGTTTGGGAAGCCAAGTTCTTTCCTTGATCTGGGGAACTGAACATATCATCCTTGGGGAATTTTCTGGTCCAGAACTTCTCTCATATCCCAACAGCACCTGTCTCTGGCTGAAGGTCAGATACGAGGGCTCCAGCACCTTCTGATTAAGTGTCCTGCATCTATCTGCAGCCCTTACCCTAAATCAGTGGTTTCCAAGCTTTTAGGATTATGCACTCACTTAGTAAAAAGGTGTGTGTGGGAGGGATACTTACCCCCATACATTTATTTATAATGTTGTTGTTGTTCAGTCGCTAATTTGTTTCCAACTCTTTGTGACCCTATGGACTGCAGCACGGCAGGCTTCCCTGCCCTTTACCATCTCACTACATTTGCTCAAACTCATGTCCATCGAGTCAGTGATGCCATCCAACCATCTTATCCTCTGTTACCCCCTTCTCCTCCTGCCTTCAATCTTTCCCAGCCTCAGGGTCTTTTCCAATGAGTCAGCTCTTCACATCAGGTGGTCAGAGTATTGGAGCTTCAGCTTCAGTATCTGTCCTTCCAATGAATATTCAGGACTGATCTCCTTTAGGATGGACTGGTTGGATCTCCTTGCAGTCTAAGGGACTCTAATGTTTCTTATGAGAATTATAAAATATACATCAAGTCAAGGTTAAAACAGAGGAAGAAGATGAAATAAACAATTTTCAAAGTGCTGTTAATCATGGTGGTTTTATATTACCATTAGTTAATATTGACCAAGGCATAAAATAAATTTAGATTGGAGACTCATGGGTAACAGAGGGATATGATTTCTGGCCATCTTCCTGTGAATTCTGATCAGCTCCCAGTGTTTTATGGTGCAGCGTGGTGGGGGAGGCCTGTGTGTAGGGAACAGGTCAGATCTGCTTTTCCTTTCTGCTCCCTGCGCTTATGGCCTCAGCATTATTTCCACTTGGGTTTCTCAGTGCATGAGGACATAAATTTCTATGTGACTTCTTTCGTGTCTGACTCTTTTGGACCCTAAGGATCACAGCCCACCAGGCTCCTCTGCTGATAGGATTCTCCAGGTTTCATAGTAGAAACCCTTAAACTACTCATTTGTTTTATAAGAATTGATTACATCACAATGAGATGGTCCAATCTTTATGGTGGTGGTGGTGGTTTAGTTTCTAAGTGGTGTCAGACTCTTGCAACCCCATGGACTGTAGCCTACCAGGCTCCTCTGCCCATGGGATTCTCCAGGCAAGAATACTGGAGTGGGTTGCCAATTCCAATCTTTATAAATCCACTTAATTTGCTTCTAGCCACTCTGCCCAGGGGCGGGGGGTGCTTGCCAGCTTCTCATCCCTGGAGTCTAACTACCTTCTCCCTCGTGCTTGCGTGCTAAGTGGCTTCAGTCACATGCGACTGTGACCCCATGGACTGTAGTCTGCAGGCTCCTCTGTCCGTGGGCGTCTCCAGGCCAGAATACTGGAATGGGTTGCCATGCCCTCCTCCAGGGCGTCTCGCCGAGCCAGGGGTGGAACCTGCATCTCTTGCGTTGGCAGGCAGGCTCTTTACCGCTAGCACCACCCGGGAAGCCCACCTCCTCTCCCAAGGCGCCTCCAATGCTGCAGGTAGGGGCACCCAGGAGCACCTTCATGTTAAAGATTAGAACATTAGCGTGTTAGAACCGCCGTAATCAAGTACTTCAGACAGGGTGGCTTAAACAACAAAAACGTATGTCCTCACAGCTCTGGAGGCTGAGAGTTCAGGAAGAAGGTGTCAATAGGGTTGGTTTCTCCTGAGGGCTGGGAGGGAAAACTTGCTCCAGGCCTCTCTTCTGGCTTCTGGTGGCCAGCAAGCAGCCTTCAGCACTGCTTGGCTTTAATCTTATCACCCTGATCTCTGCCTGTATCTTCCTGTGGCATTCTCTCTGTGTGTCATCTTTTTCCTCTCTTTCTTTGTGTGTTTGTCCAAAGTGAAAGAAAAGTGAAGTTGCCCAGTGGTCTCTGACTCTTTGCAACCCCATGGACTGTACCATCCTACCAGGCCCATTAAATTTTTTAAGCAAGAATACTGGTATGGGTTGCCATTTTCTTCTCCAAGGGAATTTTCCCTACCTGGGGTTTGAACCCGGGTCTTCTGCATAGCAGGCAGATGCTTTCCCATCTGCGCCACCAAATTTCCCCCTTTTAAAGGGCATCAGTCATAATGGGTGAGAGCTCACCTTGACAATCTTATTTTAATTTGATTAACCCTGTAAAGAACCTATTGCCAAATAAGGTCACATTCTGAGAAGGGAAACGGCTACCCACTCCAGTATTCTTGCCTGGGGAATCCCATGGGCAGAGGAGCCTGGCCGGCTACAGTCCATGGGGTCACAAAGAGTCGGACACGACTGAGTGACTTTCACTTCACTTCACTTCTGAGGTGCTGGGGTTGGGACCCTAACATGTCTTCTTTTGAGGGCGGGCGGTATTGAAGCGACTTAGCAGCAGCAATACCATTAAACTCATAACAATTAGTAATTGCTTTCCCTCCTCAGTTTTTCTTACTTTTTAGATAAAAATAAACCAGACTAGAAGCTCTGACGTTCTCTAGCGTGCCGGTGGGTGGCGCTCTACTGCAGCCACGGTCAGTGTGCGTCTCCGTGGAGCCCGCCGCCTCTTTAGTTCTGTCCTTCCTTCTCCTTCCCCCGTGAGCATGCAGCACCAGTTCTTACTGGGGCAGGGAGGGTCTGAGTGTGGAAAGACCAGGCCCTCTTCAGGAGCTCCAGTGATGCAGAAGGTTAGCTTAGCATGGATTCTAGCATCAAGACGGCCGAGTGAGCCACCCGGGACGCTCGTCTTCCTTGTTCCAACAATAGGGAAAACACAGTTTTAAGTGAAAGCATTACTGCACTTAAAAGCAAGTGGGGGAAAGACAGTCCAGTGTTTCTTCGAGAAGTTAAACATAGAATTACCATAAGACCCAGCTACTCCAACTCCTCGGTATCTATCTCCTGAAACTAAAAATGTATTCAAGCAAAAACCTGTGCTTTGGTTCATAACAGCACTATTCACAGTAGCGAGGAGGTGGTTGTGAATGTCCCTCTACTGATGCATGGATATGGATAAACAAACTGTGGTATATCCATGCAACAGAATAGTATTTTGCCATGTGAAGTTCTGATACATCCTACATCCTGGAGGAGCCTCAAACACGTGATACGAAATGGAAGAAGCCAGTCGCAGAAGGTCAGCGTATTGTCTGATTGCATTTACATGAAATGTCTGGGATTGAGCAGTCATAGAGACAGAAGGCAAATTAGCAGTTGCTAGGGGCCAGGGGAAGGGGAACACGGGGAGTCACTTAATGGGGTGAGGCAAGAACATTCTGGAAATACATAGAGGTGGTGGTTGTACACCGTTGTGAATGTAGTCAATATCATTGAACTGTACAATTTCAAATGGTTGATGTTATGTTACATGAATTTAATTTTCAATGACAAAAATTAAAGAGCAAGAAGGGAAAGTCTTGGGGGCGGTGGAGGGGGATAGTCTGGGTCTGTGAGGACTCTGGCGCCACGGATGGCTCTGTGGATTGCCTCTGTTCTGGGTTTCTGGAGAGAGCATTCAGTTTTTGGTGCCATCCTGAAACTGGGCTGGACAGCCTCCGCCACACTGCCCAAGGGAAAATCTGAGCGACAACATGGAATTTTTTCTCTTAAAAAAAAAAAAAATCAAGTGTCTCAGTGCTGTCTGCTGTCCAGAACTCCAGGGCAATGTGGATGTATTAGTAACCACAATTTATAAGGACCCTTCCTGTCTTCTCTATCTCCCTCACAAACCTTCAAATCCTGTATTTTAAATTCCTCCTGTTTTCTTTGGAATGCAGTTAATTGACTTGGAATGACCAGAGTCTCTGGTGGAGAATAACATGCTTACTGGGTAAATAGCTCCTTCTCAAAAGAGCTGCAAAAAACAGATTATGTGCAAATTCAGAAAATGCTTTCTGGTGCCAAACTCTGGTTGGATCTGAAAGGTCCTGTCAGGTTTCAGATTCACAGCTTGACATTTATATGGTTATTTATGTCACTTATTAGCTGTGGTATGTTTATGACACTCTAATTATGACTGCCCTCCTAGTTTGTCTTGTGAATATCCAGAGGAGATTGCCCTTTGACAAGGCTTCACCCTGGGCTGTTCTTCTTGAACACATCTGGGGAAGGATGGGGGTCAAAAGAGCTGATGGCTTTGGCACGTGTTCATTTTAGTCTGTGATGTTCTTGATGCTTTTACCCTGAGAACACTGGTTGCCAGGCATTTCTGCCTAGCAAGAGGCAGAAAGACCTACCCTTGGAACTCAAGCAGTGCTGTGTCTTGAATAGCCTTTGTTTCTAGGAGTTTCTGAGGCACACAGAAGGAAGCTCTGTATTTCTTTAAGGTGGCTCAGAAAGCTAGCCTGAGTGAGGAATTGTGAAGGGCTAATATCTTGCTTTTCGAGATGTCTATTCTAATTTCTGACATTAAAAAAAAAAAAAAAAAAAAGGTACAGAGCTGTGCTTCTGAGCCTTGTACTTTGCAGGGCAAAGGGGCTCTGCTCTGTTTCCGAGGGTCTGGTCTCTCATACTTGGACCTGGAGCAAAAATGGACCACCTTGGGAGCCTTCTGATTGGAGTATTCGCTCTCCCCATCCTTCCCATCCTGGAGTGCTTCCTGGCTGAAAGCTAGGGTGACGGAGAAGCCAGAGAGGCAGCAGAGAAGTGAAGGGGCAGGCTCTGGGCTCACAGCGCGCTCCGCCTGGCTCCTCCAGTTCTAGGTGAAGTTCTTGAGAGGAGACTGAATCCTGACACTTGCTGCTGCTGCTGCTGCTAAATCGCTTCAGTCGTGTCCGACTCTGTGCGGCCCAAGAGATGGCTCCACCATCCCTGGGATTCTCCAGGCAAGAACACTGGAGTAGGTTGCCATTTCCTTCTCCAATGCATGAAAGTGAAAAGTGAAAGAAGTTGCTCGGTTGTGTCCGACTCCGCAACCCCATGGACTGCAGGCCACCAGGCTCCTCCGTCCATGGGATTTTCCAGGCAAGAGTACTGGAGTGGGGTGCCATTGCCTTCTCCTGACACTTGCCAGGAGAACCAGAAGCTCTTAAGAAAAGCATGTCTGGAAATAAATGTTGCTCTGAGCTGCAAGAAAGGTCATAAAAGGTGTACCCTGGCCATGACTGATGGCCCGATGGCCGGGAAGGGCTTTGTCTCTCAGGTGGGTTTTTAAGTATTGTTTTTAATTGGCTATTAAAAATGGCTTTTTTTTTGGTTGTACCACGCAGTATGTCAGATTTTATTTCCCCACCTAGAGATGGCACCCATGCCTTGCGCATTGGAAGCGTGAAGCCTTAACCACTGGGCCGCCAAGGCAGTCCCCTGGGGCTTTAATCGGGCACTTAATGGTGCCACCGCTCCCACCACTGCCCTCCACGGCCTTCAGAGCAGCTCAGGACTTTACAGCCGCTGTCCGCAGCCTCTGGGGTCCATACCCGATGATCTGAGATGGAGCTGATGTGATGATAAACAGAAATAAACTACACGATAAATGTCATGTGCTTGAATCATCCCAAAGCCATCCCTCCTCTCCACTCCCACCCTGTCCGTGGAAAACTGTCTCCCATGAAACTGGTCCCCGGGGCCAAAAGGGTTGGAGACTGCTGGTTTAGAGAAAGGAAAGCNTGATGTGATGATAAACAGAAATAAACTACACGATAAATGTCATGTGCTTGAATCATCCCAAAGCCATCCCTCCTCTCCACTCCCACCCTGTCCGTGGAAAACTGTCTCCCATGAAACTGGTCCCCGGGGCCAAAAGGGTTGGAGACTGCTGGTTTAGAGAAAGGAAAGCTGGAATTCGCTCACACTTTGCCACCTCCTTGGAAAGAGACCTATCCTTCTTGTTTCCTTTTTTTTTTTTAACTGATACACTTATTTATTTTAGCGTTTGAAGCTAATGATTTCCATTTTCATAAAACCTAGTTAGGTCCTGTTTGGCACCTGCCTTTCCTCAGACCATTCTCGCTTCCTGCTTTTCTTAAGTTAGGGCACCGTTTGCCACACCCCTGGTGCTTCCCAGCAGGGCGGGAGTTTGTGTCCAGACTGCTTGAAGTAGTGGCTACCTGTCTATCCAGAGTCGCCGAGACTTTGGAGTATGCCCAGCCAGTTGCCTTCCTCCAGGCAGGGGAGTTTCTAAAAAAGAAGAAAAGCAAAATGAATGTTAAGCGAATGCCCACACAAATATGTCAAACTGATTTTGGACAAAAGAGTCAAAGCCGTTCCATGGAGGAAGGATGGTTTTTTCAACAAGTTGGTACTGGAGCGCTGGATATTCACAGCCACAGAAATGAACCTCAGCCTCAACCTCACACATGATATTCATACTCTTGGTGTTATGTAGAAGTCAATTCAAAGTTCTGAGTTGGAAGGACTGATGCTGAAGCTGAAACTCCAATACTCTGGCCACCTGATGAGAAGAGTTGACGCTGATGCTGGGAAAGACTGAGGGCAGGAGGAGAAGGGGACGATAGAGGATGAGATGGTTGGATGGCATCACTGACTCAATGGACATGGGTTTGGATAAACTCTGGGAGCTGGTGATGGACAGGGAGGCCTGGCGTGCTGCAGTCCATGGGGTCGCAAAGAGTCGGACACGACTGAGCGACTGAACTGAACTGACAACTCAAAGTGGGTCATAGACTTGAATATAAGATGTAAAATATAAACCTTTCAGAAAAAATAGAAGAAAATCATAGGGACTTGGTGCTAGATAAAGAGTCTCTAGACTTGAGACCGAGAGTATGAGCCACAGAGGGAAAAATTGGTAAACTTTACCTCCTCAAAAATTAAAACCTTTGCCCTGTGAAAGAGCCTGTGAAGACAACAGAAAGACAAGTTACAGCCTGGGAGAAAATATTTGCAAACCACACACACCCAACAAAGAATTTGTACCTAGAATATATGAAGAACTCTCAAAACTCAAAAAGTCCTAACCAGTCTAATCATGAAACAAGTAAAGACGTGAGCAGATGTTTTGTTAGAGAAGGTATGTAGAAGGCAGACATGCGCGTGGAGAGGTGTTCACCACCATTAGCCGTGGCTTTTGTTGTGTCTGACTCTGTGACCCTATGGACTGCAAATGCCAGGCTCCTCTGTCCTTTACTATCTCCTGGAATTCGCTCAAATTCTTGTCCATTGAGTAGGTGACCATCTCATCCTCTGCTGCCTCTTCTCCTTTGCCTTCAATCTTTCCCAGCATCAGGGTCTTTCCCAATGAGTTGGCTCTTTGCATCAGGGGGCCAAAGTACTAGAGCTTCAGCTTCAGCAACTGTCTTTCCAATGAACATCAGCCATTAGGGAGATACAAACAAATCAGATCTACAACAGGTTCTCACTGTACACCTATCAGAATGGCTAAAATAAAAACCAGTGATAACANGGCTCTTTGCATCAGGGGGCCAAAGTACTAGAGCTTCAGCTTCAGCAACTGTCTTTCCAATGAACATCAGCCATTAGGGAGATACAAACAAATCAGATCTACAACAGGTTCTCACTGTACACCTATCAGAATGGCTAAAATAAAAACCAGTGATAACACCAACTGCTGGCAAGGATGGGGAGAGACTGGGTCACTCACATGTTGTTGGTAGGAATGGAAATGGCACAGCTCCTTTGGAAAAGATTCTTGCAACTTCTTACAAAATGAAACATGCACTTACCATATGACCCTGCAATCTCTCACTCTTGGACATTATCCCAGGGAAATGAAAACTTATGCCCGCAAAAATAAAACCTCTACAAAAATATTCATAGCAGCTCTATTTGTAATAGCCCCTAACTGGAAACAACCCAGACGCCCTTCGATGGGTGAATGGTTAAGTAAACTTGTACATCCTCATCTCTGTCAATTTCCTGCTTGTGATATTATCCTCTAGTTATGCAAGATGATGTTATCCTTGGGAGAAACTGGGTGAAAGGAGCTTCCCAAATTATCTCTTACAACTGGGAACAAACCTACAATTATCTTGAAATTAAAAAACATTTTTAAGTTATATTAAAAAAGTCAAGTGAAGCCGATGCTAAGAACCAGAGGCTGTGAAGCATGAGGCAGCCCCCAGAAGGAACCGAGGAGGATGGAGCCTTTGCTGAAAGGGACAATTAGTAATAGCACTGCCTCTTATATGATCCACCGGTTATGGTCCTTGGTGTTTACTCAGATGAATTGAAAATGTATGTCCCCACAAAAACCTGTACATGAATGTTTGTAGCAGCTTTATTGTAATCACCAAAACTTGGAAATAGCCAAGATGTCCTTCAGTGAGTGAATGGAATAAATAAACCGTGGTGCATATAGGGAACAAACTTATGTTTACCAGGGACGATAGGGAAGAGGGATACATTAGGAGATTAGGATTGACACATATATAGTAGTACATATAAAATCGATAACCAGTAAAGACCCGCTCTACAGCACAGGAAAGTCTACTCAATACTCTGTAGTGACATATATGGGGGAAAAAAACCTAAAAAGAGTGGGTATATGCATGCATATCGCTGGCTCACTCTGCTGTACTGCAGAAACTAAGGTAACACTGTAAGTCAACTATACTCCAAAAAAAAAAAAAGTTGATGCATACAATGGAGTGTTATTCAGAGTGATAAAGAAATGAACTGTCAGCTATACAAAGACATGGAGCAAATATAAAAGCACATTATTAAGCTCAACCCAAAGAGGCTACATACTGTACAATTCTAACTATGTAACATTCTGGAAAGGCAAACCTGTGGAGACAGTAAAAAGATCAGGGGTTACCAAGGGTTAGGGAGGAGGAGTGATAGAAAAAAAGGCAGCACACAGAGGATTTTTAGGACAATGAAAATACTCTGAGTGATACTACATGGGTGGATACATGCCAGCATATATATGTCCAAACCCATAGAATGTCCAACACCCAGAAGAGCTCTAATGTGAACTGTGGACTCTGGGTGATGACTGTGTGTCAATTCATTGCTTGTAACACAAGGGATGTCACATCTGATGAGGGATGTTGATAACAGGGGAGATGAGGCATGTGTGGAGATGGGTGTATGAGAAGTCTTAAGTTTAAGTACCTTCGGCTTAATTTTGCTGTGAACCTAAAACGTAAGTCTATCAAGAAATAATATCTTTAGTGTTACTGATGTCTTCCCACAGTTCAAGGTGCTTTGGGCAACATTTTCTTCCTTAAAGGGTCATCCTGAAGACTATGCTCTGGGATGTAGGAAGGGTGGGGGTGGGTGGGCAAGATGATAGTGAGTGCTGTGCTGAGGACCCTAGCAAGGGCCTGTGTCGAAGACAAGTGTGCTCTGCCTTCTCTTACTCCACATAGTGGATGGGAGGTGCTGTGATCCGCATACCTTTTCTCCTAGGGCAGGGATGGGTGAGGGGAAGGCGCCTTGGGGCTCCCTGGTGGGGTGGCTGGATGGATGGGGGCATTGACGCTCCAATTCAGGCCAGCTGGATGGAGGCAAGGAAGAGAGGCGAGTGATTCCAAGAGAGGGAGGACCAGGGCAGATAAACGATAGGGGTCTGTTGGAATTTTCTTCTTCTTGCTGGATGCCATGACCTCACATATCCCCGGTGGTCGTAGTGCTAAAGAATCCACCTGCCAGTGCAAGAGACATAAGAAACACAGGTTTGACCCCTGGGTTGGGAAGATGGAGGAGGGCATGACAACCCACTCCAGTTTTCTTGCCTGGAAAATGCCATGGATGGAGGAGGCTGGAGGGTTATGGTCCCTAGGGTCGCACAGTCAGACACACCTGAAATGCCTTAGCGTGCAATGATCAGTGGGGCTCAAGTGTATGTACGGGGTGAGGAAAGGAGAGGGGAGAACAGTAATGGGTCCAAACTCAGAATCCAGAAGGGGTGGGAGTCTGAAACCTGGGATGGGACTAGCAATTAACCCAAAGGGTTTAATTACGTTGGGAATGCCACATAGAGTCAGAGAAGGGGAGAGAATGTGGTAGGAGGGACTTTCCTTGGTGCCCTGACTTTGGGGGAGGGATGCTTGCTGAGTTCCCTCCTTTGTTGTTGCTCAGCCACTGTCATGTCCAGCTCTTTGTGAGGCCATGGACTGCAGCACGCCAGGCTTCCTTGCCTGTCCTTCACCATCTCCCAGAGATTGCTCAAACTCACGTCCATTGAGTCAGTGATGCCGTCCAACCATCTCAGCCTCTGTGGTCCCCTCACCTCCTACCCTCCATCTTTCCCAGCATCAGGGTCTTTTCCAGTGAGCTGGCTCCTTGCCTCAGGTTGGCCAAAGTGCTTCAGCTTTAGCATCAGTCCTTCCCGTGAATATTCAGGTTGCTTTCCTCCTTATACCTTCTCAAATTTATTTATCATTTTTCAAGCTCTTGTTTGGGAAGCAGATTTTCTTGCTGCCCACCCCCGGCAGACAAAGCCATTTACCTTTTGTGGTCTTTTGGGAAAACCACTCAGAGCTCCTGGGACTTTGGAGCTGGGAGGGTCTTGTTGGTTGCTTCTAGGTTGGAGGCTGCCTCCAGGAAAGAAGCCTAGAGGGCTGGGAATAGGAACCCCAGCTTCGCCCCTTCCTGGCTATATGAAATCAAAGTAGACTCACAAGATGCCTGAAAACTGGAGGAAGAAAAGCAGAAAGCAACTGCAGAGGTCGGGGAGAAGCTTCCAGAGCTTCGTGGAGCTAGGTGCTGCCATCTTGGTAAGAAAAGGAGCAAAAAGTTTGGAAAGAGCCAGACCAGAACTTGTCTTCCAAGTCCTCCTTTCATGGGTGGCCCCTCTGGTATTCGTGCGACTAGGAGCCTGGCAAACTACAGTCCATGGGGTCACAAGTGTTGGATACCACTTAGTGACTAAACCACCAGCACCATCATCTCAGCTGCCACTGAAGAAAAAGGCAACCAGGAGTGCCCTCTGTCTGTGCAGTGTGGTGGCAGATGCTCACTCTTTAGTGACCATAAAGATTTTTTTTAAATGGGGACAATGAGAATGATTTGAGAAAGGGAGTGACATTCAAAAAGACCCATGGTCATCTAATCCCTCCGAAGAGGTCTTGCATCTCCACGACCTCTGTTGAGCTGAGGTCGAGGTGTTGACCTGGGGCTACGTGGCAGAGGTGGAGAAGGGCCTGGCCCTTCTGCCTCCTACGGGCAGCCTGGTCCACTGCTGGGCTCACCCCAGCAGTCACTGAAATGAAAACCAGAAGTTAAGGAGGTAAAGAGAGAACTGACGCTTGGCAGGGGGAGGGGAAGCTTCGAGAAGCAGCCCCGTTTGGAACTTGGAGTCAGAATAGATGCCCCTGGAAGCAGGCATCCTCACCTGCAGGGCTGAAGGGCGGTCCCGTGGCCCACCCACTAGGGCAGCCTTTGAGCGGTGAACGGCCTGCCTTTCTTCCCCATCCACAGCAGTCTTCTGGAGGGAGGACTGGATCTCCCTCACCGGGTTCTCTCCTGAAACACAGCATGTGAGCCTGGCTCCACCTTTTGGCCCTCGTGGTGGGGTTGAAACCTGAGAGGGCCAGTGAACTCAGGACCAGAGGCTCTCACCTGTCTTTGTACCCCTTGCCTTTAATCCCAGAGTAAGATGTTTTTTAAATCCCTAGACACTCCTCTTTTTAAATTTCATTTTATTTTTAACCTCTTATTTTAAAACATGTCAAGCCTGCAGAAAAGTCGTGGTAAGTGGATTGGTAAAAAGGCTGGTAAAGTGGACGTCTGTCTGCCCTGGACCTACATTTACCCATGGTTAACATCGCTAAATGTGCTTTTAGTCCTCTGTATCCGGACTTATGACATTATTATTATTATTTATGGAACTGTTCGAGAATAAGTTGCAGACACTGTGATCTTTCATCCCTGAATGCTAAGAATAAGGACTCTCACTTTTATAAATACAGTATAATTGCTAAGTTCAGAAAATTTAGCGCAGGAACAATACTAATATGTTATATACAGTCCATATTCAAGTTTCACTGATGTTTCAAAAAATGTTCTTTATTGTACATTTCTGATCCCAAGTAAAACCTAGTCTCAACAGTTCTTGAAAAGCTGGATCTGGTTGTGCACACACACACACACACACACACCCATACCACAGACAGACACACACACCACACCACACACACACTACAGACATATGTATACCACACCAGACACAACTCTCACAGCCCCCACACCACACCACACCACAAACACACACACACCCCATACCACAGACACACCACACCACACACACACTACAGATATACACACACCACACACACACACACACACACACATCCATCCCACAGACAGACACACCACACCACACACACATACACACACACACACCCCATACCACAGACACACACACACACCACACACACACTACAAATATATACACATCTAAATCCCTAGACACTCCTCTTTTTAAATTTCATTTTATTTTTAACCTCTTATTTTAAAACATGTCAAGCCTGCAGAAAAGTCGTGGTAAGTGGATTGGTAAAAAGGCTGGTAAAGTGGACGTCTGTCTGCCCTGGACCTACATTTACCCATGGTTAACATCACTAAATGTGCTTTTAGTCCTCTGTATCCGGACTTATGACATTATTATTATTATTTATGGAACTGTTCGAGAATAAGTTGCAGACACTGTGATCTTTCATCCCTGAATGCTAAGAATAAGGACTCTCACTTTTATAAATACAGTATAATTGCTAAGTTCAGAAAATTTAGCGCAGGAACAATACTAATATGTAATATACAGTCCATATTCAAGTTTCACTGATGTTTCAAAAAATGTTCTTTATTGTACATTTCTGATCCCAAGTAAAACCTAGTCTCAACAGTTCTTGAAAAGCTGGATCTGGTTGTGCACACACACACACACACACACACCCATACCACAGACAGACACACACACCACACCACACACACACTACAGACATATGTATACCACACCAGACACAACTCTCACAGCCCCCACACCACACCACACCACAAACACACACACACCCCATACCACAGACACACCACACCACACACACACTACAGATATACACACACCACACACACACACACACACACACATCCATCCCACAGACAGACACACCACACCACACACACATACACACACACACACCCCATACCACAGACACACACACACACCACACACACACTACAAATATATACACATCTAAATCCCTAGACACTCCTCTTTTTAAATTTCATTTTATTTTTAACCTCTTATTTTAAAACATGTCAAGCCTGCAGAAAAGTCGTGGTAAGTGGATTGGTAAAAAGGCTGGTAAAGTGGACGTCTGTCTGCCCTGGACCTACATTTACCCATGGTTAACATCACTAAATGTGCTTTTAGTCCTCTGTATCCGGACTTATGACATTATTATTATTATTTATGGAACTGTTCGAGAATAAGTTGCAGACACTGTGATCTTTCATCCCTGAATGCTAAGAATAAGGACTCTCACTTTTATAAATACAGTATAATTGCTAAGTTCAGAAAATTTAGCGCAGGAACAATACTAATATGTAATATACAGTCCATATTCAAGTTTCACTGATGTTTCAAAAAATGTTCTTTATTGTACATTTCTGATCCCAAGTAAAACCTAGTCTCAACAGTTCTTGAAAAGCTGGATCTGGTTGTGCACACACACACACACACACACACCCATACCACAGACAGACACACACACCACACCACACACACACTACAGACATATGTATACCACACCAGACACAACTCTCACAGCCCCCACACCACACCACACCACAAACACACACACACCCCATACCACAGACACACACACACACCACACACACACTACAAATATACACACATCACACACTCACACATCCATCCCACACCACAGAAAGACATACACACACACACCACACCACACACGCACACACACATACACACACACACCCCATACCACAGACACACACCCCACACCACACACACACTACAGACATACGTATACTACACCAGACACAACTCTCACACTCCTCACACCACACCACAAATACACACACACTCCATACCACAGACACACTGCACTACACACACACTATAAACATACACACACCACACACACACACACACATCCATCCCACATCAAGAAAGATACACACACACACACCACACCACACACACACACACACATATACAACAGACATATGTTTACCACACCAGACACACCTCTCACACCCCGCACACCACACCACAAACACACATCCCATACCACAGACAGACACACACACCACACCACACACACACTATAGAAATATACACACCACACACACACATACACACCCCACACCAAAGAAAGACATACACACCCACCACACACCCCATACCACAGACACACATACCACACCACACACACCTCCCACACCCCCCCACACTACAGACACACACACTACAGACATATACATACCATACTACACACACACCCCAGACATAGCCATGCCACACCACATACACACACACACAACAGACACACTTACCACACCACACATATACACGCCCCATACTCTTGCACACCACTCTCCCCACAGACTGAAGCTTCGTTACCAAGCATGTTCCCTGCAAGAGGGTCGTAATGTATTTACTCCTTTATTTTTTGTGGACAAGCTGCCTCCTCCCATCCTGGGGTCTTCTCATCAGGCTCATTCCTCCAATTGCTGATGCAAAGGTTTGGGGGCCTGTCCAGATTCACTCACTGGGCTTGTGGGCCAGGGTGGGGGTGCCAGGCCAGCTGTGGGACACCCAGCTCTCCCTGAAAGCATGAGGTCCACTCATCAGAGGCCAGTGGTGAGCCTTTGCTTTCGACCACCACCATCTGCTCAGGGAGACGGAAAATGCAGCACTCAGAAGGAATTAGGGATCACACTTCCTCTACATTTGCCAGAGAAGAAAACTGGTATCCAGGGACACAAAGTGACTTGGGCAAGGTCATTTCAGCAGCAGATGGAACGGGATTCAAACTGCCACTTTTTCAGGCCACCCAACCGTCTTACAGACACCCAAGTCTGGGGAGCAAGGAACATAGGGACAGAAAAGAGAGCACGTTCCCTGGAGAGAACGAGAAACATGGCCTGTGAACATGCTTTTGGAAAATTGAAGAGGCAGACTTTTGGGTATGCCGTAGCCCCGAGGACATGTAACATCCAGATGTCTGAGGCCAAGCTCACCTCCTGCAAGGAGGCGAGTCCACTGTGAGATGGCCTCCAGGGCTGGGTGGTGACGGGTCCCCCGGGCTCAAGGGTGAGGTGGCCCCCAGGGCTAAGTGGCGAGTGGTCTCCAGGGTTCAAGGGTGAGGTGGCCCCCAACAGGTGATGGGCAGGAGCAGCCTCCTGGGTCTGTCCCAGCTCTAAGAGCTCTTGGTCCGGATGTTCCATTTTCCTTGGCCTTCACTCCAGGACTGGAGTCTGCTGGGAGGAATTTGCTGTCCTCTGCTCTTCTTGCTTTGGAAATCATCAAGGGATGCAGACAGGAGACACATGCTCAGTGTGAACAAGAAATCGCAGCTAAAACCATCATTCCTCTAGCAACCACCAGTTGGATTTTACAGAACGAAATGATTAGACGGAAAGTCATAGGCTAACAAAATAGGAACTTCTGCCAAGAACTCCTCTGCTGCAGGTTTGGAGGTTGGAATCGGTGTCCTGATTTATGAGGATCACATCCACTGGGAACTTGGAACCGTGAGCCAGAGTTGCGGTGCTTCGTTCCTCCTGAAGACAGCCCGGAGTGGAGACCGGCCAGACCGCATCTGTTTTGCACATTAGGAGAGACACACGGAAAACAAGCTATTGTGTTCCTGCCACTCTCATGGCTCCTGATGGCCCACGCCAAGCCATGGTGGCCAAGAGCTAACACGCAGTGGGTGGAACCTGGCCCTCCTTGGAAAAATCTTTTCCTTTCTGAAAACTACTAAAACACCATATTCAGAGTCCCATGACTGTGGAGAAGGAAGTTTAGGCCAAACGATCAGCTTACTCTCTTCTTCAGGGTATACTTTCTGATTTTATTAGCAACCACAAATGTCATGAACTGACTATTAACACTGATTGAGTTTACTGTGTGCCAGACACTGTTCTGCGTGCTTTCCCTGTTGTTTTCTTTAGTGCTCGGTACAGTCCTATGAGATAGATTCCATTCTATAGATAAGAAAACCAAGACCCAGAGAAGGGGAACATTTGGGTAAAGTCACACAGTAATGAAGTGGCAAAATCAAGACTGCAGCCCAGATAGTCTGATGCTAGCCTGTACATCCCTAACCACTATCCTTCATTTTTCCTAACAAATCTGTCATCTGGTTTCAGATTGGTGTATATTTGCTATCAATCAAACGTGTCCTCTCAAAATTCATGTTGAAGCCTAATACCTAATGTGATAGAGGGAGACCCTTACGGCAGTCATAACGGTGGCACACTCATGAGTGGGCCTGGGCCTTACAAAGAGATCCCAGTAGCTTCAATGACCATCGACAGATGAATGGATAGAGATGCGGTACATATACATAATGGAATATTACTCAGCCATACGAAGAGTGAGATAATGCCATCTGCAGCAACATGGATGGACCCAGAGATCGTCATACTCAGTGAAGTAAGTCAGAGAAAGACAAATATCACAATATTGCTTATATGTGGAATCTGAAAAGCGAACAAATGAACTCACTGGCTTTTCGATTCTTGTTAGATTGTACTAGATAATGTTTCAGAAATGTATCATAAATTATCTAGTTATCAATAATGCTTTTTCAAGATTTCTGAGTACTTTCAGTGGTTAAGACAGGTTTAATCCCTGTGTGTGGTGCAGTAAAAAAAAAAAAAAGAAAGAAAAGCTTAAAATTTCTGGTATTCTTAACATTGGATTTTAATAATTTAATTCCTTTTAAAAACTTTTTTGCTAATTTGGAAAGTACAAAATGCCATTTCGTAGTGGAACTGTATGAAGCTGAACATTTTTCTTTCACATCATGTATACAAACTAATTAGGCTGGGTTGAAATACACTCACTACATCTCAGAAAGCTTAGTGACTTAGAACCTCAGAGGTTCATTTCTTGTGCATGCTACATTGCCACTGTGGGTTGACCGGTTGATGTTTCTCCTCACGTCCTCACTGTAGGGTCCAGGCTGCTGAAGCCGTCGTTCTCTGAAAGGCTGCTGGTCATGAGAAAGTGAGAAAGAGGGTCAGATCATGTTTAGGTCATTAAAGGCTCTGGGCTGCAGTTACACGTATCACTTCTGCCACCATTTCATTGGCCAAAGCGAGTTCCATGGTCACACCCGACTTCATTGGCAAAGAACCTACAGCCTATATGGTCCCAAGAGGAGATCCAGGAAAAACTAGAAGGCAGAATCAATGACAGCTGCATCTTGGTTTGCTATTTCTTTTTCCTCTGTAAATGGACCATCTATTCTTGGATCACCTTGTGGTAGGCAAAGATTCTGGGAGAAGAAAAAGAAGCGTAATGTTCTTTATTTTATGCTCTTCTCTGAGAACATTAGACCCTGGTGTCTGTGTGCCATGGAATTCTGCTGTGGACATCTCTCCTTCTACCAGCTCATGGTTGGGCTTAACCTGGGAGTATTTTTTATTTTGTCTTCACTGTTCTTTTTTGCTAAGTCAGAATGTCAACCTGGAGAAGTATCCAGTCATCTTTTCCTCATTCTCAGCAACCGGGCACTGTCCACTCCGATTTTGCGCGTAGCTTTGAGACGAAGTGGTTTCAAGCCCAGGGAGTGTCTTTAAGTGGCTGTTTCAGTAGTCACTACAGGATAGTGAGTTACTTGTTCCCCTTCAAAGGCCAGCCAGTTTGGCGTCATTTCTGTTTAACCGGTGCTTCCTTTGATGTCACTTGTGTAAAAGAGTGTTATTAAAAACAGTCAAAGTATATTCAGACTCCATTCTAAGTACTATATGATCCATGTTTCATGATCTCACCAAGAGTGTATGTTTTAGGTAAACACACATAGAATTTTCCTTTCAGTATAAATCACATAACTTTAATGAGTTGGTTCTTGTCTTTCTCACCTGATCTAAGAGTTCATGCATAAACTAATTAGAAAAAAAAAACAGTTTGATTAGACAGGGAGATGTGATTTTCATCTGGGAGAGCACCTTTAGAAAAACTATGTTGTTCAGCTGAGATCTCCATGCACTGGTTGGAACACCCCCATTTGTAAAAGGAGGACCTCCTATGGAAAGAGGCGTGAGTCACTGTGGTCAGGGAATTATGGCAGTGGGGAGTGGTGAGAGGCACACGTGTCTGCAGACTGCACAGACACCAGCTAAAGAAAGACAAGAAAATCTACTCCGTTATGTCATTGGCTGCCCCTTGAGGGACAGGCCCTATGGCACATCCTGCAGTTGAATGCTGGGTGATGACCAGACATGGTGGCAATTCTGCTTCAGTTTGCCCTGAGGGTGAGCTGGAGCCTCATTTTAAAGGAATCAGTGTGATTCCCTTCCCATCTCATGTAGCTACACAGTTCTTAGCCCTTGTTGTTATGGTGGTTGTGTAGTTGCTCAGCCGTGTTTGACTCTCTGCGACTCCATGGACTGCAATACACCAGGCCTCCCTGTCCTTCACCAACTCCCGGAGTTTGCTCAAACCCATGTCCACTGAGTCGGTGATGCCATCCAACCATCTCATCCTGTCATCCCCTTCTCCTGCCTTCAATCTTTCCCAACATCAGGGTCTTTTCTAATAAGTCAGTTCTTCCTTTTAGGTGGCCAAAGGAGTTTCAGCTTCAGCATCAGTCCTTCCAATGAATATTCGGGACGCATTTCCTTTAGGATGAACTGGTTGGATCTCCTTGCAGTCCAAGGGACTCTCAAGAGTCTTCTCCAACACCACAGTTTGGAAGCATCTTAGCCCTGGCTGCACACTAAAATCACCAGAGAAAAGACTTCCCTGGCAGTCCAGTGGTTAAGACTGCAAGGTGCACGGGTTCCATCCCTGGTTAGGGAATCAAGATTCTAGATGCTGCGTGGTGCAGCCAAAGAAAAAAGAAAAAATGAATAACCAGGGAAGCCTTGAAAAATAGATTCTCATTCAGTTAGTGTAAGGTGGAGCCTCGGATTCTGTATTTTTTCTGGTGTGTGAGGTTGAAATCCAATGAAGCACAGATGCTTCACAACCTTGCTGTGTCCAGTGAATGAAAATAACTTCCTCATCAAATGTCCACCAAGCACATTGAAAGTACTTGTTTTTTCATATGGAGGAGAACCCTTTCTTCTAAGATTTATACAGTGGCTTGAACAGTGCCCCCCTTCCTCACCCCAAACATATCCTTGCCCCAGAGCCTTTGACTGTGACCTTATGTGGCAAAAGGATCTTTGTGGTCTGGTTAAGTAAATGTAGGCAGCTTGAGATGTGGTCATCCAGAATTGTCTAGATGGGGTTTTCATCCAGAAACAAGTGTCCTTGTAAGAGATAGAAGGGGAATCACAGACACAGAGAGGAGGGGGCGGCAAGGTGGGGATGCAGACAATGATGGGCTTGAGGCTGTCCCAGCCTAGGAGGGCCTGGGTCACCAGAATCTGGAGGAGGCAGGAAGGAGTCTTCCCTGGAGCCCCTGGAGGGAGCACAGGCCTCTGACACCTTGAGGTCAGACTTCTGCCCCTACCCCCAAGCCATGAGAAAAGAAAATTTTGTTTTTAGGTCACCAAGTTTGTGGTCATTTAATACCGCAGCCACAGGAAACTGAATACATCCTATTTCCTCTTTCTCTCCTTCACCCTTTCTTTGGCTCTTTCCCAGATGTTTTCCAGACTGTCCTTCCAGAATGAAGTTGGCATCATCTCTGATTTCTCCATACCCTCTCGTGATTGTTGCCTCCTGGGACGCCAACTTGTTCCATCCACCGAAGCAGCCTGTGGCTATGGGCCCTATTTAAGAACCTGGTGGTTTTCTCGCCCATCGTGATGATTCTTCTTTGGAGGGTGCACTTTTTCCCCCTCCACCTGTTGACACCTCTGCCTGAGCTCCTGGGTGATGTCTTCTTTCCTTGCTTTCCCTGAGGTCTTTGTAGCACTGAGCTGATGCTTTGGGCTGCAGAGAGAGATGAGGCAGAAGAGAAGGGGGACAGAGACAGAGAGAACTCTATGGTATGAGGCTAGGGCCTGGTCAAATTTTATGGGCCAGATGGACAATTTGCAGCTTTCTGAAAGGGATTTGCAGCTAAGGATCTTGTGCATTGCCTTAAGGAAAGGTCAAAGGGATGTTGGAATTTCAGAAGCTCAGAATGTTCTGAGTCTTCTTTTATTTTTCTTCTCTCATTGTCTTAGGTAGAAAAGTAGCTTTTCCTTCTTGTAGCTTCTCCTGCTTAAGCCAGCAAAAGGGGGCAGAGGCAATGGTGTTACAAGGCCGTATCACTGTTTAGTGACATTGAATGAAAACATGTGTTAATTAACCTTGTATCTTGCCTGGGATGCCTGACTTGGACCTGGAGATGCTGCTGCTGCTGCTAAGTCACTTCAGTTGTCTCCAACTCTGTGCAATCCCATAGACGGCAGCCCACCAGGCTCCCCCGTCCCTGGGATTCTCCAGGCAAGAACACTGGAGTGGGTTGCCAATTCCTTCTCCAGTATATGAAAGTGAAAAGTGAAAGTGAAGTCGCTCAGTCGTATCCGACTCTTAGCGACCACATGGATTGCAGCCCACGAAAAGAGTCTCCTCAGCTGGTTCCTGCGACCTGGTACCAAGGATGGTGGAAGAAGGGTACCACGGGTGGATCCAAGGAACAGAGCCAGGGGATCTAGGACAGAAAAGAAAAAGTCTGTCGAAACTATGGTGGCCAAGAAGAGCTACAGAGAGCCCCAGGACCTCCATCACTGGTGATGCTGCAGAGAGAACTGCTGCTCTGACCCAGGTGTTGTTTTTTTCTCTTTTTATAAGGTTTCTTTCATTGGAAGGACGGATATTGAAGCTGAAACTCCAATACTTTGGCCACCTGATGCGAAGAGCTGACTCACTGGAAAAGACCCTGAAGCTGGGAAAGATTGAAAGCAGGAGGAGAAGGGGACGACAGAGGATGAAATGGCTGGATGGCATCGCCGACTGAATGGACGTGAATTTGGGTAAACTCTGGGAGCTGGTGATGGACCGGGAGGCCTGGTGTGCTGAGGTTCATGAGATTTTTAGGTTATTGCAAAGATAACGCAGAGAATTCCTGAATGCCCTAGATCCAGTATCCCCTATCATTAACATATAGCATTCGTAGGGTATGTTTGTCACGATTCATGAATCAGTATTGATGTGGTATTTTTCACTAAAGTCTACCACTTTTTCAGATTTCCTCAGTTTTCCCCTACTGCCCCTTTTCTGGATCCCATCCAGATCCCAAATGGCATTTAGTCATTGTGTCCCTTTAGGCTCCCCTTGGTTGTGGCAATTTCTCAAACTTTATTTTTTTTATGACCTTGACAGTTTTGAGGGAAATGAGTCAGCTGTTTTGTAAAATGTCTCTGAATTGGAGTTTGTCTGAGGTTTCCCCTCATGATTAAACTGGGGCTATACTTTGTCAACAAAAGTCTGTCTAGTCAAGGCTATGGTTTTTGCAGTGGTCATGTATGGATGTGAGAGTTGGACTGTAAAGAAAGCTGAGCACCAAAGAATTGATGCTTTTGNTGCATATAAGTTAAATAAGCAGGGTGCCAATATACAGCCTTGAAGTACTCCTTTTCCTATTTGGAACCAGTCTGTTGTTCCATGTCCAGTTCTAACTGTTGCTTCCTGACCTGCATACAGATTTCTCAAGAGGCAGGTCAGGTGGCCTGGTATTCCCATCTCTTTCAGATTATAGGATTTATTAAAAGTATAACTTCAGAAGGTTGTTGACCAATAAGGACAGAAGTCAAAAATCAGATTGATAAATGTTGTCTTCTCTCAATTTTATCAATTTATTACTATGATAATACATGTAATCTCATTTGGATATAATGTCAAAAGTTTCCATTTAAGTCCCTTTATGTATGTGAGATCCTGACTTGTTTGCCTTCTGACTTCCTGGTCTCCCTGAGATAGATAAGCTTTCAGGTTTCAACAGAAAAATCTTCAGTAATTCCTTATTCCTTAGGTTTTCGCCTATCATACTCCATAATTTGGTTACCATCTGCCCATTGTCCTTCATTTCTCACCACCCATCCTCCCCCTACTCCCATTCCCTTATTTTTCTGGAAAACTACATCCCAGCTGCTCTTGACAAGCAATTCCTGAGGCCTGTGACCCTGTCTTGTTCATGATGTAGATTATGAGTGGATATAATCTTTTCATCACCCATAAATGAATGTCTACTTACTCAAACTCTATCCATTTTTCAAGACCCAGCCTGCACGATACCACTTCTGAGAAGATTTCTCTGATTCCTTCATCTGGAACTGACTTGCAGCTCCAGGCTCCAAGCACAGTGATAGCTCCTTCTTTACACACTTTACACAAGCACAGTGATAGCCCCTTCCTTTACAGTACTTTACACACACGTGTCCTCTGCTGACCATCTGGTCTTACTTATCTTTCAGAACAGGGGAAACAGAGAGGAACTTGGAGAAAAGATCACCCGCTGATTTGATATGTACCACTTATCTGCTGCTTCTCCTTTCACAAATGACAAATAACAATGATATTTTCCTATCAAAGTTCTCTCTTCAACTTGTGTTCTGGAACCCACAGACTCTTTTTCTTTGCTTCTTCTCTCCTCTCTTACAACAATCTCTTGATAGTTATGATCATTGTCATCGGCACTCAATCATGTTCTTGTATTTCTCTTCTTAAAAACAGTCCCTGTTGATGCCACATCTTTTTCTAATCACCATCAAGTTCTCCCTGCTCCCTTTTGCAGCAAAACATCTGTAGATGACCGTGGTAGGGCTTGCTCCTTCTTTGTCTTTTATTTCTTATGCATATAACCCCACTACTTCACCATGGTTGTTCCCAGCAAAGTCATCAGATTGACCTCCACGTTGTCAAATCCTATGGCCATTTTTCTGTCTATATTTATTTGAGCTTTCAGAGGCATTTGACACAGTTGATTACTCCATGTTAACTTAAATGACACACATGTTCATCAAATTTTATTCCTCCCTTTTTGTTCACCAGAGGTAGAGGCAAATAAATCATAAAATATTCTCAATTCATCCAAAGAAGGTAAAAGAAGGAAAAGGAGATTAAACGACAGATGGGACAAACAGAAGATGGTAAATGAAAATTCTCCCAAATGGATAGCTAAATTAAATACAAATGGTCTAAACACCCTAATTAAAAGACAAAGACTGTCACTGGATAAAAATGCAAGACCACACCATTCCAGTAACTCTCTCTATGTATGAAAAACACAAATAGGTTTAAAGTAAAAGGGTGGATAAAGACACACTCTGCTAATATCAATGAAGTGAAAGCTTAACTAGCCATGTTAATATCAGACAAGCCAGACTTTGGAATGTGGAGGATTACAAGGGATAAAGAGGGAGATTTCATAATAATAAAATAATCAACTTTTCAAGAAGACACAATTCTAAACAGACATTTATCAATAACCAAGCTTCAAAATGTATGAAGCAAAAACACACAACTAAGAGGAGAGACAGACAAATCCCCAGTTGTAGTTTAAGATATCAATACTCCTTTCTTGATAATTGATAGAACACCAATAAGCATATGCAAGACTTGAATACATAGCAATAATGTGATATAAGTAAAAACTCCCATGACAGCAGCAGACTACTTACTTTTTGTTTGCATACAGAACATTCGTTTAGATAGATTATATGCTGGGTCATAAAATAATTCTCAATGATTGAAAAAAAATCAAATGGAAAGTGTTCTCTGATGGTAATGAAATTAAATTAGAAGTCTATGAAAGAGATCACCCACCAGGAACAAGCAGAGAGAGGAGAGATGGTCCAAGGTTAAAACTTTGAGGAATACACACCAGAGTAGCTCTTGAAAAAGGCTAGTAAGTAAAAGATCAGAGAATAATAAGGGAAAACAAGAAAGAGGCATCACAGAGGCCAAGGGGGCAGATAATTCCAAGGAACAACCATGTAAATTACAGATGTGTCCAATAAAATGAAGATTGAAACAAATTCACTGGAGACCTGGAGATAAAAGATAAACCTCTGAAAGAGAAGCTGCTGAGAAATCAGGAAGTAAAGACAGGATCTATCATTCCCAGGCAAACTACTTTCCATCCTCGGAAAGCCAAGAACATTTCAAAGCAGGCAGCAGCTGGAGGGAGTCAGGGTCAGGGTCAGTCACTCAGTCATGTCCAGCCTCTTANTGAAAGAGAAGCTGCTGAGAAATCAGGAAGTAAAGACAGGATCTATCATTCCCAGGCAAACTACTTTCCATCCTCGGAAAGCCAAGAACATTTCAAAGCAGGCAGCAGCTGGAGGGAGTCAGGGTCAGGGTCAGTCACTCAGTCATGTCCAGCCTCTTAAGAATCCCTTGGACTGCAAGGAGATCCAACCAGTCCATCCTAAAGAAAATCAGTCCTGAATATTCACTGGAAGGACAGATGCTGAAGCTGAAGCTCCAATACTTTGGCCACCTGATGCAAAGAACTGACTCATTGGGAAAGACCCTGATGCTGGGAAAGATTGAAGGCGGGAGGGCAAGGGGATGACAGAGGATGAGACGGTTGGCTGGCATCACCGACTTGATGGACATGAGTTTGAACAAGCTCCAGGAGATGGTGATGGACAAGGAAGCCTGGTGTGCATGGGGTCGCAAAGCGTTAGTCACGACTGACTCACTGAACTGATACTGATACTGAATTTGCTGTTTTCATGACAAAGGAGATTTGAACCTGTCTGCCAACTGAAGATAAAAAGCCGGTAGTAAAAAAAGATAAGAAATGGGGTTATGACTGTCAGTAGCAGATTCATCTTGAACACACAGATGAGAGCTAACAGTGTAAGGGTGAGTGTGTTTTTCAGTCGCTCAGTCATGCCCGACTCTTTGTGACCCCATGGATTGCAGCTCGCCAGGCTTCCCTGTCTTTTACCATCTTCTGGAGCTTGCTCACACTCATGTCCATTGAGGCAGTGATGCCATCCTGCCATCTTATTCCCTGTCATCCCCTTCTTTCTCCTCCTGCCTTCATTCTTTCCCAGCATCAGGGTCTTTTCCAATGAGTTAGTCCTTGACATCAGATGGCCAAAGTATTGGAGCTTCAGCTTTAGCATCAGTGCTTCCAGTGAATTTTCAGGATTGATATCCCTTAGGATTGACTGGTTTGATCACTTTGCAGTCCAAAGGACTCTCAAGAGTCTTCTCCAACACCACAGTTCAAAAGCTTCGGTGCTCAGCCCTCTTTATGGTCCAACTCTCACATTCATACATGACTACTGGAAAAACCATAGCTTTGACTAGATGAACCTTTGTTGGCAAAGTAATGTCTCTGGTTTTTAGTATGCTGTCTAGGTTGGTCATAGCTTTTCTTCCAAGGAGCAAGTATCTTTTAATTTCATGGCTACAGTCCCTGTCTGCAGTGATTTTGGAGCCCAAGAAAATAAAGTCTCTCACTGTTTCCATTGTTTCCCCATCTATTTGCCATGAAGTGATGGGACCAGATGCCACAATCTTGGTTTTTGAATGTTGAATTTTAAGCCAGCTTTGTCACTCTCCTCTTTCATCTTCATCAAGGGGCTCTTTAGCTCCTCTTCACTTTCTGCCATGAGGGTGCTGTCATCTGCATATCTGTCATAAGAGTGAGTGTAAATGTGGATACATTTGTAGGTTGGGCTGGAAATTGTTACAATAAAGCACCACCACAGATTCAACTTGTATCCTCAGGCCAATGTTTCTCAAATGTTTTCCCTAGCCCTAACTCTTGAACTCCAAACTCAATTTCCAAGTGTCCTCTGGTCATGTCCATTTAGATATACCATCGCTTTACACGCATGAAAACAAATTTGATTTCTCTCTGACAGGTCTCCCTCTTGTCTCCTCTCTCTTCCCTTTGTCTCCTCTTGGCCCAGGCAAGTGGACCTTTGAGTCAGCCTGATGTATAGTATATCCTAACCTTTAGGTCAGGTGAAAAGTTCGGGTTCACAGGTCAAACGTTGCAGGACGTGGTGTATATGGGGTGGGAGTGGGACAAGGATGGTAGAACATGATTATAGAAATGACGACCAGCCAAAGTCTACCAGGCTCCACCCCAAAAGCCACCAGTTCACCAAGGTGAGGCAGGAGGCAGGATCTAGGGGGAAAGTGAGCAAGGTGAAATTTTGCAAGATTGGAGGAGAATGGAGGCTTTGTAGCAGGGGAGGGTGGGAAGCAGATCCCGGAGAAAGCTCACAGCTGGTGAAACGCTGATACAAACCCTTTCAGTGGTATGCCTTTGAATCTGAACGCAAGCACGAATGATTAAGAGCGCCAGCCTGGTACAGACGGCTCAACTCCCCTGATTCTTCCAGACCCACGCCTTGAAATGTAGACTTTCCCTGGATTTCCCCTCTCTTTTCCTTATTCCCATCCCATGGTGAATTATTCTTGAGTGCTGGATATTCTTCTGCGGGGTCTTTGCTCTGCAAACCCCCCTCCCAGGCATACGTCTTGCCTCCCTTTTCCTTTTCCTCTTGCCAACCACTGTCTAGATTCCTTACACCTCTGTTTCTAGTCAGTTCAGAAATGTTATATATATGTAAAGGTTTTCTCATAGTTTTCTTGCTCTTGGCAGAGTAGATCTGGCTGGAAGCCAGTAGTAGCAATGTGCATGAAAATGGAAATATATATATATATATATATATATATGGAAGAAAAACACAGATCCAACCTTGAAAAAGAACTCCCTTGAAAGTTTAGGTTGATATTCTGGGCCAAGATGTCGATTGCTGTTTATTTGCTTTGAGCCAGACATGGTGGCTACATGCTGCTTGTCTTTCCAAAGGTCTCACAAGGCATTACAGCCCCCTACAGCCCTGCACAGGCCCCCTTCAGACTAGCTTTAATTAGGGTAAATGATACGAGTGTTTTGGCCTGGAGACCGCCACGGTCCATTTGCTGGACTGTGAGCCTGGGCGTCACTCATGCTGACTCCACTCTCTGCCCCTCCACCAGTGAGCTTCGAATTTTGAAAGTGTGCTCTTTCTTCACTCATCTCACCACCTGGGATTCACCTGTGGTTTGGGGACCAAATATTAATAGCCCACTAAATATAGCTCATAAGCCGGTCATCACTTCCATCTTTGACATCACTGTTTTCAAGGACAAAGCCTCCATTTTGTGGTAGACCTTGCTGCTTTAGACATACAAGAGTCTGGCAACAGGAGCTTGTCAAAATTCAATTCAGATGTGTGGCCACATTTACTCCAGCCTTGGCCCAGGGGCAGCAGCGTCTGCTCCACATAGCTGAGCTACCAGTAGTGTCAGCCAACAACTATTTTAACATTTCTGCTCGCAGAATCAAACTGTTCGAGCATCCTCACGTTCAAGAAGCATAAGAACCCACTGGAACATTTATTGATCCTGGCTCTTCCTGCGTCTGGGGGCTTCCCAGGTGGCTCAGTGGTGAAAAACCTGCCTGCTAATGCAGGAGACATCTAAAAGACATGGGTTCGATCCCCGGGTTGGGAAGATCCCCTGAAGGAGGGTACCACCACCCATTCAGTATTCTTGCCTGGAGAATCCCATGGGCAGAGGAGCCTGGCAGGCTATAGTCCATAGGGTGGCAAAGAGTTGGACATGACTGAAGTGACTCAGCACACACACACTTCCTGGGCCCTAGTATAAAGGAACAGTTGTCCCCACTGTGTAAGGAGGAGAGAGAGCTGTGATGTGGGGACTGGGTGGCAAGTCACTAAGGCCCATGAGTGATAGTTGCTCAGTCATGCTCGATCCTTTGCAACCCCATGGACTGTAGCCTGCCAGGCTCCTCTGTTCATGGAATTTTCCAGGCAAGATTACTGGAGTGGGTTGCTATTTCCTTCTCCAATGAAGCCCATGAAAGGCAGGGGAAAAGCTGTGACTAGGCCTGCCACCCAGCCCTGCCTAGGGATGCCAACCGCCCCCATCCCCTGAGAGAGCTGGTAGGGAGAGCAATATGGAAGGCAGCTTAGAAGCCTGCCAGGGAAAGTCATGGTTTCATCAAAAGATCCAGATGACTTTTGTGGGGTTGGTGCATCCTGGATTAATTTGGGTTGGGGAGCGGAGGCTGGGGACAGATTGCTGTTGACTGCCCAGGCCTGGATGTATGTACGGACAAAGAAGAAACGGTTCTGGGTCCTCAGCATCTTCTCTCCTGGGGTTTCCTCCATCAGTGTGTCTCACCAGGAGGGGAATCCACCTCCTTTGTTGATCAACTGCTCAGTTGTGTCCAACTCTTTGTGACCCCGTGAACTACAGCGTGGCAGACTTCCCTGTCCATCACCAACTCTCGGAGTTTGCTTAAACTCATGTCCATTGAGCTGGTCATGCCATCCAATCATCTCATCCTCTGCCATCCCCTTCTCCTCCCACCTTCAAGCTTTCCCAGCATCAGGGTCTTTTCCAATAAGTCATCTCTTTGTATCAGGTGGTCAAAGTATTGGAGCTTCAGCATCTGTCCTTTCAATGAATATTCAGGACAGATTTCCTTTAGGATGGACTGGTTTAATCTTCTTGCTGTCCAAGGGACTCTCAAGAGTCTTCTCTAGTACCACCTCCTTTAGGGGGGCATTTGGAAATTCAAGGGAGGCATTTTTAGCTCTTGACCATATTGTGGGCGTTGGCACAAGGGGCAGAGCAGGGAGGCAAAAACTTGACCAGGCTCAGGACGGTGGCACTCAACAAAAAATGGTCTTGTGGGAATGTCTTCCTGTGAGAAACACACAGAACTCAAGGTCTTCCCTGGAGGCTCCTGGACAGACTACATTTTGGAGTTTAAGTTCAATGCCTACGCCTCTTCTTTGCTTGACTGCAGGGTACTGCTCATTACAGCACCAGGCTCTGAGTGGCTGAAGAGATGGCTCTACAGCTCAGTCTTTCAAGGGCTGGCACCCCCTTGGAATTAGCTAGGAACTCTGTGTGCCTATGGAGGTTGTAAAAAGATGTACGAGCAGAAAGGGCAAGCCCCTGAAGGTGGCAGTGAGACCCTACCTTCATTACCACCATGGCAAAGAATATTTGTAGCAGAAATGACCTTCTCTGAAAGCAGAACCAAGCTCTCTGGCAGGACTTACAATGAGGCTGGGTTTAGACAGATGATGAGAGACTGTTTTTATTTACTCTACCACCTGTGGCCCTCAGAAAACACAGATATCCCTAGAGATAGGGATAGTTCATTCAGCCTCTAGAAAGTTCTAGAAGCTTGCACACAACCAGGTTCTTCTCTCCCAACCCTCTACTCCTGCCCAGTTGTTGGCTGGTCAGTGTCTTCCCTTGAACCAGTGCAATCATATTTTGACAATGCCTTAAGTCAAGTGTGGGTTTTCCTGGTGGCTCAGTTGGTAAAGAACCTGCCTGTAATATGGGAGACCTAGGTTCGATCTCTGGGTTGGGAAGATCCCCTAGAGTAGGAAATGGCAGCCCACTCCAGTATTCTTGCCTGGAGAATTCCATGGACAGAGGAGCCTGGCAGACTTCAGTCCATGGGGTCTGTAGGAGTTTGGACACAACTGAAATGACTTAGCAAGCCAAGTTTAGAGAGAGGAAGACGAAAGTCTGGCTCCCTTGTCCAAGTGCGCTTCTTCTCTTTCCCTCCCTAAAGGTAAGAGCAGAACCTGCCAATGGTTTGCTAATTGTCTCCAAGTGAAAAGATTGTTGAACTAAGAAGAGATTTTAGACTCCCAGGGGCATGACGCCCGCCATTTCACAATGGAGAATTATTTTGCGGTATTTATTTTATGATTCTTGACCCTTGTTCTAAATCTTGCTGGTGTGTTTTCATTTAAAATGTATTAACTGAAACTTGGCATCGTGACTTGGCTCCATTAAGCTCTACAACAGCTTAATCCAGATTTTATTATACTGGGACTTGAGTATATGAACTGTAATATGGGAGGGAGCTTGAGGATAAATAAAGTAATTTCAATACTTACTATGCATTTAACTCTTTGGGTGCCCTCTTGGCAATCAACCGGTTTGTGGTTGGATTTCAGTGTTTTCACGGTGTTGCCACAGAGACTGTTAAGCCTTTTTTAGACTGGGGCTCTGGAGGCCTCCAAGTAAACTGTAGATTCGGTGGAGTGTTTTGGGTTGTGTGGTTGTCCTCCGTTAGGCCAGACTAGTGGACATAGAGCCCTGGTAGACAGCAGCTAGCAGCTTCCATCTCCTTCCTGAGCTGCAGGTTGGCCACACTTCCACCTCCCTATCAGCTTGACTTGGAGCTCTCATGGACTCCTTGACCTCAGCATTTCTAGAGCAGCCTTCTGAGCTTCCCCTTGAACCTCCTCCTCTATTGTATTCCTCTTTTGAAAACAGAGCCACTGTGTGCTTCCTTGCCCCGGCAACTCTCTCTGATCAGAGCGTGTTGACTCTGCCTTCTACCTCTGCAGTCTCTGTGTTTCTCTCCATCTCCACTCCCCCATCCCAGGTCCAGCACCAAGAGTTGTTGCCTGGAGAACCCGTTAGCTTCCCACCTATGACCATCTGTGGTTGTGTCCACCTGTGGCCTTCTCTCCGGCAGCCAGAATGATCTCCCCTAAGTAAAAGCCAAATCTCCTTAAAACCCTACTGCCAGACCTTCCATAGTTTCCTACTGCTTCCAATAGAAGTCTTTCACTTGTCCTCAAGAGTGGTGTAATCTAGCCCCTACTTACCTCCAGCCTCCTCTCATTCACCCAACTCTCCTGCTCACTGAGCTTTGGTCTCACCAGTCTGTCCCTTAAATCAGCCCCTGGCTGGGGCTTCTTCATCTTTGAGATGATTTCCTCAAAGAGGCCTTCTCTGACAACCCTTCCACCTAATTAAAGCCCCCTTCATACTTTCTCATAGCACCTGGCAAGAGAGTGCATGTTTTTAAATTTATTGTTGTATTGTAAATTCAAGACCTGGCCCTCCTACTAGATTCTAAGTTACATTAGGGCTAGGAGCTTCCCCTACAGTTCAGTTGGTAAAGAATCCACCTGTGAGGCAGGAAACTTCAGCTCAATTACTGGGCTGGGAAGATTCCCTGCAGAAGGGAGAGGCTATCCACTCCTATTTTCTTGGGCTTCCCTTGTGGCTCAGCTGGCAAAGAATTCGCCTGCAATGTGGGAGACCTGGGTTCGATTCCTGGGTTGGGAAGATCCCCTGGAGAGGGAAAAGCTAACCACTCCAGTATTCTGGCCTGGAGAATTCCATGGACTGTATAGTCCATGGGGTTACAAAGAGTTGGACACGACTGAGCAACTTTCACTTCACTTTACATTAGGGATAGGATTGTTATGTTGTTGTTATGTTAGGATTGTTGTTATTATTAAGGTTAGGATTAGTATGTTGTTATTTTAACAACATAAAAAATTTAACAACAATTTTTACGTTGTTAAAGACAACACGACTGCAGTGGGGTTGTTTAGGCAGCACTCACCTCACCAAATCAAGCCTTAATGGAATCACGGCTTCAGCTTTCCCAGAAGTGGGATCTTCAGTCAGTCAGTAAGGAATCACCTGATGGGCATTCATTAGGTCATCTGCCTAGTGGACCCCTGCCACCCTCTAAAGGATAGTAACCTGGCAATACAACCTTGCTCCTTTCTGCCTTTCATTTTGCACAGCTCCCTCCCCAGAGCTCCTTTCTATCTGCTTGATTAGATGCTGACTGACTCATGAATGGATGAATAAAGTCAATAAGACCTCTGAAACGTATCCTGCTGAATTTGGTTTTCCACTCTGTTACGCTCACCACTGTAAACCGAGACCAGTGCCTGAGATGTAGTACACGCTCAGTCAATGCTGGTGGAGTCCGTAAACACTGCCTTCAAGGGGCTGATTATTGCCTTCACCAGCAAAAACCCACCAAGCCTCTGCTTGTTCACTTTGGATGGGTAAAAACATAAAGACCTTAAAAAAACTTAATATTCAAACGCTGTTCAGTAAAGTGGACATCCATAGTTACTGAGTTTAGAATCTTCTGAATAATCATGTAAAGGTCATGGATGGGAGGCAGGTGGGGAAGAGTGATGGACGACCAGGGTACATTCTTGGCTTGGTCTTTGCATTAGAGTTTCAAGTCTCAGAGAGCTGAGTGCAGGGTCCAGTAGAGAGGAAATTCATGCACAAGGTGTGTGGTTGCTACCAGCTAGGTCATCCCCTGGGTCTTGTTGTTGTTCGGTTGCTCAATCATGTCTGACTCTGCGACCCTGTGGACTGCAGCCCGCCAGGCTTCTCTGTCCTTCACCATCTCCCGGAGCTTGCTCAGACTCACATCCATTGAGTCGGTGATGCCATCCAGCCATCTCATCCTCTGTCATCACCTTCTCCTGCTTTTATCTTTCCCAGCATCAGGGTCTTTTCCAATGAGTCAGCTCTTCACATCAGGTGGCCAAAGTATTGGAGCTTCAGCTTTGGCATCTGTCCTTCCAATGAATATTCAGAGTTGATTTCCTTTAGGATTGACTGGTTTGATCTCCTTATAGTCCAAGGGACTCTCAAGAGTCTTCTCCAACACCACAGTTCACGTTCTAGTCCTCTTACTAATCCATCACTGTCTACATGTTTGTGAATCCAGGCATTCCACCAGGGCAACCGCAACCGCATCTTCTAAGGCGATGTTGGTCTGCTCTTGTCTCTTTCCTCCCTGGAGATCTGGAGACTCCAGGTGAGTAAGTTGGTGGCTTCCTCCATGGACCATGCTGCTATGAGTACAAAGTCTTCTGTCTCAAGCTGACTGTTTGAATTAAGATACTTTAACCTCCTTTTCTGGGAGGTAAAGTAAAATGGATTTAATTGTTCTTGGTTGCAATGTGTTTACTTGGCTTCACATTTTCACATGGGCTAGAAGAGGCAAAGACTCTTTTCTCCAATGCAACTGGCACACAACAAAGGGCATCCAAAGGTCATGTTTTAAGGCTTATCAGTCTGTTTTTCACAAGATCAGATATGATGTCAAGAATCTAGGGTTGGGGGGTGGTGGTAAACCCACTAAAGAGGGAAAGTGAAAAGAAAGTGGGCTTCCCTGGTGACTCAGATGGTAAAGAACCTGCCTGCAGTGCAGGAGACCCAGATTTTGATCCCTGGGTTGGGAAGATCCCCTCAGAAGGAAATGACAACCCACTCCAGTCTTGCCTGGAGAATCCCATGGACAGAGGACCCTGGTGGGCTACAGGACATGGGGTTGTGAAGAGTCAGATACAACTGAGGAAAAAGCAGGTATTCGAAAAAGATATGCAAAGTCTTTTACCACCTTTTCAGTCATGGGCTATTTAGGGTAAAGACTTGACATGCTTGTGAAGAAGCTAGGTACATCCCTGAGGGCCAAAGTTCTGGACTTAACCCACCTAAAACCCACCTCGGAAAACAGAAGTGCTGTTTTCTCAGGCCTGCCCCCAGCAGAGACGTGCCTCTTCACCAGCATCTTGAGCCTCTCCTCCTTCCATTGCTCTTCTGAAAATGGAAAGGGAATTTCCTCAAGAGGTCTCCTACTTTGGCTCTTTAACTTCAAAAAGAAGTAACCCTCTGTAGGAGAAAGGAGGCTTAGACAACTTCTATTTGCTTTCTCTAGAACAATGCTCCTTCTGCTTTTGTGTGCATGAGGAGCCCCAGGAAGCTTGTTAAAATAGAGATGGTTGTGCCCATACCCAGAGATTCTTCTTTAATAGGTCTTGGTTCGGACCTATTTAATAGGTCTTGGTTAGGAACTAAATATTTGCCTTTCTAACAAGTTCCCAGATGATACCAGATGCTATTTGTTTGGGGACCACACTGTAAGAACCACAGCTCTAGAATGAAAGACATATAGAATATTAGTGATTAGTTGCATAAGCTTTTGTTTTAATGCTAAAAAGCGAAAGCCCAAAACAATAACTGTAGTATGAGACTGTGTTAAAAAGTAAAAACAAAAAAAGAGTTAAGAATAATAAGCACCTTGTACACTTGGATCCTAAAAGCTCAGTGACCTTGCCCAAGGTCACACAGCTGGTAAACAGCAGAGCTGATGAGGAAGAATCCAGGCCAATCTGGACTGGACCCAAGCTTCTAACTCTCACCCCGTATCCTGCCTCCCCAGGCCAACATCTACACAGATCCATGATTCTCAGTGTTTCCAGTTTATGGCAGTCAATGTTTCAGGCTGTGATTTCTCCTGTATTTCTCTTCTTTTCTAACTACTCCTCATCTCCTACATCCTCCTACCCTCCTGCGGGCTAATATGAAACTGAAAAGTAGTCACTTTCTATTCTTGAGGATGTTTTAATCTCTTGGCTCTCTGCCTCACCTCCCTTGCCCTTCACCATAGTACCTGGAGACATCCTGGGCGGTATGAGTCTGTGAGTTGGGAGGTCTTGACACCAAGGTCAAGAAATTAAAAGCATTCAGAGCTTCACAACTGCTCACCACACGGAAGACAATTCTCTTTTATCTATTGTGCAAACATGTGCCTGAAATGAGGAACATAATCTTCTTCATTCCCAGAGATATTACCCTGGGCGTCTGTTAGCATCATTGTTTCCTTTGGAGTCCCAAGTTCCAATCCAGAAGGATTTAATTATGTTTTAGCAAATCTCAGTAAGAAAGATCCAGTGCAATAAGTCAATTTCATTTCAGGTAAAGATCATATGGAAAAATGTATCCCATTTTTAAGTCATACAATCCTCTTACGTTTAAGTGATTTTCTAAATTGCCTAAAATCCTCTTAGCAATGTAGTAGAGTGTATAAATAGTCAAATATATATGCACCCCCACACACTCATGCAAATCTGAATTCACTGAGAGCAAGCATATCAGAGATAAGGTATTGGGGTTTAAACCACCTGCAATAGTATTTCCTCTTGTGATTTTTATACTTGTACTAGTGGTCAAACGATATGTGCTGTTTTCCCACCCAAACAAAAAAGTAATGCTAACTGGGGAGACTCAAATAACGTGAAGTGTGATCACACCTGCCAAAGTCACCATTCTGTTTCCAGAGTGAACGATGAAAGTTCTTGGTGCCCCCTGCCTCACCATCGATCTGCTGCGTGTGTTCTGTGAGCGTGTGAAAAGCACGTGTGATGTCTCGCAAGTCTGTCCTTTTGGAGATGCTCTGAGCATTTTCCTAAAAGGACGCTTCCGCTCACGGTCTCCTGTCACTGTGGAGGCCATCCAGCCCCTTCCTTTCCTGTGAGGTCAAATGGGTAGATTCATGAATGGTACAGATGGAGAAGTAGATTAACTTTAGAACGGATGTTGGCATGGATATTCCTGGGACTGAACTGCTTCCAAGCCAGAAATAATCCTCATGCTTTCAAATTTGGGAAGTCATCGGATGCAATGTTTCCTCTCCCTGTCAGATGGCTGGATGCCGTACAATGGCCATGGGTGGGGGGTGGAAATGGGGAAGTGTAGGCCACTCAGGTGGCTTGCTATGAATAGCTTGAGAAGGAGGGACACTGTGTCAGCAGGATTGTCTACAAAGCCATCAGAAGAATTTTTGCAGAACTTGAAACATTGATCATTGATTGGATACCATGCCTCCAAACAAATGGTCTGTGAAAGTCCACTGATTTATTTACTTATTTGATGAATGTTTACTTCGTGTGTGCTAGGTGGCAGGGGACAAAGAGAAGCAAGACATGCACCCTACCCTCACTGATTACTGGAGGAGATGAACTAGGGCCCGGGACCCACTCTGGAGATATGTGTTGTGGCCTCCCTCCCTGACCCAACCCGGACCCCTTCCCCTCAGATCATCTGTCTCACAGAGCCCATTACTACTTGAAATCATTTGCATGTTTGCGTTTCATTTCCTCTCACTAGAATACCAATCCCCTGAGAGCTGGGACCTAGATTTGTTCAGCACTCTAACCTCTGTGTCTGGAATTGTGCCCAGAACATACTAAATGCTCAACAAAATGTCTCATGAGCAAAATGCTCAGAAAGGAGGGACTTCAGGGGCAAAGGATGGTGGTGAGGGTCAGAGAGCGCAGGCCTTCCCTACGAAGGGGGCATCTAACGGTAGCATTGCACTTCAGAGAGTTGTTCAGTCTCCAGGTCCTGTCTGACTCTCTGCGACCCCATGGACTGGCTTCTCTGTCCTTCACTACCTCCTGGAGTTTACTCAAACTCATGTCCATTGAGTCCGTAATGCCACCCAATCATCTCGGCCTCTGTCGCCCCCTTCTCCTCCTGCCTTCAGTCTTTCCCAATATCAGGGTCATAGAGAAAGGGAAGCAAATGTGTCCTTGGCAGAGGGGACAAGGTGAGTATAGGCTCAAGTGTATGAGCTGACTTTAAACTGGAACTTAAGGCCACGAGACCAGGTTTCAAGTGTGATGGGGAGGGGCAGGAGAGGAAACTACCAGAAGTGTTGGGCCAACTATGAAAGGGTCTAGTGCCAGGTGAAAAGTCAGGACAACTCATCAAATTGTTGAAGGATGATAAAAATCTTTTCTGTGTCTGTTGGAATAGAAGTAAATACACTGTGTATGTATGTACTGTGTGTTCATGCACGTGTGAGTGTTTTACACAGTCAATAGCCAAGAAAATTAGTTTCCTTGTTTAGCATGCCAAGAATTTTATCCTACTGTTATTAAAGTGGGCTTCCCTGGTGGCTCAGATGGTAAAGAATCTGCCTGCAATGTGGGAGCCCCAGGTTCAATCCCTGGGTCAGGAAGATGCCCTGGAGGAGGAAATGGCATCCCACTCTGGTATTCCTGCCTGGAGAATCCCATGGACAGAGGAGCCTGGAGGTCTACAGTCCATGGAGTCACAAAGAGTTGGACACGACTGAGCGACTAATCCTATCCTTATTAAAGTACCTCCAAGATATCTAACAAGGGGAGGGGAAAGTTGTGGTTAGTGTTTTGGAAAGCTCCAGAAAAAGTGTGAAACATGGATCAGGCATGAACCTGGAATAGGGAGGGCACGTCAGAGATTGTGGAAATCCTAGGTGATAATGACAAAATATTCTTGCCTGGAGAATCCCATGGCCAGAGGAGCCTGGCCAGCTACAGTTCAGGTAGTCGCAGAGTTAGACACGACGGAGTGACTAACATACACACACAGGAGAGGAGGGAAGGTTCCTTTCAAGGACTTAAAGATCTTAGTATCCACCTGGATGTAAGGAGTGAAGGAGAAAAGAACAGAGGATGATGCTGAGATGACTTACCATGAATCGGGTTTACCATGATTGACACTGACACCAAAATATATTTTGGTTGTGTTTATTTCTCTGTTTTGTGGACTGTCTGGTGTTACCCTCCAGATGGTGAGCTTCTGAAGGACTCTGTCAATTTTGTTCTCTATTATATTTCTATAGCCTAAAGTCTGCTTGACCCCTATTGAATACTTAATATTTGCAAATGAATGAATGAATGAGTGGGAATCTCCTTATTCCCAGATAAGGATAATTAAATTATTATGTTCAGATGAAGAGACAGGAAAGAAGACACAAGGGTAAGGAGTGGATAGAGATGCTCATGGGCCTTCTAAAACCTGGGAGAGAATTCAGGATTTGAGGTTCAATGCAGGAATCATTTCAGAGTCCTTAATACATTGATGATGAATAAGAGCACTCAGGGAAGATAAAAAGGGACACAGATCAAGAAGGAAAACCCAGGGCATATTAATATGCAAATGACATAGGGAAAAGAGATAGAATCAAGATAAGAAATGAGATGATGTGCCTGAAATGTCAAAGGAGTGTGCTATTCTAGAACCCCAGTGGGAGAAAACTTCACTGAAGGCTGCTGCTGCTGCTGAGTCGCTTCAGTCGTGTCCGACTCTGTGCAACCCCAGAGACGGTGGCCCACCAGGCTCCTCTGTCCAGGGGATTTGCCAGGCAAGAGTACTGGAGTGGGTTGCCATTGCCTTCTCCTCACTGAAGGCAGTGAAACACTTTTCACAGCACAGGAGTTTTTTTTTGTTCAAATGTCAATGGAGAGATGGGCTGATGAGCTAGATTATCATGCTAGAGCTGGCTTGCAAGAACTGGTTGTTAGCTTTGGGGGAATTTTGTGAACTAACACTAAAATTTCAAAAGTATAAGATTATAATTAAACACATTTTCTTGAAGGCAAATATAATAGATATTCAAAACGCCTCACTTCCTCATTGCTTTGTCACATTTTACTATTATCCATGGCATCCACTTTTCAGCTGTCCACTCAAAGTGACTGTCTGGTCCTTCATTTAATCCACTTCTCTTTAGAGAATTCACTTTTGAGCATTTAAAAATTTGTCTGAAGTCTGCTGCCATACTGCCATTTCAGTGCAGCAGACCATCAGCCTGTTTATCTCATATAAACTCTCTTCCTGGGCAAATTGCTGGACAGGAAATTATTTTGTGTGATAGTTGCCCCCGCAGGATACTTGTGGGCAGTTAGACTGCTTCAATATGAACACTTTCAATGGACTATCTGGAGATCCAATACAGATGCCATCCCTAAATAGGTTAAGTAAATAACTAGAACAAGTTGAGAAGGAGAACTTAGTATTTGTCAGCCTTTTAAAGTCCCCCATTTTATTTGTGATAAACACAATGCTCACTTTCTTTCAGTTCAATTGCTCAGTATTGTGTCCGAGTCTTGGCAACCCCACGGACTGCAGCACGCCAGGCTTCCCTGTTCATCACCAACTCCCAGAGCTTGCTCAAACTCATAGCCATTGAGTCAGTGATGCCATCCAACCATCTCATCCTCTGTCGTCCCCTTCTCTTCCTACCTTCAATCTTTCCCAGCATGAGGGTTTTTTCCAATGAGTCAGTTCTTCGCATCAAGTGGCCAAAGTATTGGAGCTTCAGCTTCGGCATCAGTCCTTCCAAGGAATATTCAGGACTGATTTCCTTAAAACTTTTCAGTCTTTAAAAAATATTATTTTTGGTTCAAATGAAGAACACACTCTGTCTGTATACAGATACACACACACACACACACACGTGCATTTGTATGGATACACACAACAGAGCAAAATACTGTATTGCTTTAATCTATTTATTTTGTTGACCAAAGCACACAGCACGTGGGATCTTAGTTTCCCAGTCAGGATGGAACCTATGTTCCCTGCACTAACAGCACAGAGTCTCAGCTGCAGGGCCGCCAGGAAAGGTCCCCAGCATTGTTTTTAAACTATATTATACCCTCTCCTTTCCTCCACTTTCTGACTTTGCTGCTCCCTTCTGAGGGGACTAAACTGCCTGCTAGTTGAGAGTTGTAGGATTTAGTAAACAAAGTCAAACAGGCCCAAGGTGAAATAAAAGAATACGGAGTGCCAACAACTGAACCCTTATACGGCTAGTTATTTACATCAGATGATTTTACTTTTTATTTTTGTGTCCTGATCTATTTTCTAGTTTTTCCACTCAGAATGCTTTTGCATGATTCTTCCCAGATTTCATAACCATCTCTATAATTGTCCTTCCTAGTGACCATTTAATATTCCATTGTATTAATAGAGCAGTCTGCCCAAACCATTTCCTCACAGTTGGGTACTTGGGCTGTTTCCAAGGATTCATTCTAATATATGACAGGACCAGAAACATCTTTTTTTTGCAAATAATTTTGTTTCCTTGGAATGATTCCTGAGGACATTTTCCCCCAAGAGGCTCTACCAGGTCAAAGAGTAGAATAATTTTTATGACTTGTCACATATTGCAAAATTGCTTTTTAAGACTTTTTTTTTTCATTTTATGGTGCCACCAGCAAAGTTTAGTGTGCCTGCTTCCCCCAAAGCCCTGCCAACAAATAATTTTGTCATTTTTAGTCATTTCTCCTGTGGTTCTCCTACTTGTAGCGCAATCCCACGGAGCTAAGGAGATAGAATCAGGAAATAATCTTCCCCTAATTAAAGTCTGGTGCAGTAATATGGGCGAGGCTTTCATATGTATCATAAAGAGTTAAGAAATTAAGAAAGATGTATCATTCAAGTACAAAATGAAAAAAAAATGAGAACATGAGTTAACCTTTTAGAGGGTTAGAGACAAAAAGGGAGAACTAAAGGGAAAATGACATGTGTTTTAAAACAAAACGAGAATGTAAATATTCTGGCTATTAATATTAGCTCCTTATGAAGCAAGAGAATGGCCAGAGTCGCTAAATTTTGGAAATAAACCTGTAGAATAAGCTTTGTTTTTGTTATTTTGCTGTTAAATTAAACACAATATGTGGGCTATTGTCTTTCTCTCTACTTGGCTTAGGATCTGTTTTCTCTCTCAAGAGCCATAATCCAAAATAAGAGCAATGAATATGCTGTTGAATTGGCTTTTTGTGTCTTTAAGAGCACTCATTATTTATACAGCAGTACCTAAAGGCTGTATGTGGATACCTCTGGCACCCGTAACAAACAATGCTCGTATACAGCACATTCCTTCAAGGGGACAGCGGTATTTATCCTTTATTATTTGGAGGTATTTAAAACCAATTTCCTCTAAGGGGTCAAGGCTTGTGTTTTAGGTTTCACGGAGGAGGCGACTGGAATCAATGTAGCCACCAGATTATTTCACAAACTGCAGCTTCATATCCCTCAGAGAGGGCTGCCTGTGTTGTGTTCCACCTCCCTAGACGCTTATTCAAGTTTTGCCTTCTGTAATCTCAGCTCTGTCATCACTTTTGGTTACTGAGAAGTTATCCATTCTTTGCAGGGCTCGTCTAGCATGCTGAGATTTCCCAACACACACGTCTACTGCTTGCCTGGGAACCTCCATCTTTGAAACAAAGAGCCTGTGTCCATGAAAGCAAAGCGAGCTGCCTTACTGAGGTGGCTTCCAGATGACCCAGGACAAGAGAAGAGTTTCTGCCTGAGGCGGAGAAATTTATTTCTCTTCATGGTATGGAGTTAAATTCCGTGACTGTTTCTCTTTTTTCTTTCTTTCTTTTTTTTCATTGAAATATAATTGCTCTACAATGTCATGTTAGTTCCTGCTGTACAACTAAGTGAATCAGCTATCTGTATACATATATCCCCTCTCTCATGAGCCCTCTCCTACATGTCTCTTTCTTTCTGAAAACACGTTTCTCTCTTTTAACTCACTCAGCGTCCCTAATGCATTTGACATGCTCTCCTCCCCCTTGGAAACGGCCCTTCTTGGCATCTCTGGCCTCTTCCTCTGGGTGTCCTACTCTCTGGTGCCTTCTTAATCTGGAGTCTTCCGCAGCGTTTCTCCCTCCTCCCCTTCTCCTGGTGATGGCGTGTGCCAACACTCAGGCCTTCTTTTCCCTGCATATTCCTCAGAGAGCTCCTCCTTCTCAAGTGTCCTCTGCCATCTCTGCACTGAGACGCTCAAAGATGGCGGCGTTTTCCACCGAGCTCTCCCCCGGGCTCCAGTCCCATCTCTCTTCACAGTTGCCCACAAGACATTTCCATCATACACCTTCCTGGCTGTTGCCTCCCATCCGCCAGGTTCAGGAAACTCTCTTCCTTCCCAGTGTGTTGAGATCAGCTAGTTCTCTCACCTTTAACTTTCCACTCAGTCACCCGGACCTGTCTCACGCCTCCTGGACTGGCCTGTCTCCTTATCCCCAAATCCAGGCTCAAAGTTGTGCTCATGTTTACTTCAAAATGTCTCTCCCCTTAGGCTCCCCTTCTGGGTTCTGTTTGCCACCCTCACTTCCAGCTCCTCTTACCTCACCACCTCTCAGCCCCTCATCTGTGTTGCCCCCACACCCCTCCATCCTGTCCATCCCTCTCGACTTTCTTGAGCATCATGGCATTTGCTTCCTTGCCTGAGTCTCCTCAGTGCCTCCTTACCTCCTACTCCATTCGCGCTTCAGTAGGACGAGACTGAAGGGAGTAGTTTCATTCAGTCTTTCCTGGTTTTTTAAACCTGGCTCCAAGAAGTGAATTCTATTCCCCTCTAACCTCCAGTCTGAACCATTCCCATGGGTCTGGGTTCTTTGTTTTATGTGCGTGCAATAGCGTGCTGGCACTGTCCTGCCCTGGCTCACAAGAGCAGATGCTACATTTCCGGGAAGTCTGCAAGTCAATTGCTAAACACAGCCATTATTAAAAAGTAAATTATATGTTTAAAGAAATTATGTCTAGAAAGTTAATAAATATTTAAAACTCATAAGTCCCTCATTAGTTTATTATTATCTCTGGTCTTGGGACTACTTTTGTCTATTGTATGCTGGAAATACTATAGGCTGGTGAGCTAACACATATCTCTTCCCAACTCCACATTCAATAATGTCATACTGGTAGCTTGAAATCAACCATATTTGGAGCAGTTATACCCTGGAAACTGGTCAATGCTACAAATAAGGGTTTGTTTTCCCAAGACAGGGATGTTGAATGTTTCCCAGCACACCACTGCTTGTGTGAGTGTGTGTGTGCTAAATTACTTCATGTGTGTCCAACTCTTTGTGAATCCACGGACTGCAGCCTGCCAGGCTCCTCTGTCCATGGGATTTTCCAAACAAAAATACTGGAGTGGGTTGCCATGCCCCACTCCAGGGCATCTTCCTGCTCTAAGGATCAAAACCGAGTCTCTTATGTCTCTTGCATTGGCAGGTGAGTTCTTTACCACTAGCGCTGCCTGGGACACCAACCACTGCATACATACCTAGTATATTCCTATGTTTGGGACTTTGTTCTTTTTCCCACTTGTCAGGCTTATTTTCACTGTTTCCTGAAATAGGAAATCTTCAGTGATCTATGAACATCCAGTTCAATCTCTCTTCCATGACACTTCCCCTAACAATACTCACTTTCCTTGATTTATTTTCCACGCCAACCCTGCATCTTTTGTATTGTGAACCACACAAGCTAGTACTTAATAGTATGTTTTTCATTGATTTTAACTCATTGACTCAATCATGTGTAATTTCATCATGTCCCTTTAGAGCCTTGTGAGTGTCATATCCCACGCTAGTTTTAGTTCTGGCCTGCATCAGTCATTATTATTTCATGATTTGTCTTGTCTCTACTAATAGTTTCATCCATTTCAGATGTCATCAACCACTTCACTTCCACACCCCTTTTGGGTCCCGGAACACATCTGAGCCCCTAATAGGGCTCAACCTAAGTCTGGAAATTGATACAACACTCTGTAATTATTAGACGTTCAAGGAATATCAATAACAACTATTGCTGACTTTCAGAGGGAAACAAAGCCTCTGCTCAAGTTGCTCAAACTTTTTATTTCAAGTGCTAAAGGTTTCAGCCCTAAACGTAGCACCAGAGAGGGGGGAGATACTTGGGGGGCGCTTAGGAGAATTCGGTTCAGTGCCATGTGGCCACAGTCACGTCACTTGTCAGCTCCACTCGTCAAGCTCTGAACCCAGGTGATATGATTTACCCTGCTTACCTACCTACATGGTTGGTGTGAAGACTCAAAGAGAAAAAGATGTAAAAGGGCTTTATAAAGCTCTCTTCTAATGTACAGACTGAGAATGCTAAGAGGCCCTATCCTTTGCCATATTCCTCTGGTCAGTCAACTTTGTGTGTGTGTCTGCCAACTTGCTTCAGTTGTGTCTGATACTTTGCCATGCTATGGACTGTAGCCCACCAGACTCCTATAATCATGGAATTCTCCAGGCAAGAATACTGGAGTGAGTTGCCATGAGCTCCTCCAGGGGATCTTCCCAACCCAGCGATCAAACCTGCAGCTCGTGCCCTGCAGGTGGACCCTTCACCACAGAGCTACCGGGGAAGCCTCCAGTCACCTAGAAGCAAGAATAAAATGACTAATCTATATATTCCTTATTGCACACAAGTTTTTCCTCCTTTCTCTCCTAAAATAAGGGAACAGAGATGCTACGGTTGATACCCAAAATGAGATTAGAAAAAAGCAAGAGTGTGGGCACATTCTAGTTGTTGGTATTGCATCATCGTAGCACCATCTCCAAAGGCTTGTTGGGTCATAAAATATCCTCCATAAAGACACACCCAAAGAATCACATGCATCAATACAGCTTATTTTTGATTCTTTCAACCATCCTATGAGGTGAATGGATCAGAAACTATTATTATTGCTACCAATCCTTTCAAATCAGTCTTCAGCAGGGTCCTCTTGTCTAGTGTCATTCAAGGCAACAGATAAACCGTTGGATCAAGACTCAGTTCAGTTCAGAAGCAAAGAAAAGCTTCATTTTTTGATTAGAAATGGAGAGGGCGGTACTCATGCTCTAGAGAATCTCTCCCCACTGGTTGTGGGCAGGGCTGTTTATAGGCTCCCAGTCAGTGGGGAGGGAGTGAGGTTCTCAGACATCAGGCGCAGGCATGCTGCTCCCAGCTCATCACAGTGTCAGACACAGCATCTGTGCACATGGCCCCCAGCCACCATCTTGGGTTGAGGTGTCGTGGGCTGTGCTTCTGCACACAGCCACCATATTGAAGCGTTGGGGGCAGCCTGTTGAAACCAGGAACTCTGGTCTGAAGGGTCAGTCTCCAGGCATCTACCTTACGAGCAAGTGACACTAGACTTTTGCATGGGGGGAGGAAAAAGATTAAGACTTTATTTTATTATCCAGATTCTACTTTTATTTCCTGGGACTTGCTCATGGGCTTTGCCAAGGATGCTATTATTCCTCTTCATGGGCGTGAAAAGAGTGAGTGAGGTTCAGGAACATCTGTAAAGCCATGCTGATCCAGGGTGAGAATCAGTATTCCTGTTTCTTTACTTTCCCTTTTTAAAACAACAAATTTATTGTAATATCATTCACATATCACAAATTCACCTATTTAAAGTGTATACATTCCATGGTTTTAGTATACTTACAGAGTTATGTAACCACCACTACAATCTAAGTTTAGAATATTTTCATCACTCCAAAAAGAAATTCCATAGCCATTATCAGTTAAGTTCTATCTCCCCCTCTCCTAGCAACTGGCAACCATTAATTTACTTTCTATCTCATTTAAATGGTATCATACAACATTTGTCCTTTTGTGCCTGGCTTCTTCAGCATAAAGTTTTCAAGGCTCATCCACAATGTATCATGAATCAATACTTCATTTTTCTGGTACAATAATGTTACATTGGATTCCTGTTTCTAAGGCCAGCATGAATCTAGAGCACCCAGCACCCTCTACACTGTTTCACAGCATCACTCAGCTCTGCACCTCTTTATGAAGATTTATGCACCCCCCCCCATTCACTTTAGGACCCAGTGGGAAGGATGTGACTCAACCGTCAAGGGGTTTTATTTTATTTATCACCTTGAGCATCTCAAACAACCTCTGTGTGCCAGAAGCTCACTTATCTGTCAAAGGTGATGGCTGTGCTCTTGTACCCACTCCACTGGGCTCTGAGAGGATGAAAAGATACGTTGATGTGATGCTTTTTGAAAATTAAGTTGCCAGAGGAATTGCAGGCCATCATCAAAAATAAAAATGTCTGCTTAAACTGGCTGCTGGAGAAGTTGGTGAATGAAATGATCTCTGTGCACGCATTTGGATCTTTCTCTCCTTGAGCATCAAGGAATTCGTACAGATGTCTCTGTGAGTTGTGGCAACTAGTCTAGAGACCTTTCCAGCACTGGGCAAAAGAGATCAGCCTTAAGGTATAAAACCATGAAGTCCAGCCCCATCTGTCCATCTTTCTGACATTGAAAAGGCATCAGCTTGTCCATCCAGTTCCTGCTGAATCAGAAATGCCTGTTCTCATGTTGCAGGGTCACGAGACTGTTGTGGTCCCTTACCTGAGAGTCTGAGAATTGAGACGGCTGGGATGGGTAGAGGCCGAAGAGACTCTAGGGGGACGATTCTCATCCACTGAAGTATTTGTGTTACTCTTCTGAGAATAGGAGCATATTAGACTGAGCCTAAGCACTGAGTTGCAGAAACAGGTTTATGAGACAGGTTTTTTCTTCCCTTGGTTTTTGTTTGTTTGTGTTTTGTTTTGGCAAACTGCTAATGTTCCTTGCATTTTCCAGAGCAGGGCCTTCTCCAAGTTCTTCATCCAGAATTAAGCCATCCGTTCTCCCTCAGGGGAGGTTGGGAAAGAATCAGACTTGTTATGTCAAGAGGCAAAGAGAAACCAGTTTCTGACATCCAAGTAGGTTTTTACAGCAAGACAATAGTCTTGAAAACCAGACTTGGTAGAGAGAGAGAGGACTTTCAATCTTCCTAAACGTATCAAGAACCCACCTTGGAGGATGCATATCCTGAAAATTTTCCGCAGTTACCGAAGAGATGGACTTTGTCCAGGGACAACTAGACTCGGAGGCTCCCTGTTGCAGGGTTGGGGAAAAATATGAGACATGGAAGGAAGAGCCTGAGCCCACCCTACAGAAAAAACCGAGAAGGTAGAAAGCTGGGTTAGGTATCAGGGATCTCGCTCACACACTTTTATACCATGGGGCTACCAGAAACATCCAGACAGGCATGGGGCAGCCCAAGCCTCAAGGCTAGTGGCATGTTTCCCTGTGTGTATTAAAGGGAGGCTCAGCCCTCTGGAAGAAACTCTGCTCTTGGCTGCTTCCAAATGGCATGGAAGCCTGGTGGAGGGCTGACTGCAGCAGGAGAGGTAAGAAATCAAACCCCAGTCCAAATACCCCCTCTCAGAGTCACAACCCCAGAGTTAGTGGGGACTATTGGGTAAATGAGTGAAATAAACTGTACTTCACTCTCTATGAGCTGTCATGGCCCCTTCCTTGAGAGTCTGAGAATTGAGAAGGCTGGGATGAGTAGAGCCGTGAGGCCAAACAGACTCTGGGGGGACGATTCTCATCCACTGAAGTATTTGTGTTACTCTTCTGAGTTTCACAAGCTGCCCCTGTGCCAGGCTGGGGAAGACATCAACTCAGTGGGTCAGAGGGAGAACCAGGGATGGACCAGCTGAAAATAGTTGTCTTCAGCTACAATGTGGAATGAGCCCTTAGAAGGCACCCACGCCTGGGTGCCCTTGGAGGGACAGGCAGAGCCAGGCATAATATCTGGCTCAGGGAGCTTTCCAGTAGGGAGGCTGGCTCAGAGATACCAGGTCTCTTTGAAGTCATGAAAATCCTATCTTTCCTCCAAATACTTAGCTGCCATATAGGAAAGTTAGAAGAGCAGCAGGGGAGGAAATACGAGCTGTCCTAAAGAGACTGCTAAGACCAGCCTTATAGGGAATTGAACTTTGAATAAACTGACTGAATGTTTACATTGAAAGGAGACCGTTTAAATTGGAAAAGTCCGAACTATTGTTAATTGGCCAGTCTTCATTGAGCAGGGTGTGGGCTCATGAGGGATATCAGATGAAGTGATAGAGAAAATAAAGAATCCTTTCTTTGAGCCTCTGGGTTGTAATGTGAGTAAATGCGTGGCCTTGATGTATTTGCCTTCTGTGCCCGTTCTCCTCCAGCAAATATTTCTGAGATCCCACCCTCCTGCAAGCTTCTCTGAACACTGGCAAAACTACCTGACTGCAGTTTCTTCTAGTCTTGGTCAGTGCTATCCCAGGCAAAGGTGAAATTGGTGGGTTACTATGTTATATTTGAGGTTTCCATTCTCTCCAAGCCGTCAAAGATTAGCGAGGGTGTCTGAAATTCTTCCTCTTATTCGTCAATATTCATATTTCCTCCTCCATAGAAGAAAATTTTAAAACCCCATCACCACCAATCTGCCTTGGGCTCATAAACAAGAAAGGCCTGTGAGTAATGTCTTCTGCCCACCTTTTAGCAGCGTCTTCCTGGTGTGTTCGGTTAAGACTCAGGAGATTGGAATTTCCATCTTTTTACCAGCTGAAGACAACCTTCTGCCTTGATGTTCCGTGAAACGTGTCCTTCTGTCCTGTTTCTTGCGCTTCTTTTCCCGCGAGGCACTTCCGGCTCTCCCCTCAGCACTTCCTGTTCCTCCGCAGCACTTCCTTCTCCGCTTAGCTCTTCCTCTAGGCAGGTCTGCCGTTCTTTTCTGTCCCACTCCACACAGCTGGGTGGGTGGTTGCACCAGGGTCCCCAGGGTGGCGTGGGCATCTCTTTTAAGGCTTTGGGGGTAAGAGTAACCAAAGTGCTCCAGCTGTCAGGAACATATCAGGAGTTTGATGGCCTCTGGGTTTGGGCTATGGCTCTAAGATTATGTGGGGGGAAATCAGTTATTCTTCATCCAAGTATGCTGTTTATTTCCTTCTTTGCAGTTATCATGAGATGTAATTTTGTTGTTTCTTTGCTTACTTATTTCCTATGTAAGCTCTACGCGGGCAGAGGGTCCTGTGTGTCCACTTTGGCTATTTTGCCCCATGACAGGACAGTGCCAGGAATACAGTGGTTACTAGATAAATACTGTTGAACGACTATATTGAGAGATGGAGAGACCGAAACGGGTATTAGGAAGTGGAGGGAGGGAGATGTTGGTGGTAAAGACTTAAGACTGAAAGCGAGAAAATCTGAGGCAGCTCATGCCTTGTAGCTGGACATTGCTACTTACTAGCTATGTTATGGACTCTAGGACAAATTCCCTCTTCATGCCCCAGGAAAAAGGATAACCCTTCTATTGAATATATCTTTTATACACCTAACAGACATACAAAAATGCATATGAAGTAACTATTGAGCATTCTGTATTCAGTGGTACAGTTGTTATAATTTGGTGAACAATTGCATTGACAATAGGTAGGATTTTTATTGCACTATTTGTATCCACCATTTGAGGCAGGCTTCACTGCTGAGGAACTGCTTGCTGACAGGAGGGGCTGATCAAGGAGCAGCTGCAAGGACCAGGCAGAGTCACATCACTCAAAGACTGTGACTCCAGGAGGCAGGCATGTGGGCCTGACAGCCTGGCTGGCACTACTTGGGAGACTGTGGTTTCAAGGAGCCAACATGGCATCATTCTTCAGTGGAGCTACCATGTTAGAAGGCTGTGTCACTTCTGCCTTCTTCCAATGCTAGTGCTTGAGTGACAGTGGGGAGGAAAGCCACGGGAAGGGGGTGGCCCAGCTTGTCCCACTATGCCAAGAGGTGTCTGGGGTAAGGAGGAGGTGCCAGTGGGCCTTCCACTCACATGCTTCATGTCCCAGGTTTGCATATAAAATTCTGTTAGAAGTTGTAAAGTTTTGAAGCCACAGACTTAACATAATCTCTAAAATTCCTTTCCACCTTTGATGTCCAGTATCAGCATTCAGAGACAGTAACTTTTCTGAAGAATTACTCTAATGAAAATATTATGTGTACCTCAGTGTTCATCATAGCACTGTTTATAATAGCCAGGACATAGAAGCAACCTAGATGTCCATCACAGACGAATGGATACATATGCACAATGGAGTATTACTCAGCCATTAAAAAGAATGCATTTGAATGAGTTCTAATGAAGTGAATGAAACTGTAGCCTATTATACAGAGTGAAGTAAGCCAGAAAGGAAAACACCAATACAGTATACTAACGCATATATATGGATTTTAGAAAGATGGTAATGATAACCATGTATGCGAGACAGCAAAAAAGACAAAGTATAGAACAGTCTTTTTGACTCTGAGGGTGAGGGTGGGATGATTTGGGAGAATGGCATTAAATATGTATATTATCATATGTGAACGAATTGCCAGTCCAGGCTCAATGCATGATACAGGATGCTCGGGGATGGTGCACTGGGATGACCCAGAGGGATGGGATGGGGAGGGAGGTGGGAGGGGGATTCAGGATGGGGAACACGTGTACACCTGTGGCGGATTCATGTTGATGTATGGCAAAATCAATACAATATTGTAAAGTAATTAGCCTCCAATTAAAATAAATAAATTTATATTAAAAAATTTAAAAAACCTGGAAATTCACAGTAGAATTTCCTTATAAAATAAAAAATGAAAGTGGCACTACAACCAAAAAATAGAAAATACTATTTAGGGCTGGTAACAGGCATTTGGGACTTCTCTTGTGGCTCAGATGGTAAAGAATCTGCCTGCCATGCAAGAGACTCATGTTCAATCCCTGTGTCAGGAAGATCCCCCTGGAGAAAGGAATGGCAATCTATGCCAGTAATCTTGCCTGGAGAATTCCATGGACAGAGGGGCTACAGTCCATAGGATCACAAAGAATCAGACATGACTGAGCAACTAACACACAAACAGAACAACAGCAATTTTGCCCTGTAAACTCCTAAGTAGTTTTCTTACTGAATTACTTTTCTGTTTCCCACAAAACTGCATCTTTGGTGCTGAGGAGGCCATGCCCCCAGGGTTGGCTAAACCAGGGAATGAAACAGGCTGCCTACCCTCTCACCCTCCTAAGTCTTGGCAAGGCTTCCAGAAAGGTCCAGGGTCATTTCTTGCAGTAGCTGCCCACCAAAGTGCTCTCACAGCAGTTGGAAGAGCTCTACAGTATACAGCTGAGGAAAAACTTAAGTTTCGAATTACTTGAAAGCTTGTGGGTCTCCAAGGCATGACAAGGAAGAACAATTTGGATTTAGTGTTGAGGCCTGGACTAAAGGTACAGTTTGCCATCGCTCCAGTATCCGTGGCGGAGCAGCACCACCACAGGTATCGCCATGGATGCTGAGCCAAGAGTCACAGGTGTAGGATTTTGATTGTTTTTTTCCCGGTAAAATAGAATTCCCCTTTGAATTATGTACATTTACANAAAAAAAAAAAAAGAAGAAGAAGAAGAAGAAGTAGTGAAGGTAAAGAAGTCCTATGAGCGAGCCTTAATTCCATCTTATACAAAGAGATTAAAACATAGACATACAGAGGAAAGGCCATGTGAAGACACCAGGAGACAGCCATCTTCAAGCCAAAGAGCAAGGCCTCAGTGGAAACCAACCCTGCTAACACTTTGGTCTTGGACTCCCAGTCCCCAGAGCTGTGAGAAGATGGATTTCAGCTGCAGAAGCACCCCCCTTTGCAAGCAGCTGTGGGAGACTCAGACAGTGACGTAAGTGTATGTCAACACGGATAGTCCTAAAGTGTATTAATCACATCCCTGAAGGTTTGTAAACAGCACAAGTTCTAGTCACCAAACCTCTGCAACTCCTCCTGGGCTCTTGAGGGCTTTGGCACTAGGAAGGGGATTCCAGAAAGAAAATGTGCACCCTGGGAGTTGATGCTCTCGTGTGGGCTTCCCTGGTGGCTCAGTGGGTAAAGAACCCACCTTCAGTACAGAAGACACAGGAGATGCAGGTTCGATCCCTGGGTCAGGAAGACCCCCTGGAGGAGGGCATGGCAACCCACTCCAGTATTCTTGCCTGGAGAATCCCATGGACTGAGGAGCCTGGCAGTCCATAGGGTCACAAAGAGTCAGACATGACTGAAGTGATTAAGCAGGTATGTGGGTGGCGAATATCTACAGCATTACTCTTCTGTGGGTCCAAGAGAACCTGCCTGGGGACAAAATCAGACAGCAGGGTAGGTCTGGGCTTGGGAGGTGCAGGGGGCTGTGCCACTTACGGTCTTTGAGATGCATCAGACTTGACTGATGGTGGAGAAATGGTGTCTGGAGGCCACCAGACCCTGTCCTGCTCTAGGAGGGCTGATCACCAGGATGAGTTTTCCAAGGCTTCTGCTGAGAGTTTCCTGGGGCTGAGATCAGGGCACAGTGGCTCCATTTCTGAGGCTGAGGGTGGGGAGGGGTAGATGCTGGGAAAGACTGAGGGCAAGAGGAGAAGGGGATGACAGAGGATGAGATGGTTAGATAACATCATTGACTCAGTGGGCATGAGTTTGAACAAACTCCGGAAGATAGTGAAGGACAGGGAAGCCTGGCATGCTGCAGCCCATGGGGTCACAAAAAGTCAGAAACCACTTAGTGACTGAACAACAATAAGGGTCAAGGTGAGGGGACTGTGGGGCACGGGGTCGGGATGAGGGCGCTGTGAGTCCACTGATATATTTCCATTTTTCCTATGGCCTCAGAAGGAATTTAGCCTGGAGCTCGCCTGAGAGTGAACAGCTTGAGGCCCGAGCATGACACCCACAGTTTCTTGTACAAATTGCAAAGATTGAGGCATTTTATTTTAATTGAAAACCTCTAGATGCTCTTCCAGCTGTGATATTCTCCAGATGACCCTTCATCAGACTGGAAGCTAAACAAGAAAAATGTCTCTTCTCGAAAACCTGATGATCCAAGTTCCAGACTAGCTCCTCTCCCCCAGGCCCATGTGTGTTAATGTGCAGATGAAAGTCCTGGGTGGCTTGGATCTACAGAAACTGTCAGTTCTCAAAGGCCTTCTTCTGGTCTTAAAAGGAGTCTTGAGATGACATCCAGGTTCTGGCCCCGCCTGATTTTTCCATGGGATATAATTGGCTGGGTTGAGAACACAGCTGTACGGAGTTTTAAAGCTGCCTTTGAGGTCACCGCTGGTGGGCGACCCCCACCAAAGCACGAGTGACAAGAACCAGGTGCAGTTTGGAAGGTGCTATCACAAGGCAGTCCTGGCAGGACAGGAAACCAGGGCTGGTTCTCCCAGGTCAAGGCTGGATCTGCAGGAAATCATGCATCCTCCGCTCCCTGGCCCTCTCCACCTTGGTGTCATTCACGGTTTGTGTCTGCAGCTGGCCACCGGGCTCAGGGTGCCATCTGCGGCCATGAGCAGAGAAAGCTAATAGACTCCCAGAAGTCCTGTCCCCTGGCCTGAGCCTCATTAGTATCCCGGGGTTTCCAAATGTGCAAGTCAGCTGTAGATTCTCAGTGCCATTTAGAGACCTGCTAATGGTACACTGTTTACACACGGGCTAGAATGTCCTGTCAGCATCTCAAGTTCAAGGTGACCAACCCAAACAAAATTATCTGCCTCCAAACTGCTGTTTCGCTTGCCCTCCTGGTTTCAGCCAATGACCCCACCATCTTCCCGACCACCAAGGTCAGAAACCCTGAGCTGGCTTCCCTGTCCTCCTTTCCTTTCACCCCTAATCACTTGTCCATCTCACATCCTCTCCCGCCTGTCTCTCCCTGTCCTGAGGTTTCTCTCCTCTTCTCCAGCCCACTCCCTTATTGCCTCCTTTCTGGAGAATCTTTGCAGCCACCCAGCTGGTTTCCAGGTCAAAAATCTCCCCTCCGAATCTGCTGATCCTCATAGGCAGCATCCATTAAAATCTCAGAGGCTGTTAACATGCAGATTCTTGGATTCCCATCCCTGATGATTCGAGTTGTAGGTGGGGCCTGGGAACATATTTTAATGTGCTCCTGGCTGATTCTGATCCTGCTGGTAGGGGATCATGTTTTGAGAAATTCTGTTCTTATCTTTTTGGCCCCTGTGGTCAGGGAAGTCTTTGTGGAGTGCAGCTGGAATCGGGCCTCTCCTCGACTGGAAGCCACCTGATGCTCCCCTCTGCTTGTTGTTCAGTCACTCACTTGTATCCGACTCTTTGTGACCCCATGGACTGCTGCATGACGGGCTTCCCTGTCTTCCATTATTTCCTGGAGTTTTCTCAAACTCATGTCCATTGAGTTAGTGACGCCATCCAACGATATCATCTTCTGTTGTCCCCTTCTCTTCCCGCCTTCAATATTTCCCAGCATCAGGGTCTTTTGCAATAAGTCAGCTCTTTCCATCAGGTGGCCAAAGTATTGGAGCTTCAGCATTAGTCTTTCCAATGAATAATCCAGGTTGATGCTTTAGGATTGCCTGGTTTGATCTTGCAGTCCAAGTTTCTTTCAAGAGTCTTCTCCAACACCGAAGTTCAAAAACATCGATTTTTCAGTGCTCAGCCTTCTTTATGGTCCAACTCTCACATCCGTACATGGCTATCAGAAAAACCACAGCTTTGACTAGACGGACCTTTGTCAGCAAAGTGATATCTCTGCTTTTTTAATATGCAGTCTAGGTTTTGTCATAACTTTTCTTCCAAGGAGCAAGCATCTTTTAATTTCATGGCTGCAGTCATCACCCATGGTGATTTTGGAACACAAGAAAATAAAGTCTATCACTGTTTCCATTATTTCCCCATCTATTTGCCATGAAGTGATGGGGGCAGATGCCATGATCTTAGTTTTTTGAATGTTGAATTTGGAGTATACCTACTGGGCCAGGCTTTCAGAACCTTCCATGTATCAACTCCAACCAAGATATCTTATTTCCCTCTTTCCTACTTACCATATAAGCATCCCTAGTGGCTCAGATGGTAAAGAATATGCCTATGATGCAGGAAACTTGGGTTTGATCCCTGGGTCGGGAAGATCCCCTGGAGAAGGGAATGGCAACCCGCTCTAGTATTCTTGCTGGGAGAATTCCATGAACAGAGGAGCCTAGAGGGTTACAGTCCATAGGATCACACACTCCTGGGCCAGGCTTTCAGAGCCTTCCATGTATCAACTCCAACAAAGATTTCTTATTTCCTTCTTTCTTACTGGCCATACAATTTAGCTCAGTGGATTTCAAACTTATTTAAGAGATGGAATCAATTAAAATAGCTATAAAATTAGGGACTTCTCTGGTGGTTCAGTGGTGAAGATTCCAAGCTCCCACTGCAGGGGGCCCAGGTTCAATCTCTGGTTGGGGAACTAAGATCCTGCATGATCCCATATTACCGTGACCAAAAAAACTCACCACCACAACAAACTGCAAAATTAGTACAAATTCTACACTAAATTCTAATTTTCATGGTGGTAGAAGGACCAGAGAGTTTAAGAAATTTATAGAGGGCACATATGTAAATTTCAAAAACTTGGATTATTTTACTGTGGTTTGAAAAAAGAATAGTATTGGCATTGTTCTGTTTTATGTAATACTTTCATTCAGTTCTTAGGGTACTACATTTGGGGGTGCATAATTTGGGGATATAGCCTGACTGACCCAGGCCACTTGTTTTAACATTAGCATGCCTGAATGGAGAGAGTATGGGCTTTTGAGTTAGTTCTGGATTCAAAATATGACCCCACAATTTATTAGTCTGTAACCTTTGGCTTGTGACCTATGACTTGACAACTCTGAGGCTGTAAAATAAGGACAGTGATGTTCACCTTGGAGTAGGAATTAAAGATAATGTGTATGAAGGGCTGAGCAGTAAACAAAGAGAGAGGAAGCAAGAGCTGCACAAGAGGAGACTTTGGCTTGACCCTCTAGTCCATGAGTGGCTCTCTGAGCCTGGGAGATGTGATCAGCCATTAGTCTCAGGGCCCATAAACAGCTGGCCCTGGGAGAAGCGATTACAGGAGTTGAAGGCTGCAGGCAGAGAGAGAGAGAGAGAGAGAGAGAGAGAGAGAGAGATTACTTGTTGCTATGGCAACCAGGGCCAACCAAGATGGCGGCAGTGGGGCGGGTAGAAAGAAAAGAACACTTCAGACTATTCCTTCTCCCAGAAAGGCTCAGGTTATGGTGGATGATAACTCAGGCTCAGGTCTAGAGTAGATGATAACTATTACACAGAGGGCCTTCATGGCTCTGGATTTCCCTCTCAGCTTCCATTCTCGTCTAGGTCCGATCTGTTCTTCATAAAATCGAGACTGAACTTTCCAAAGGAGGCATCTTATCTGAACACTTCCCTGTGATTGTCTTCCTTTGGCTCCCCTCTGCCCACAGGGTGCAGTCTTTAGCCTGAGCTAGATGAGGGAGTCCTCGTCGTTTGACTCTTGGCTTTCTCAGGGACCACTTCCCTCACAACATCTTCATCCTAAAGCTACACTTGGGCAGAACTGCTTGCTCTGACTCTCTGGCACCTGCGTGACTGCGCACACATGTCACACCCCTGCTTGCAGTGTCCTTCTTCCTCTATTTTTTTTTTTTCAAATTTCTTTTTATCCGTTAGTATTCAGCTGAAATGTCACCTACTGCAAGAAGCCTTTTTCATTTCTTTCAAAGAAGTTACAATGCTTTTGGAGGGGCTCCTATTGTACTTCCTGTGTACCCCCATCCGAAGGTTCTGCAAATATTTGTCTAAAAATTGCTTTCTTCCATGAGTTACCACCCACTCAGTATTCAGAACTCAGCCCTAATGTCATTTCTCCAAATCCTCACATTTAAGATTTGATCCTTTGCTATGCTCTTTCACAGACCAAAATCTTTCCTTCAGAGTCTTTACCTCGGTTTGTAATTACATGTTCATGAATGAGATGAGCTGACCACTACCCTTCTCCTTTCTAGACTGTAGGTGTCAAGAGGGCAGACATTGAGTTTGACATTGAATCTTCAGTATCCAGCAAAGTATGTCTGGCACACATTAGGAGTTCTGCTGCTAAGTCACTTCAGTTGTGTCCGACTCTGTGCAACCCCATAGATGGCAGCCCACCAAGCTCCCCGTCCCTGGAATTCTCTAGGCAAGAACACTGGAGTGGGTTGCCATTTCCTTCTCCAATATATGAAAGTGAAAAATGAAAGCAAAGTCGCTCAGTCGTGTCCAACTCTTAGCGACTCCATGGACTGCAGCCCACCAGGCTCCTCCATCCATGGGATTTTCCAGGCAGGAGTACTGGAGTGGGGTGCCATTGCGTTCTCCGAGGAGCTCAAGAAATACTCTTTAAATGAATGAATTAATAGCTGGAGAGCTCCTCTTGTGGGTACCAAGGAGATCATCAAATCCCTTCTTCTGGAACTACCTTCTTCATCAGTGTTCTTTCGGTTGCAATTTTTCAATCTGTTCTTGATATGTCTGTGCCTCTTCTACAAGAAGTAACTTGGGACCCAATCTCCTTCCATGTTGTGGCTATTACATATTCAGTTTACTGAAGCTGTCAAGGTCACTATGTCTCTCCACCGAGTCAGTGAAGGGGGAAGAACAAGGAGACCCAGACTTGAAAGTGACTTCTGCTCACATTCCACTGGCCAGAACCTGGTCACATGACCCATCTAATCCCAAGGGAGGTTGGGAAAGGGAATGAATCTGTGAGCTCAGGAAGAAAGGGAATCAAATTTAACGAGCTGCTAGCCCATTTACTTGTTATGAGCTGGACATGGCCTCTGGTTGTTTCTACTGGGGAGGGGATGAGGGTGCTTGGATCGCTATGTTCTGCACTGTGCTACCCGCGGGGCACATCTAGATGCACAGGAAGGTCCCCATATGTGTTAGTGTTGGGCAGCTAAGGGGTGGAACTTCCGGGGACTTGCTGCTGCTGCTGTTGCTAAGTCGCGTCAGTCGTGTCCGGTTCTGTGCGACCCCATAGACGGCAGCCCAACAGGCTCCTCTGTCCCTGGGATTCTCCAAGCAAGAATACTGGAGTGGCTTGCCATTTCTTTCTCCAATGGATGAAAGTGAAAAGTGAAGTCGCTCAGTCGTGTCTGACTCTTCACAACCCCACGAACTATAGCCCACCAGGCTCCTCCTTCCATGGGATTCTCCAGGCAAAAATACTGGAGTGGGGTGCCATTGCCTTCTCCAGGGGACTTGCTAGACTACATTATAATTTCCCTCTGTTTGGAAACTGTCCACCTAATCTTTAAGATTGGGTCCTCATTCACCTTCCTGATACTATATGACCTGGACATTCTGATCACAATTGGTAGCCACAAGGCTGAACACCTGACCAGCCCAATCAGATCCTTTCATCTTAGAATTTGAAGTTTGATCAGAGGCTCAATCTTGGAGATTGGCTGTGAGTCATTTCCATGGCAATCTCATAGACCAGAATCACAACCCCTTATGGGGAAAGGCCCTGGGTGGGGAACTGTAGCTCTGGTCTTCCCATGGCCAGTTACTTTTGGCTTCTTTGGCTTGGGGAATCTTTACTGGGAAATGATTTTATGTCTATGTTATTCAAATTAGTGGCTATCTTTTCAATCAAAATCATTTTAATCAAGAAAGAAATTTGTTGCTTATCTGACCTTGGGCAAAACACTCTTAACAGTCACAAATTTCCCATTTATAAAATAAGCATAAGGCTTTCTGCCCCATTTAATCTCTTGAGACTATTAAATGGAATCAAGTATATAAAGGTCTACAAAAGCTGTGAAAAGCCATACAAATATAAGTGGGCTACTTGTCTATAGCAAGAAGAGTTTTAAAAGCTTTCTCCAAGTAGAAGAAGGCTTTCTTTCTTTTCTTAAATTTAATTGCTTTGTGGTCAATTCCTCTTAAGCACAGGAAATCTCCATAGTTAGAGGTTTACTTTTTTCTTTTGCTAGATACTTAATACTTTGATTGTTTTTGACACTAAAATTACCCATTATGGTGTTGCCTTTGCCAAAGCAAACCCAAGTTTTGTATTATTATTGCTGTTTGTGGCCATATTCAGCATCTCTGTTCAAGAGCCTGAAGCAAGCAATTATTCTCAACTCCATCATACCCACTGCCCCCTTTTTATAACATATCTCACACCCCTTGTACTTTCCTGGAATGCAATTGTATGCATTTCCTGGGGAAATCATAACCAAGTGCCATAGACTGAGTGACTTCACAACTAGAAGTTCATCGACTCGCAGTTCTGGAGACTAGAAGCTAAAGGTCGGGTGTTGGCAGGATTGGTGTCTTCTGAAGGCCGTGAAGGAAGATCTGCTCTTCGCCTCACTTCTTGGCTTGGAGGCTCTATTACCCTGTGTGTCTGTGTTGTCTTCCTTCTCTGTGTGTCTCTGTATCCAGATTTCCCCCTTACAGTAAGGACACCGTCATACTGAATTGGCGTCCACCCTAATAGATCAAACCAGTCAATCTTAAAGGAAATCAGTCCTGAATATTCATTGAAAGGACTGAGGCTGAAGCTGAAGCTCCAATATGTTGGCCACCTGATGCCAAGAGCTGACTCACTGGAAAAGACAATGATACTGGAAAAGTTTAAAGGCAAAGGGACCACAGAGGATAAGGTGATTCGATGGCATCACCAGCACAATGGACATGAATTTGAGCAAACTCTTGGAGATAAGGAAGGATAGCCTGATGGGTTAAAGTCCAAAGAGTTGGACACAACTTAGTGACTGAACAGCAGCAGCTAGGGGCCTAATTTTAACTTGGTTATTTCTGTCAAGGCCCTGTTTCCAAATAAGATCATGTTCTGAGGTGTGGAGGTTAGGACTCACATTCATGTGTGGATGGAGGAATGCAGGCCCAATTCTACCCATAACAGAAATGAATCACCTACTCTTGCCCCCTCAGCTCATCCCTCAGCTACCCATGCACAGAGCTGTGTTCACATTGTGGATGTTTTCATCCACAGCCAACCTTCTCACAAGGAGCTCTGCATTCCTACTGGAATATGGGATTGGAAACGAGCTTAAATGCACTCCTGACATCAACAAGAAGAAGCAAATCAAATAAAAAAGCTCCTGAGTAGGGGTCCAGAGCATCAGTAAACCATCTTTGTTCTGGAGCTGGGAAGAAGACTGATGCAGGGAACACATGGAGAAAATGTGGTCCCTGCTCACCCTCTGTGAATCTGAAGACAGAGAAAACACTTCCAAGCATTCTTTCTAGCCAGGGAAACAGGCTAAGCAGTTGTCTGGAGCCAAAGACTGCCAGGAGTAATAAGAAAACCCTTAAGTGAGTTTTCTCCATCTGTTTAGTTTCTTATGCTGAAAAAAAAGGGGGGGAGGAAAACTATAAATAAATGATTCAGAGAAATGTCACATGCTATTACCTCTACCATGGAAAAATAAACAAGGCTTTACTTCATTAGGCAGGTTCTAATGTGACCAGTACGTTCTGGTGGTGGCCTCCCTGGGCTGGAGATCTTCAAGCTTATGAACTTCCAAGTTGGCTTGCCTGAATTCAACTTCAGCTGAAACTTGGCTCCAGCCTCCAGGCAGGGCCATCTGCAGGGGTATCAGTCCCTCTGGGCATCTCCCTATCAATCGTGTTACCCAAAAATGAAATCAGGTTAAAGGCAGCATCTGGGTAGCCTGGAAAATGAGAAGCTGAGATGTATGGTATGTAGATGTAGGAAGGTATGCGGGTGTAGGAAGGTGGTATGTAGGTGTAGGAAGGTGGGGCTGGCTCTATGGCTATCCATACCAGCTGTCCATCTTTTTAACACCAAATACACTAACCAGCTTCCAGTCTCCCAAAAGCTTCCTTTGGATGGTTCAGAGTAAATTACAGCATGGACCCAGTTGACAAATCTTGATACATCATGCCTTTGACACTGATTCTGCCCAACATCAAAGCAAAAGAAGTCAATTTGGATCTTTAACTTTAAAATTCAGTTCCTCAAGGTGGCAAGAGTGTGTTCCCATTGCGCTCAGTCATGTCTGACTCTTTGTGACCCCAGGGACTGTAGCATGCCAAGTTCCTCTGTCCATGGGATTCTCCAGGCAAGAATACTGGAGTGGTTTGCCATTTCCTTTTCCAGGGTATCTTCCTGCCCCAGGAATCGAAATGGAGTCTCCTGCATCTCCTTTATTGGCAGACTGATTCTTTATCCCTGAGCCACCTGGGAAGCCCTGGTTCTTGTTAGTCTCCAGCTAACCTTCTAAACTTCAAGCAGTACCAGGGAAGATTGTCACTGAACAATCCCTATAAAACAGTATCCTTTAAAAATTCTCTCTGCAGAGCACTGAGTCCAGGGTCTTATGTGCCAAGCTCTTCAGCAACCAGGATTTAGAGATGGCGAGTGTTGAGTGGCAATTGCTTCCTATGTTGACACCTCTGTTCCCACCTCCAGCCCACACACCACCAGCTTTTCTGAAAAAAACCAAGGCCACATTCCACCAGCAACCTCAACTTTTCTCTTCCTTATATCATAGCTTTTCTAGAGCTTTTCTCCCCCTTTCCTTCTCATTCTCTTTTACCGTAGATTGGTGCAAAAATAGTTGCGGTTTTGCATTGTTGAAACTTGCTGTTTGATATTGGAATATATTCTTAAATAAATGTGTTTATGTTATATATCACTTTAATGCACATTTTTCACTTTATTATTTTTTGTTAATGGTCTGTTACTTGCTGTTCTTTTATATTTATTTAAACTATAGAAATGATGTTAGACAAAAAGCAAATTTGAGAGATTTTTTAAATTCTAGTTCAAAATGGGTAAAGCAACAGAGACAGCTGAACAGCAACAATGCATTTGGCCTAGGAACTTCTAACAAATATACAGTGCTAGCAAATGCTAACAAAAGCAGCAGTGGTTCAAGAAGTTTTGTAAAGGAGATGAGAGCCTTGAAGATGAGGAGCACAGTGGCCAGCTGTCAGAAGTTGATAATGACCAATTGAGAGGGTCATTGAAGCTGATCCTCTTATTACACGAAAAGTTGCCAAAGAACTCAGCATCAACAATTCTGTGGTCGTTCAGCATTTGAAGCAAATGGAAAGGTGAAAAAGCTAGATAAGTGGGTGCCTTATGTGCTGACCACAAGTCAAAAAAATTACTGCTTCGAAGTCATCTTCTCTTATTCCGTGGAACAACAACAAACCATTTCTTGAATGGATTGTGATATACACTGAAAAGTGAATTTTATACAACAGCTGGCAATGATCAGCTGAGTAGCTGGACCAAGAAGAAGCTCCAAAGCACTTCCCAAAGCCAAAGTTGCACCAAAAAAGGTCACAGTCACTGTTTGGCGGTCTGCTGCTATCTGATCCACTGCAGCTTTCTGAATACCAGTAAAACCATTACATCTGAGAAGTGTGCTCAGCAAACTGATGAGATGCACTGAAAACTGCAAGGCCTGCAGCTGGCATTGGACAGTAGAGTGGACCCAATTCTTCTCCATGACAATGCTCAGCTGCACATCCCACCACCAACACTTGAAAAGCTGAATGAATTGGGCTTTGAAGTTTTGCCTCATCTGCACCATATTCACGTGACTTCTTGCCAGATTATTGCTACCTCTTTAAGTGTTTATTATTTGCCAGGTGTCTTTTTTTTTTTTTTCTGGAACCATGGCATGTGAAACCTCGAATGTCAGATGAAAAGTCTATTCTGTATTTAAGTTTGATAATGTGGGCAAAACATCTTCCCCATGCACTCAGTCAATCTGTGCTCCCTTCCCCTTTACTCTGCAGGCAGTAGGGAGCCTTTGGTAGTTTCTTTTTTTTTTTTTTTAATTTTTATTTTTTTTTTCATCTCAGGTGTACATGAGTTCCCAATCTTGAACCCTCCCCCCACCTCCCACTCCACATCAACTCTCTGGATCATCCCCGTGCACCAGTCCCAAGCATCCTGTATCCTGAACCGAGTATAGACCGATGATTCGTTGCCCACAAGTTGCCAGGTGTCTTGCTGCATGCTTTATATGCATTCTCTCATCCTTCACATAAATCTATGAAGCCCCCTCTATTATTAGTCCACTTTCAAAATGGGGAAACTGCGGCTTAGCTGGTCAAGTAAATCAAGGTCAGCATAATTGACAAGGGCTTCCCAANTTCGTTGCCCACAAGTTGCCAGGTGTCTTGCTGCATGCTTTATATGCATTCTCTCATCCTTCACATAAATCTATGAAGCCCCCTCTATTATTAGTCCACTTTCAAAATGGGGAAACTGCGGCTTAGCTGGTCAAGTAAATCAAGGTCAGCATAATTGACAAGGGCTTCCCAAGTGGCACTAATAGTAAACAACTTGCCTCCCAATGCAGGAGACATAAGAGACATGGATTAGATTCCTAGGTCGGGGAGATCCCCTGGAGGAGAACATGGCAACCCACTCCAGTATTCTTGCCTGGAGAATCCCCAAGGACAGCGGAGCCTGGTGGGCTACAGTCCGTGGGGTTGCACAGAGTGGGACATAACTATCGACTTAGCACACACATAGCTGACAGATGGAGGAGCCAGGATTTACACTCAAGTCTGCTGACCCCACAGTCTGAGCTTTGAAGTGGTAACTTTTGCCTCACTACTGTGGTTACTTTTTAACTAGTCTCAAAAACATACAGATTTTCCTATGCTTTCTCTAGGCCTTTTTCACTATTCCAGAGTCATCTCCCTAATGTGTAAATGGGACTGTACCTTCTCCAACCTTCATTACCTACAGCATCAAGTCAAAACCTCTTAGCTTGACATTCAAAGTCCCAGTGCTATCAGGAAGATTACAGCTCTCCTCCTCTAGGAGACCCCTTCTTAGCTCCATTTAGGGAAATCTTTCTCCTCCAATGTCTGGTGCAAATGTGATCTGCTCCATGGGACATTTTCTGACTACACTAACTGGAAAGGTTGTTCTCTGTGCTTAAACTCCACTGTGCTTAATTTGGGCCACTCTTATGTCTGTGCCCTGGGCTGATTCATAATATGATTATCTGCGTTCGTGTTTAGCTGTAGTCTTGAAGTCAAGAGCTTCCATTTATTTATTTATTTTTAAGTTATTTCTTTATTTTTGGCTGTGCTGGGTCTTTGTTGCTGCTGCAAGGGCTTCCTCTAGTTGCGGTGAGCAGGGGATGTTCTATTGTTGCAGTGTGCGGGTTTCTCACCGAGGTGGCTTCTCTTGTCAATGAGCACGAGCTCTAGAGNGATGCGAAGAGCCAACTCATTGGAAAAGACACTGATGCTGGGAAAGATTGAGGGCAGGAGGAGAAGGGGACGACAGAGGATGAGATGGTTGCATGGCATCACTGACTCAATGGACATGAGTCTGAGTAAACTCTGGGAGTTGGTGATGGACAGGGAGGCCTGATGTGCTGCAGTCCACAGGGTCGCAAAGAGTCAGACACGACTCAGTGACTGAACTGAGCTGAATGTGGGATCTTAGTTCCCAAGCCAGAGATGGAACCCATGTCTCCTGCATTGGCAGGTGGATTCTTAACCACTGGACCACCAGGGCAATCCTCCCTTTACTTTTGCAGCCCTTACAACACCTGTCAGAATGTCTCACACAAAGGATGGGTATTAACTGAGCTAACACTGACTGCTGTAACAGACACCCCCAAATATTAGTCACTCGACATGATGAAAGTTTGTTTCTCACTCATGTGACGCTCAATTGGTGACTGAGTAAACCCTGCTTTCATTCATTTGAGTTTAGGATGACACAAAAAGTGAAAATTCGATGATAATTACTTAGTTAAGTGGGTTTGTGGTTTCTATCATCTTGCTTCAACAAAACCAACACCCAATAAAGTGGATAAGTGGGCTTTAAATGAACCTGTAGAGAAATTACTTACATATAGTACTAATAAGAACAGTGGTGAACCATTAGAAAAATGTCAGGGCTGACCCTTCTCCAGATGCCAAGGGCTTCCTTGGTTACATTATGAGGCAAAACAATGATAATCTATTTACTTCTGGCAACAAGTCACATATACACACGCAAAAATTGACATGATCAAGAAAACTGCTTGAAATACGGACTTCTATCATCTCCCATTAGCAATGGAATCCAAGTAAATGCATATTGCCATTTGGGTTATCACTAAAGCTGGTATGAGGCCAACACTATTTACAAACATTTAAAAACATATTGGAGTTGCAAAATGTCAGACACGATGTAGTGATTAAACAACAGCAACAACATATTATCCAGAATATGGAGGTAAATTTTTAGCATTTAAACATTCAGGGCTATTCACCATTCCATCCAGTGCTTTACAAAAATCACCATAAATTTGACAATAAGTATTTGGAAGCCCCTTAAGAGCTTAAATTTTGTATTTAATAGTAAGTTTCTTATTTAATAGTAAATGGGGAAAAGGTACACCCTATGAAGGAAACACTTATTCCTATTGTGGTAACAACAGCTCAGAAATAGTGCAGGGAACACAAATGGGTGACCAAACGAAAATGCATTCCCTTGTCAGCAAATACTGCTGGAAGCAGCCTGGGAAATATCACTGAAGCTGCGAAGACACAAGTTCTAGGAGAAATGAGACTGCGTGGGTGGTTTACTACAGAGTTGGATTGAAGTACAGATGTTTCTGACATGTCTCAGCCTATGGAATTCGTTCATTCTACTCGGTCATGGAATATATCCAAGACTACTTTCTTTGTAAACCTCTAAAAGAAAGATGGACTGGAGAAGATATTTTTAATGCTAAGTGACGTCTGTAACAGGAATAATGTTGTATGAGAAAATGGTACACTATAACCCTTGATGTGGCAGTCAAGTCGACCAAAATATAAAAGGAAGCCCAGGGTAGCCTTAAGGGATGTATCCAAGGGTGACTTTTAAAAAAATATTTTATTAACAATTTTTTATTTATTTTGGTTGTGTTGGGTGTTTACTGCTGAGGGCAGCTTTCTCTAGTTTCAGCAAGGGGCTACTTTCTAGTGGGGCGAGGGCTTTTCATTGCAGCAGCTTCTCTTGTTGCAGAGTGTGGGCTCTGGGCACTTGGGCTTTGGCAGTTACAGCCTGTGGGCTTAGTAGTTATGGCTCATGGGCTTAATTGCCCTGTGGCATGTAGGATCTTCCTGGACCAAGGATGGAACCTGCATCCCTTGCACTGGCAGGTGGGTTCTTAACCACTGGACCATCACCCGAGGGTGATTTTTATTTACTACTCCCTTCACAGGAACTTATCATTGCTGCTGCTGCTAAGTCACTTCAGTCGTGTCTGACTCTGTGCGATCCCATAGACGGCAGCTCACCAGGCTCCACCGTCCCCAGGATTCTCCAGGCAAGAACACTGGAGTGGGTTGCCATTTCCTTCTCCAATGCATGAAAGTGAAAAGTGAAAGTGAAGTCACTGAGTCGTGTCCAACTTTCAGCGACCCCATGGACTGCAGCCCACCAGGCTCCTCCATCCATGGGATTTTCCAGGCAAGAGTACTGGAGTGGGGTGCCATTGCCATCTCCAGAACTTATCATTAGGAAGAAGTCATTGCTGGAGGGCCAAAGTTTTAGAAGATGACACTGATGAGGCTAACTTCCAAAACAAAATGTAGTAATAAAGCAAACACAACAAAATTTAAGTTATTCAAGACTTCCTTGAGTATTTTGTAATAGAAGTAGAAGTAATTGTGAACATGTTTTGGATCATATAGAGATTTACAGGTTATCTTTTGTAAAACACTTTAATGGATTTTCCAACTTAGAGTGAGAGCATTCCTTGCATTTACCATAAGATTAGTGTTGCAAATTCACAGTTTCAGAGGCATGTGTTGGCCTGTGGTTTGTTAGCTGGCAGATTTTTTTTGAAGTAAAAAATAATCTGTAAAGGTAAAGTTGATTATCTTCATTTTGAGCAAGAACATTACTGAACTGATTCTCAAGAGCAAACCATGCTATGAAGAAAACATTTTGAAAACAGATATTTGGAACTCATTCATGGCTATATAGTTTTATTGTTGAAAAGGGTGTTTTAGCTATAAAAATTCATATCTGCATACTAAAAATGAAACAAAAATTTTAACCTGTTCAAAAATACTTCAGAGGAAGTATTTCAGTGAGTTCTTAGCCCATTCATTAAAAATGTTAAAAAGTTGATGTCTTCTGATTAGATTGCAAGAAAATTCTGTTCAATGAAGAGAAAAGAAACTTAGTGCAATTTCAAGAAAAACTCGGTCATGGCTACAAGCATTGAATAACGAGCATCCGGACCCAGTAAGTACAAACAGATGCCCAGATCCTCTGCTTAGCTCTCTCATATTGGACAGTCACTTTTAAAATCCATCATAGCTAGTAAAATCACATCTCTAAACTTTTGTTGTTTTGCAAAGTATGAAGCTGACTGGCAAAAATAATGAAGTAGATTAATCAACTCTCTTTCATTAAAGATATATTTGAAGTACCTTTCATCATCAGTCCCTATTCTATGGGACATGAGTGACAATGCTTAATTCAGTTTATAGAACTCTGTCAATTATATATAAAATAGATAACTAACAAGAACCTACTGTATAGCTCAGGGACTTTTACTCAATGCCCTGTGGTGACCTAGATGGAAAGAAACAAAGAGAGAAATCTCAAACAGAGGGGATATATATGCACGTATGACTATTCACTTTGCTATACAGAAGAAACTAACACAACATTGCAAAGTAACTCTGCTGCTGCTGCTGCTGCTAAGTCGCTTCAGTCGTGTCCGACTCAGTGCGACCCCATAGACGGCAGCCCACCAGGCTCCCCCGTCCTTGGGATTCTCCAGGCAAGAACACTGGAGTGGGTTGCCATTTCCTTCTCCAATGCATGAAAGTGAGAAGTGAAAGTGAAATCGCTCAGTCGTGCCTGACTCTTCACAACCCCATGGACTGCAGCCTACCAGGCTCCTCGGTCCATGGGATTTTCCAGGCAAAGTAACTCTACTCCATTAAAATTTTAAAGAAAGCAAACTCTGTCAAGCCTGTGACCATCTATGATCCTAGCATTAGTCACATGTTGCTGACAGGATCATGAGCAGAAACAAAGTTTCTGAGTGGTTTGAGGAATTTGAATGATAGATGGCTTTTGAAAGAGGCACAAGAAGTTGTCCTTTAAAAAAAAAAAGGCCATCTGCTTTAAGTGCTGAATTAAAATGTGAATAAGGCCTGCACTAGTAGAGAAGCTGATTAAGAAGAAATACCTAGTAATGTTTCCTTCACTCATTCAACACTATTGGTTCTGTACCATGTGGCGGACACCCTGCAGGCACACACACCCAAGACAAGGCCCTGCCCTCAAAGAACTGGAGCACAGATGTCCTTGATGACCAAACATGAAGGTCAAGTCCAAACACTGGCTAAGTCTTGCCTCCTCTTCTTTTCCCACTTTCCGCAGTTGAAGTTCTTTCACAAATGACTTAACACCATCTTTCCTCCAAATTCTTGCCATTGTGTTCTTGGTTTCCCCGCTGGGAATTAAGAGCAAGATCTGTCATTCTACAATCGTGAAACTCTGCTCTAGTTAATTAAAAATCTCCTAACAGTTCAGTTAATCCCATCTGCTCTCAACCGGAATCTTCTCACAATGTAGACATTTGCGTTTCTGGCTTTTTTGTCATTCTCCTCACAGCTTCTTATTAAAATCTCTTCTTGAAGCCATTAACAGCTTCCTCTTATCTTCCTCTGGTAGGAAAATAGAGGGACATATTGTTAAATTGACATGAAGGGACGTGATAATAAACAACTATTATTTATGAGCACCGATTCCCTTCTCAGTAGAGGGCTGAACACTCTACAAGCATTATTTGATTTAATCTTTTCATTCCAAACTTTGATCCTCACTGGGGAAAATTCAGGCTCAGAGGGCTATTTAACTGCCCCAGAGTCAGAGCCCATTTGTTTTTAAGTCTTTATTAAATTTGTTACAATATTGTTTCTGTTTTCTGTTTTTTGACCACCAGGCATGTGGCATCTTAGCTCCCCAACCAGAGGTCAAACCTGCACCCCCTGCATTGGAAGGCAAATTCTTGACCACTGGATCCCTAAGGAAGTCCTATAACCCATGTTTATGCAATGATAAAGTCCACAGTCTAACCATTAGGTTGCCCTGTCTTTCCTCTTTAACTGTGTACCAACCCTGAAACAATCCCACACTTAACACTTTAAACTAGTTGCATCAACCAACAAGTATCTTGCATTTAGTGACAAGATGCTGTCAGACTCTTCCACCATCCAACCAGTGGGTCATGGTTTTGCAATTCAGGCTTCAGTTTTACAAACACGGTCCTTGACATTCTTGTTAGTATCCAAGGGGCTGAGGCCCCCTCCATCTTTCTTTCCCTCTTGCCCTTATGCCCTTGGCTATGGCCACATCAAACTACGGAGCCTTTGCATGATAGGTTGTTACAGCCTCTAGAGTTGCTTCTCCCTTCAACACCTTCCCCATTCATCCCCTGCCTGCTTGTTGATCGCTATTGATCCTCAAGGCCTAGGTCAAGGGTCCTATACTCCCCGAGGCTGTGCCTGAGACCAACTCCAACCAGCTGTCGGCAGCAGGATCATCCCTCTCTGGGACCACATGTCTTTGTTCACACACACTGACCACACTCTTACTGTCCATTGCCCTGCTGGACAGAGACTGAGGCTGTGTCTGTTCAGGGCTTTATCTCAGCACCTAACACAGCATCAGGCCCTAGGGGGTGGATAATTAGTGCTATTTGAATAAATGAATGAATGAATAAAAAGAAACTGTGGAACAGGGACAGAAATGGGAGGATCTGGGGAGTCTGACCATCTTGTGGGCTGGAATGGTTTTGCATTCCAGAACTTTGCACAAACACTCAGATGCAATTCAGCCAGCCAGTCTGGGTGGTGTGACTTGGAGCAGGGGACGAAAAAGAGAGAGAGCTCTCCTAAGTATCCACTGGGGTTGGGACCCCCCACAACTTGGCCTAATCCGCCAAGTTCAACCCAAAGCCAGGAATTCAAAAAAAAATCCAAGTTCCCTGTATGTGGCCACAGCACAAAGCAACAAAACTGTTGTTTTTAGGATCTAGGACACTGAAAAAATAAAGGGTAAAAGTGAACTGACTACACACCTAAAGGTTACATCTTCCTGGGGTGGAGCATTAGTGTAGACAGGGAGCCAAGGGGAGTGTACTAGCTTCCTGTTGCTGCTGTAACAAGTTATCACAAACTCTGAGGCTTAAACAACACAAATGTGTTGCCTCACAGTTCTGGAGCTGAGAAATCTGAAATCAATTTCTGCAGGCTAAAATCAAAGTGCTGGCAGGTAGGTCTCCCTTCTTTCTGGAGGCTCCAGGGCAGAATCTGTATTGTTGCCCTTTCTGGTGTCTATAGACCATCTACTTAGCATGGCTCATGGTCCCTTCCTCCATCTTCAAAGTGTTTTACTTCTACTCTGCTTCTATCCTTAGGTCATCCTACCCCTCATTCTGACATTTGTCATTCTGACAATCTCTTATAAGGACACTCGTGATATTATTAAGCTCCCCAGGTTGTCCAGAAGATCTCCCCATCTCAAGATCCTTACTGTAACCACATCCGCAAAGTCTGTTTGACCATGTAGGCAACATTTTTTTAGGTTGCCAGGAGTGATGGCACCCCATCCCAGAACTCTTGCCTGGAAAATCCCATGGCCGGAGGAGCCTAGTAGGCTGCAGTCCATGGGGTTGCGAAGAGTCGGACATGACTGAGCAACTTCTCTTTCACTTTTCACTTTTACGCATTGGAGAAGGAAATGGCAACCCACTCCAGTGTTCTTGCCTGGAGAATCCCAAGGATGGGGGAGCCTGGTGGGCTGCCGTCTATGGGGTCACACAGAGTTGGACATGACTGAAGTGACTTAGCAGCAGCAGCAACAGGATTAGGACAAGGCCATTATTCTGCCAGCCACAGGGGTTATTGTTTAGAAACTAAGTCATGTCTCACTCTTTGCAACCCCATGGTCTGCAAAACATGTCAGGCTTCCTAGTCCTTCACTAGCTCCTGTGCTGCTGCTGCTGCTAAGTCGCTTCAGTCGTGTCCAACTCTGTGCGACCCCATAGACGGCAGCCCACCAGGCTCCCCCTTCTCTAGGATTCTCCAGGCAAGAACACTGGAGTGGGTTGCCATTTCCTTCTCCAATGCAGGAAAGTGAAAAGTGAAAGTGAAGTTGCTCAGTTGTGTCTGACTGTTAACGACCCTATGGACTGCAGCCCACCAGGCTCCTCCGTCTATGGCATTTTCCAGGCAAGAGTACTGGAGTGGGGTGCCACTGCTTTCTCCCACTATCTCCCATAGTTTGCTCAAATTCACATCCATTGAGTCAGTGATGCCATCCAACCGTCTCATCCTCAGTCACCCCTTTTCCTCCTGCCCTCAATCTTTCCCAGCATTAGGGTCTTTTACAATGAGTCAGCTCTTCACATCAGGTGGCCAAAGTATTGGAGCTTCAGCTTCAACATCAGTCCTTCCAAATAGTCAGGGTTGATTTCCTTTAGGATTGACTGGCTTGATCTCTTTGCTGTCCAAGGAACTCTCGGGAGTCTTCTCCAGTGCTGCAATTCAAAAGCATCAGTTCTTCAGTGCTCAGGCTTCTTTATGGTCCAACTCTCACATCTATACTTGACCACTGGAAAAACCATGGGTTTGACTATACGGACCTTTGTCAGCAAAGTGATCTTTCTGCTTTTTAGTATGCCATCTAGGTTTGTTATACCTTTTCTTCCAAGGAGCAAGCATTTTTTAATTTCATGGCTGCAGTCACCATCTATAAGAGGTAAATTCAGGAATCTGTGTTCCATGTCCCCAAGAAATATTTTTTTTTTGTAAAGGTAAAAAGGAAGAACAGTCAAATCAACCAAATACAGCCCTTACCCTAATAGAAAGCATGAGGCTTCCCTGGTGGTCTGGTGGCTAAGGCTCCACACTCCCAGTTCAGGGGACCTGGGTTTGATTCCTGGTCAGGGAACTATATCCCACACGCTGCAGCTAAGAGTTGACATGTTACAACTAAGGATCCCACATGCTGCAACAAAGGCGTAAAAAAAGAAAACAAATCAATTAAAATTTATTTTGGCTTACTTTTGAACAAAGCAGAGAAAAATTCACTTAAGGTATAAATAACCAAATTAACTCTGGCTGAACTGCAACTCTTTCACTGACTAGCTCTGTGGCCTTGGGTGACTTATTTACTTTCCCTGATTGATCAGAACAAGAATGCAATAATTATTCACTTATTCATCTCCCCAGCTACACTATGATCTTCTGATCTCTTGATGACAACAGGAAATTTTTAATAAATCATACAAAGCATAAAAAAATTAATTCCATGTCTTCAACTCTAATATATCATAATTCCACTGATTAAAAAAATATAGAAATGCATATCCATTTGACTCAAAACCCAGAAGATGCACACAAAAATATAAAAGGCTAATTGTACAACTGGGACAGAACTAGAACAAATAGATTCAGTGACCTTGAACGTAGAAAGGGAGGAGTCTCATGAACATTTTCTAATATTTTCAATAGACATCTGTATTTTAAAATTAGTTCCCAACTTTATTGAGATATAATTGGCAAATAAAATTGTGTAAGTTTAAGGTCTTATAGGTCATCATAGTACCATTCAACTTCAGCTTCTTGGGCATTAGTGATTGGGACATAGACTTGGATTACTGTGATACTGAATGGTTTGCCTTAGGAACAACCAGAGATCATTCTGTCGTTTTTGAGATTGCAACCAAGTACTGCATTTTGGACTCTTTCATTGACTATGAGGGCTACTCCATTTCTTCTAAGGGATTCTTGCCCAAAGTAGTAGATATAATGGTCATCTGAGTTAAATTCACCCATTCTGGTCCATTTTAGTTCGCTGATTCCTAAAATGTTGATGTTCACTCTTGCCATTTTGATTCACGGGCCTAACATTCCAGGTTCGTATGCAATTTTGCTCAGGCACCTACCAACCTGGGGAGTTTATCTTTCAGTGTCCTATCTTTTAGCCTTCTCATACTGTTCATGGGGTTCTCAAGGCAAGAATGCTGAAGTGGTTTGCCCTTCCCTTCTCCAGTNTTGATATTCACTCTTGCCATTTTGATTCACGGGCCTAACATTCCAGGTTCGTATGCAATTTTGCTCAGGCACCTACCAACCTGGGGAGTTTATCTTTCAGTGTCCTATCTTTTAGCCTTCTCATACTGTTCATGGGGTTCTCAAGGCAAGAATGCTGAAGTGGTTTGCCCTTCCCTTCTCCAGTGGACCACGTTTTGTCAGACCTCTCCACTACGACCCATCTGTCTTGGGTGGCCCTACATGCATGGCTCATAGCTTCATTGAGTTAGACAAGGCTGTAGTCCATGGGATCAGTTTGGTTAGTTTTCTGTGATGGTGGTTTTCATTCTGTCTGCCCTCTGATGGAGAAGGATAAGAGGCTTGTGGAAGCTTCCTGATGGGAGAGACTGACAATGGGGGAATCTGGGTCTTGTTCTGGTGGGTGTGGCCATGCTCAGTAAATCTTTAATTCAATTTTCTGTTGATGGGCAGGACTGTGTTCACTCCCTGTTGTTTGATCTGAGACCAAACTGTGGTAGGGGTGATGAAGATAATGGCGACCTCCTTCAGAAGGACTTATACCCCCACTGTTGTATTCAGTGCCTCTGACCCCATGGCAGGCCTCTGTCAACCTACGCCTCTGCTGGAGACTACTGGACACTCACAGGCAAGTTTGGGTCAGTCTCTTGTTAGGACACTGCTCCTTTCTCCTGGGTCCTGGTGTGCACAAGGTTTTTCGCTGTGCCCTCCAAGAGTCTGTTTCCCCGTCCTGTGGAAGTTCTCTAATCAAATCTCATTGGCCTCCAAAGTCAAATTCTGTGTGGGTTCTCAGTCTCTTTACTGGATCCCCAGGTTGGGAAATCTGTTGTGGGTGCTAGAACTTTCTTAACAGTGTCAGAATTTCTTTGGTATAATTATTCTAAAGTCTGTGGGTCGTCTTCTCAGTGGCTCTGTGGTGGGGCTAATAGAGACCTCCTCTGAAAGGGCTCATGCCTCATGCCATGTGACCCAGGTCTGCTGCAACCAGAGCCCCTGTCCCCATGGCAGGCCACTGCTTACCTGTACCCCCTCAGGAGACACTCAGACACTCAAAGGCAGGTCTGGCTCAGGCTCTGTGAAGTCTCTGAGTCTTAGTGTGCACAAGGCTTTTTTTTTTTTTTTAGCCCTTGGAGCATCTCTGGCAGGTGTGGGGTTTGATTCTAAATGATTTTGTCCCTCCTACCATCTACTTGGAGCTTCTCCTTTGCCCTTGGATGTGGGGTATCTTTATTGGGTAAGATCCAACATTCTCTTGTTGATGGTTGTTCAGCAGCAAGTTGCAATTTTGGAGTTCTCGCAGGAAAAGATGAGTGCACATCCTTCTACTCCATCATCTTGTGCTTCATCTTAGGGGACTGGATATAAAAGTAGGGAAGTCAAGATATACCGGGAATAACAGACAAGTTTGGTCTTGGAGTACAGAATGAAGCAGGGCAAAAACTAACAGTTTTGCCAGAGAATGCACTGGTCATAGCAAACACCCTCTTCCAACAACACAAGAGAAGACTCTACACATGGACATCACCAGATGGTCAATACCAAAATCAAATTGATTGTGTTCTTTGCAGCCAAAGATGGAGAAGCTCTATACAGTCAGAAAAACAAGATGAGAAACTGACTGTGGCTCAGATCATGAACTCCTTATTGCCAAATTCAGACTTAAACTGAAGTAGGAAAACCCACTAGACCACTCAGGTGTGACCTAAATCAAATCCCTTACAATTACACAGCAGAAGTGACAACTAGATTCAAGGGACTAGGTCTGATAGACAGAGGGTCTGAAGAAGTATGCACAGAGGTTCGTGACATTGTACAGGAGGCAGCGATCAAGACCATCCCCAAGAAAAAGAAATGCAAAAAGGCAAAATGGTTGTCTGAGGAGGCCTTACAAATAGCTGAGAAAAGAAGTGAAAGGCAAAGGAGGAAAGGAAAGATACAAGCATCTGAATGCAGAGTTCCAGAGAATAGCAAGGAGAGATAAGAAAGCCTTCTTCAGTGACCAATGCAAAAAAACAGAGGAAAAGAACAGATATTTCTTCAACAAAATTAGCGCTACCAAGATTTCATGCAAAGATGGGCACAATAAAGGACAGGAATGATGTGGACCTATCCGAAGCAGAAGATATTAAGAAGGGGTGGTAAGACTACACAGAGCTATACAAAAAAGATCTTAATGACCCAGATAACCACGATGGTGTGATCACTCACTAGACCCAGACATTCTGGAATAGGAAGTCAAATGGGCCTTAGGAAGCTGCACTACAAGGCTAGTGGAGGTGATGGAATTCCAGCTGAGCTATTTCAAATCCTAAAGGATGATGCTGTGAAAGTGCTGTACTCAATATGCCTGCAAATTTGGAAAACTCAGCAGTGGCCACAGGACTGGAAAAGGTCAGTTTTCATTCCAGTCCCAAAGAAAGGCAATGCCAAAGAATGCTGAAGCTGCTGCTGCTAAGTCACTTCAGTCGTGTCCGACTCTGTGCGACCCCACAGATGGCAGCCCACCAGGCTCCCCTGTCCCTGGGATTCTCCAGGCAAGAACACTGGAGTGGGTTGCCATTTCCTTCTCCGATGCATGAAAGTGAAAAGTCAAAGTGAAGTTGCTCAGTCGTATCCGACCCTCAGCGACCCGATGGACTGCAGCCCACCAGGCTCCTCCTTCCATGGGATTTTCTAGGCAAGAGGACTGGAGTGGGGTGCCATCGCCTTCTCCACTACTGCACAATTGCACTCATCTCACACACTAGCAAAGTAATACTCAAAATTCTCCAAACGAGGCTTCCACAGTACATGAACTGTGAATTTCCAGATGTTCAAGCTGGATTTAGAAAAAGCAGAGGAACCAGAGATCAAATTGCCAACATCTGCTGGATCACTGAAAAAGCAAGAGAGTTTCAGAAAAACATCCATTTCTGCTTTACTGACTACACCAACGCCTTTGACTGTGTGGATCACAACAAACCGGAAAATTCTGAAAGAGATGGGAATACCAAACCACCTGACTTGCCTCTCAAGAAATCTGTATGCAGGTCAAGTAGCAAGAGTTAAAACTTTACATGGAACAACAGACTGGTTTCAAATTGGGAAAGCAGTACACCAAGGCTGTATATTGTCATCTTGTTTATTTAACTTATATGCAGAGTACATCATGTGAAATGCCAGGCTGGGTGAAGCATAAGCTGGAATCAAGATTGCCAGGAGAAATATTAATAACCTCAGATATGCAGATGACACCACCTTTATGGCAAAAAGCAAAGAGGAACTAAGAGCCTCCTGATGGAAGGGAAAGGGGAAAGTAAAAAAGCTGGGTTAAAACTCAACATTCAGAAAACGAAGATCATGGCATCCAGTCCCATCTCTTCACGAGAAATAGATGGGGAAACAATGGAAACAGCGACAGACTTTATTTGGGGGGCTCCAAAGTCACTGCAGATGGTGACTGCAGCCATGAAATTAAAAGATGCTTGCTCCTTGGAAGAAAAGCTATGACCAAGCTAGACAACATATTAAAAAGCAGAGACATTACTTTGGCAACAACCATCCATCTAGTGAAAGCTATGGTTTTTCCAGTAATCATGTATAGATGTGAGAGTTGGACTGTAAAGAAAGTTGAGTGCTAAAGAATTGATGCTTTTGAACTGTGGTGTTGGAGAAGACTCTTGAGAGTCCCTTGGACTGCAAGGAGATCCAACCAGTCCACCCTAAAGGAAATCAGTCCTGAAATTCATCGGAAAGACGGATGCTGAAGCTGAAGCCCCAACACTTTGGCCACCTGATGCTAAGAGCTGACTCATTGGAAAAGAACCCTGATGCTGGGAAAGATTGAGGGCTGGAGGAGGAGGGGACAACAGAGGTTGAGATGGCTGGATGGCATCACCGACTCGATGGACATGAGTTTGAGCAAGCTCCAGGAGTTGATGATGGACAAGGAAGCCTGGTGTGCTGCAATCCAGGGGATCACAAAGAGTCGGACACGACTGAACTGAACTAAAGTTTAACTTGTGCAATATTGATTTGATATGTTTATATATTATAGAATGGTTACCACCATAGCTCGCTATGCGAAGCTTCCCTGATGGGGAAGTTTCCCTATGGCTCAGAAAGTAAAGAGTCTGCCCTGCAATGCAGGAGATTCAGGTTCAATCCCTGGTTCGTAAGATTCCCTGGAGAAAGAAATGGCAACCCTCTCCAGTATCCTTGCCTGGAGAATCCCATGGATAGAGGATCCATGGCATCACAAAGAGTCAGACACGACTGAGGGAGTAATATTTAAATAGTTCATTAACAACTCTATCATGTCATATAACCAACATGACATTTTTGTGGCAACAACATCTAAGATCTACTCTCTTAGCAATTTTCAAATAAAAATACAGTATTATTAACAATAATCACCCAGAACTACATTAGATTCCCAGAGCTTAGTCATTTTCTACCTGGAAGTTTGTGTTCTTTGATCAGCATCTCTTCCCTCAGCCACCCAGACCCTAGTAACCACTGACCTATTTTCTGTTTTTTCAAGTTCCACCTTTTTAATTTGAAAAAATATCTGGCTGCATTGAGTATTCATTGGGCATGTAGGATCTTTAGTTGCGGCACGTGGGATCTAGTTATTTTACCAGGGATCAAATCCAGACCCCCTACATTGGGATCTGAGTCTTCACCACTGGACCACCAGGGAAGTCTCCAGTTCTGTACTTTTACATTCCACATATGGGGTTTCCCTGGTGGTTCAGACAGTCAAGAATCTCCCTGCAGTGCAAGAGGCCTGAGTTCAGTCTCTGAGTTGGGAAGATCTCCTGGAGAAGGGAATAGCAACCCACTCCAGTATTCTTGCCTGGACAGTTTGTGGACAGAGGAGCCTGGCAGGCTATACTACACGGAGTCACAGAGTCAGATATAACTGAGTGAGTAACACATACACACATTCCACATATAAGTGATGTCACACAGTATTTCCTCTGACTCTTTTCACTCTGTACGTCTTAGGAGCCAAGCGGGGTATTCCTGATCTACAGAGAAAGCTCAGATGACCCTAAGGGCCCTAGAATGGCAGACATGGATTTGGTAGCTGGAAAGGTTGTGGTGGATGTGCTACCATATTTTGGCTGAGGTTATGAAGCATCCAGGGAGGAGGAAACTCATGGATACTTCCCTTCTGGGCTTGGTGGTCTTGGAAAAAGGAGATTCATCAAGGGAGAGTGGCTGCCTGGGAAAGGCCAGCTGCTCTGCAGCCTAGAGGTCTTCCAAAGTGTATCTTCTTGAGGAGTCCAGGTCCAGGACAGATGCGTGCGATCCTCGCGCTGTCATTCCAGTTCTGCTCGGAGCAGCAGTATTTCCGATGGTGCCCACTCCTGGGGCTTGAGACGCCCACCTTCCACAGGTGGGGTGAGCTCGTGAGGGAGGCGTGGTCTGTGTGCCGGGACCTCACAGCCGTGGGCAGTGGGAACCGAGGCGTCCTTGCACGGGCTCTGAGCACGTCTCCCCACTCCTGTCTTCTCCCGGCACTCTGTGCCTCTCCCTTGGAGAACGGGACTTTGTTCATAGTGATGGCATATGCGCGCGCTTAGTTGTGTCTGACTCTGCGACCCCTCAGACTGCAGTCCACCAGGCTCCTCTGTCCACGGGATTGTTCCAGCGAGAATACTAAAGTGGATTGCCATTTCCTCCTCCAGGGTGTCCTCCCAACCCAGGGATTAAACCTGAGTCTCCTGTGCCTCCTGCATCGGCACGTGGGCTGTTTAACAGGGAGCCACCTGGGACCTGTACATGGGGATTAGTTATTGCTAAATAAGTAAAGACTTCTTTAAAAATTCCAATTTTAAAGTTATCTAGTGGAAAAGTAATAAATAAACCCAATGATTCTTATTCTTTGATGAGAAAGGATGAATAAAAATTCAAAGACTGTCAAACTCTGCTGCTGCTGCTGCTAAATCACTTCAGTCGTGTCTGACTCTGTGCGACCCCATAGACGGCAGCCCACCAGGCTCCCCCGTCCCTGGGATTCTCCAGGCAAGAACACTGGAGTGGGTTGCCATTTCCTTCTCCAATTCATGCAAGTAAAAAGTGAAAGGGAAGTCGCTCAGTCGTGTCCAACTCCTAGCAACTCCATGGACTGCAGCCCACCAGGCTCCTCCATCCATGGGGTTTTCCAAGCAAGAGTACTGGAGTGGGGTGCCATTGCCTTCTCCAGTCAAACTCTAGGCATTCACCAAATGGCATTTTCATAGAAAGAGAAGGGAGAGTATGGGTGATGAGGGTGGAAACAGACATCCATTTCCCATTCCTACGTTCCTCTAACTCAGCCTAGACTGAGCCTTAGAATTGGTGGGAGAATGTTGAAAAAAATAACAGTACCAGAGACCCTCTCCAGACCAATTAAGTCAGAATCTGTGGGCATGGGGCCAGGGCCTTCCAATTTTTTTTTTTTTAAGCTTAACTTGAAGCACTCTAATGTCCATCCAAGATGAGAACAGTGAACTAGGTTACTTTGTATTTCAGTCTCCCAGGGAATGAGGTTCTGGAAGTGAATTCTCAGTCCCTGTGGCCACCCCTCCATGGTGTCTATGGCTTGGTCTCACCCACCCCCAGTCTGAACCTGTCTTCTTTCCTATCAGATAGTCATCAAATGCCCAGAGGATGTACCAGTACTTGAGAAACAGTCCAGGTCCCTGATCATGGACTCCAGAGAGAATGGAGTTGTTAATGTGTGTAGTTCCCCAGGGATCGGTCACCTGGAAACTGGCCTCTCCTGGCAGCAATGATCCTTGGAGACCAGCTCCAACTTCTGCCTGCCCAGGCCTTGCGCAAGGAGGCTCCCTACCCAACTTCAAGCTCTCTCTCTTCATCCTGCTCCCCCCACTGGCCATTTCCCAGCCTTGACCCCATCGAGTGGTCACCTTGCATGACCCATACACTTCCTGTAGCTGTCCTGAACTCTGCCTTAGACCAAAAGACTCAATTTCAGATCAGCTCTCCAGACTCTGTTCTCTGGCCTCCTGGACTTGGGTTTAACTCCCAAAGTGGAGACCCCAACTGGAAACTGTCACGGCTTTCCCTAAACCCTGGGGGTTTCTGTTCCTGATTTTCTCCAAACCCTCTCATTCCCCCTGCTGCCCAAACCTTACTCATGAAAATCATTTTTCTCAATTGCCTCATCCAAGGTTTCCGTGGGGAACCAAATCTGTTCCCCATAATTGTGTGGTAAGCTTTAAACAAATATTCACAGTGGCATTACAATAATGTCCACCAGATATAGCTCCAAGGGGATGGGTGGAAACAGTCGATGAGAATGTGGTTTCCAACATCAGTCTTTTAAGTGCATAAGTATCTTGGTGAGTGGTTAAAAGAACCTTAGCTGTTTATTTTACTTCTCCCTCAAGTCAAGTTGAAGACTTCTTGCCTATAAACCATGAAGATGCAAATTACTGTGGCCATTTTGTGGGCTTTCTTATTATAAAAACCACTTGTTTTCATGATGGTTCATCATGATGCTATTTTGAAATTTTAGGTGAAATTTTTCATAAACTCCCAGCATTCCTTTCTATGCAAATGGATTTCCACCAAGCTTGGGAATGTCAATCCTTTTTCCTTTCTCTCCGAATGTCACTCTCCTCTGTCACAGAAGCACTGGGTCCAAATAGCTCCTTTCACCTAAGAGCTAAGATGATGGTGATGGGATGTCATCTAGTTCTTAGGGTACGACCCTGCCTGCCAGGAAATCTACCTTGGCTGAGGGTGGGTGTGGGTGGGGCAGGACTCCGGTGGACCTCGCCCTCAGGAGGGGTGTCCTTTAGCAGAAGTCAATGTCATCAGGGGTGAATAGAGCGGAAGATGTCAGCTTCCTCTTCCGGTCCCCACAGCTGTGAGAATTTCAGTATGAAAGGTCTGTCTCCCACTGCCCCATCCCACGTCCTTACACTGCAGAAGGCTCCATGGGCTGAGGTCTCCTAACTCATCAAATCCCAGTTCCTTCTTCCCTTGATGTCATTGGGCATTACCCAGATCCCTCGCTATCCTAAAATGGTTCGCAACAGAATCTCATGTTCATGAAGTTGGACTCTCTATCTGTTCACATGGCTTGACATCTGCTCATTTCACTTTTTCACAGTTCCTCTACCAGGAGAGAGATGAGGGAAATCAAAGTAAGGGGGAGGGGAGGGTAAGCTTTAACTTTGGCTTATTTGCTTGGTTCAAATAAGATAGCAAAACAATTCTCCCCATCTCCAGTGCCTGTACTTATTCAGTCTATCTTGTCAGGAATACCATACACTACAGAAAGCGCTTTGGGAGTTGGTCAGATTTTCTCGGAGTCTACTTCAACAGCAATAAAACAAGGAAGGCAGCAATCTGAAAGAAGATTGGATTCACCTGAGGAGTTTTGAAAAAAATGCCAATACCCAGGCCCCATTTCCAACCTACTAAGTGGGAATCTACGGGAGATGGGTGAGGCAAGGCAGTAGTTTTTACAAGCTCTCAGGTGAATCCAGGGCTGGGAACTTCTGCTCTAGTCAGTCAGTCAAGAGCAGTGGTTCTCGAACTTAGCACACATTGGTGTCTTTTGGACAACCTGTGAGGCCCAGTAAGTTGCACTTGTGACAAGTTTCCAGGTGATGCTGATCCTGCTGATCCTTTCTCTAGGACCAGCTTTGCAAATACCTGGTCAAGAGATGTGAGATAAAATTCTAGGTGTGCTAATTCTCCATAACATTTCCAGACAAACATTTTCAGGAAAGGGCCATATGATAAATATTTATAGACTAAGCAGTGTGCCAAATGACCCCAACTTTAGTCTTGTTGTTGTTAGGAATCTGGTTCTCTTTTTATTAAGCTAAACAAAGCAATGCACAAAAATATAAAATAATATGGCTCTTCTCACTATGAGAAGTTTTTTTGGGGGGGGGAAACAATTATTTTCACAATAAATACTATATAAATACTTAAATATAAAATAGATAAATATTTCTAGCTTTGTCATCCACACGGTCTCTGTTGCAACTGCTCAACTCTCCCATTGTAGCATGAAAACAGCCATAAATAATGTACAGACAAATGACATGGCTGTGTTCCAATAAAGCTTTATTTAGAGGGCCTGGAGGATTTGACCTATCAACCAAAATTTGCTAAATCCTGTTGCCCAGTTTTACTCCAGTGTTATCTAAGGGAGGATTTCTTTTTATTTATCTAGCTTGGTGTTCTTTAGGCTCTCTGAATCTGAGGATTAATAACTTTCAGTTCAGTTCAGTTCAGTCACTCAGTCATGTCCAACTCTTTGCAGCTCCACGGACTGCAGCATGCCAGGGCCCCCTGTCATTTGCCAGCTCCTGGAACGTGCTCAAACTCATGTCCATCGAGTAGGCAATGCCATCCCCATCTCATCCTCTGTCATCCCCTTCTCCTCCTATCTTCAGTCTTTCCTGGCATCAAGATCTTTTCCAATGAGTCAGTTCTTTGCATCAGGTGGCCAAAGTATTGGAGCTTCAGTTTCAACATCAGTTATTCCATTGAATATTCAGGACTTATTTCCTTTAGGATGGACTGGTTTGATCTCCTTGCAGTCCAAGGGACTCTCAAGAGTCTTCTCCAACACCACAGTTCAAAAGCGTCAGTTCTTTAGTGCTCAGCTTTCTTTATGGTCTAGCCCTCACATCCATACAAAGCTACTGGAAAAACCATAGCTTTGACTAGATGGATGTTTGTTAGCAAAGTAATATGTCTGCTTTTTAATATGCTGTCTAGGTTGGTTCGTTTTTCACTTTCATGCATTGGAGAAGGAAATGGCAACCCACTCCAGTGTTCTTGCCTGGAGAATCCCGGGGACGGGGGAGCCTGGTAGGCTGCCGTCTATGGGGTTGCACAGAGTTGGACACGACTGAAGCGACTTAGCAGCAGCAGCAGGTTGGTCATAGCTTTTCTTCCAAGGAGCAAGCGTCTTTTAATGTCATGGCTGCAGTCACCATCTGCAGTGATTTTGGAGCCCAAGGAAATAAAGTCTGTCACTGTTTCCATTGTTTCCCCATCTATTAACTTACAACAGAACTGTAAAACTCATGGTTATTATCCTTGTAAAAATTGCTTCTTTCACATCGTTTCCGTTGTCTGTTCATGAAAATCTGGTCTGATAACATATTGGATCTTCTCAGTTTATCCTCCATGTTTCTTAACCACTTTTATCCCCTCCACCTCTCTTTCTCCGTGCTGCACTCATATCTCTTTTTCACTTCAAATGGTAGTTTTTGCCTCCTTATCAAATCCACCTAAAGTGTTTTGAGGGTCTCTTATATCTTCTTATATATTCAGTTATCTTGTTTATTGCTTTAAGGATTCTTATGTAAACTAATTTCATATTCTGTGTTGATATTTTCAGTATCTGTGATCTTTGCAGGTCTGATGTTATGGTCTATGAATTCTTTTGATTTTTATTCATGTTGACTTATTTTTTTCATGAGTCTCGTGACCTTTGACACTGAGCTCGTATTCCTTAGAACTTTATCTGTGATCATTCTTTGAGGCCTATACGGCATTGCATTTGTTTCTGTCAGATGCCTCGGCATACTCTCAACTGGGTATTGTTTTAAATAAATTTCTGGCTTTAGAGATTCCCACATAGGATGAATTTTGGCTTATTGTTAGAAATTCTCAGGGTTCCCTGGTGGCTCAGTAGTAAAGAATCCACCTGCCAAACAGGAGATATAGACTTGGTCCCTGGGTCAGGAAGATCCCCTGGAGAAGGAAATGGCAATCCACTCCAGTATCCTTGCCTGGAAAACCCCATGGACAGAGGAGTCTGGCAGGCTACAGTCCATGCAGTTGCAAAGAGTCAGACACAATTCAGCAACTAAACAACAACATTAGAAATTCTTAGGAGACAATTCTTTCCAGCTCCTTTCAGAGCCAAGGTGGAGACAGAACATTCCCTCCTGCACCCCTCTTTTATTCTGCAGTTCAGTTTTTAAGGGTTGCCCTTTGGTGGTCTGGGCTTTATGTGAGAGTGTCCCAGTCATCACCCTGCCTGTCCCTGGTGTCTGCATGACCCCTTATAATCTGAACTTGATGCTGGGAAAGATTGAAGGCAGAAGGGGAAGAGGGTGACAGAGGATGAGATGGTTGGATGACATCACCAACGCAATGGACATGAATTAGAGCGAGCTCCAGGAGCTAGCGAAGGACAGAGAAGTCTGGCATGCTGCAGTCCACGGTCCCTAAAAAGTTGGACATGGACACGACTGAGTGACTGAACATCAACAAGGCCACCAACACGGACCTGTGACTCCACAGGCAACTGCTGCCTCCACTTCAATTCTCCTTCCTGGACTCATGCTCTCACAGGGCTTCTGATTTCCCAGGAATCCCTTGTTCGGATGCACGTTCAGCCACGCTTCACAAATATTATTTTAATTAATATCATTTCCAGCAATGTAAGTGGTCTACCTAAGAGAGCTGTCACCATATTTTCAGGGACACTGATAGGCAACTACTTCCAATTCCACTTTCTCATCTCTCAGTGGAGAAGCCAACAGAACTGGGAGTCAATTCATTTTTATAATTAATGGATCAGTGATTTTTATATTATTCTCAGCAGTCTTAGTTTATAGTATCATTACACTACTGTGCAGTTTGAGGACAGATTAATGAAATATTCCTCAGATTAGACCAGGTTGGTTACTCACATGGATCTCCTTTTTAAAAAGGAGCTGTATTGGATTCATGGACTTATTTCTTCTTTGAAGTTTTGAATTTCCCTGTGTGATTCAGAAGACCTACAAGCTGAAATGTGTTATTCTGCTGAGGCATTGATAGAAACCAGCTACGCAGTGAGGCTCATATTGGAAACAAATCATTTGGCTTCATGGATGTGCTCAGCTCACAACCAGTATCCTCCTCCCAGGGCAGTGTGTTGATCTCCTCTCCTTGACTTACACTATAAAGTAAATCTTTTGAAATTATAGAAAAGCAGAAAGTCACTTTCTTGGTGTAAAAAATGGTCACCAAGTAAAAGCTAGACATGTTTTAAAAGTCAAAAAGGCATTTAGATTGTGGGGCACACGGGCATGCAGGAAATGCAACTCCCAGTGGACCTGTGGTTCAGGAAGACGCCAGGAGCCTGAAGAAATTTTCCACATTCTTGAACCGGGGAATTCTGGAAGAATCAAGAGTATTATCCCATTAGGATTTCAAGTGCCTACTACAGACTAATAAATAGCTTTGTGAAAAATAAAGTTAGGCAGAAACACTAAATTAAAAAGAGTCTGCAAACTTTGTCAGTTCCTTACAATACTCTCACCGTGTGATCTGGCAGCCAAGATCCATAGTATTTACCCAAAGCAGTTGAAAATACATATCTATGCAAAAACCCTGCACAAGGATGTTTACAATAGTTCCATTCATAATTGCCCAAACTTGGAAGCAACCAAGATATCCTTCAGTAGGTGAATAGATAAACAAATGGGTATATCCAGGCAGTGGAATATCACTCAGCAATAAAAACAAATGAGCTGTGAAGCCATGAAAAGACAAGAGAAATCATAAATGTATATTATTAAATGAAAGAAATTAATCTGAAAGGACTAACACCTTACGATTCCAACTGTATGATATGGTGGAAAAGGAAAAACTGGGGAGATAGTCAAAAGGAACACCAGGGATTGGAGGGACTGGAGGGTAGTATAAACAAGCAAAGCACAGAGTACTTTAGTACAGTGAAACTATTCTGTATACAATGGGCAGTAATACTGTTTTGGTGGATATGTGTCATGAATTCATTGAAGCCAACAGAATATACTAATACAACACCAAAACCAAACCTTATGTAAACTACGGACTTCCAGTGATGACGCGTCAGTGTCTGCTCATTGACGGTAATAAATGCAGAAATCTGGTGGGGGACGTTGGTCATTGGAGAGGCTATGCCTGCGTGGGGACAGGGGTTTGAAGCAATTCTTTCAACCTTCTGCTCCAATTTTCATTGACACTAAAGCTATTCAAAAAATAAAGTTTATGCTTTTGAACTGTGGTGATGGAGAAGGCTCTTCCACTTCAGTATCCTTGGGCTTCCATAGATAAAGAATCTGCCTGCAATGCTGGAGACCTGGGTTTGATCTCTGGGTTGGGAAGATCCCCTGGAGAAGGGAAAGGCTATCCACTCCAATATTCTGGCCTGGAGAATTCCATGGACTATGTCCATGAGGACGCAAAGTAGGATGACTGAGCGACTTTCAGTTTCACTTGAGAGTCCTTTGGACTGTAAGGAGATCCAACCAGTCCATCCTAAAGGAAATCAGTCCTAAATATTCATTGGAAGGACTGATGCTGAAGCTGAAACTCCAATACTTTGGTCACCTGATGTGGAGAACTGACTCATTGCAAAATACCCCAATGCTGGGAAAGACTGAATACAGGAGGAGAAGGGGACGACAGAGGATGAGATGGTTGGATGGCATCACCAACTCGATGCACACGAGTTTGGGTAAGCTCCAGGAGCTGGTGAAGGACAGGGAAGCCTGGCGTGCTACAGTCCATGGGGTTGCAAAGAGCTGCACATGACTGATGGACTGAACTAAAAAAAGAAAAAAAGAACCTGCAAAATGCCATGAGCTTGTACCCCAGCTGCTTCTTCAGAGTAGCTGTTACCTCCTGGCAAAAACTGCCCACCTGAAATTACCTATGGGGGTCTAGGCCAAAGTGACTGCACCTCCCTGGGTGTGTCTGCCTGGCTGAGAGAGTGAGTGTGGGCCCTGCAATGCTGGCCAGAGCAACCACATCTTGGGGCTTAGATTTTCCCCCAGGGGCCTGGGACATCCCCTGTGCAGAGGGGTGAGAGAGAGCCAGAAAGGGATTTAGGCCCTCTGGCATTTCCTGCCTTCCCAAATGTCCCAGGGGTGGTTTTCCAGGAAGGCTGGTGTGCTGGGCAAAACCCCACACCTCTGGGAGCATCACAGTGAGGTGAGGGAGGCTAGAAGGACAGTTAAAAGTCCTACACCTCTGGCAGCTCTTGGTTCCTAGTAGAGAGCAGGAAGTGCACATGGAGACACACCAGCACACACACGGGCACATGCACAGACTTCGGCAGATTGACAGACTTATGCAGATCCACGTCCATGGTACACACCTGCACGGGAGTCCACAGTCACCATCTAGAGACACACAGATCATCCAGGCAACATGCCATTCCGGAAAACAAGCAGTGGCTCTTGAAGAACATGCTCTATCTATCGCCTGGAGAATGAATTGTGCTAACACGTGCCCCCTGGGAGTGCAGCAGCCTTCCAGAACAGTCAGCTCTCCTTCCGCCCGTCTCTCAGCTGTGTGAGCTAGGCCAACACCTGGAACTCCCGCGAGGTTTCCGGCGGATGCACACGTGTGTTCATCTCGGTCTGTCTGGCAAGGGCGGCGGGTGGGGGCAGGGACTTTTCTCCTCTTGCAACTGCAACGCCCAAGGCAGGGCTGTAATTCAGAGTTGTCGGTGGATGACACTCAAGTCCGCCCACGTGACATTGGAGGTCCCTGGTGGCAAGAACATGCTGCCTGCAGCTGCCTGAGAGGGTCAATAGCAGGAGGCCCGAAGGGACGGAATCACATGGGGTCAGAGGAACGTTTGTTTCTCTCCCTCGGGCCCAGCAGCAATGCCTTCTTGACTTGGAGCCTGACTCGGAGTTGCATAAGCTGCCTGGAGAAACCGGGTGTAGAAAGGTGTTTTCAGTAGTTTGGGACACTTCTGCCTCCAGGCTGCACATGGAAGAGGATCTTCTAAGTGGAAACAGGCCCATGTGCTCGTTGGCAGATGGAATCCAACTGGATGTGGAAAAAAGCTCAACAGAGGGCTCAAACCTAACAAAAAAAAAAATCAAGTGAAACAACACCATTTGAGTGTAACAACGACTTAAAACGATGTTAGAAACATGTCTGGTACTAATAGATAGTTTGAAAAAGTTAGTTTAAAAATCCTTCTGTTGAGTTGAAAAGCAGGAAGGCTTTCAGTACTTCCATTCTTTTAAAACCCTTTACTTGTAAACATAATAGATTTGTTTTCTTTTAAAAATTCTTTTATTGAACTCTTTTGCAACTGTGGTAGACTGAATAATGGTTCAAAAAGATGCTCACATCTTAATCCATGGAACCTGTGCCTACGTTTCCTTAATGGCGCAAGGGGCTGTATACCTATGATCAAGTTAAGGATTTTGAGATGAAGATATTATTTGGGATTAGCTGAGTAGGTCTAGTGTACTTACAACAGTAGTTTGCAGTTTTACACAGGGAGAGGGGAGAGTCAGAGTCTGAAAAGATATGAGGATGGAAACAAAAGTTGGAGTGATGACCTTTGAGGGTAGAGGAAGGGGCTACAGCCCAAGGAATCTAAGTGGACTCTAGAATTTGGAAAAGGGAAGGAAATGTGTTCCCTTCTGCAGCCTCCAGAAGGAATGAAGCCTGGCCTCAATTGTAGGATTTCTCAACTCTAAGATAATAAATTTGTTCTCAGCCACTAAGTCTGTATTAAGAAATTAACACAAGATGTTGTGATTGGTCAGATCCTGCATGCTAGCTTGAAGGAGAACTGACTTATTGATAAATAAATTACTGCTCCATCTGGACCTTCATACAGTTTCCTTGGCTGCGTTCCTTTGTTTGGGTGAACTTATGGTGTGAATTGGTCACATACTTTTCAGTATGCTAAATGAAAAATCAATGTTAAGAAGTTTAAATCTCTGTATCTTGTTGAGGTTTGACAGAAAACACAAAATTCTGTAAAGCAATTGTCCTTCAACTAAAAAGTAAATAAAAAAAAAATTTTTTTTTAAGTTTAAATCTATCTGTATCTGATTACAGGGACCTTCTATTCATCTTTTGGGGGGATTATTCTCCTGTAATAGTTGTCTAGGACTGCCAAAACAAAGTACCACAGACTGAGGGGCTTAAACAACAGCAGAGTATTTTCTCACAAAACATGACAAAGCATGGTCTGCTGGAGAAGGGCTTTAGCACATGAGTTTGCTGGAGGGACATATTTCATCCCATAACATCTATACTGGCTACATGTGGCACAGGGCCCGTGCCAGTCAAGTAGAATAACGTGCACACTGCTTGAGTGACACATCCAGACTTCTGTCTGTAATTCCATGCTTCGTTCCACTTTTGATACACCCGAATGTACCACACTGTGAGTGTAGTTGGAACTGTATCACCTTGTCACCTTCTGACACACAAGAAAATATGTTTCTAGAGATGATTACATGAAGACAGGGACAGGCCAGCTCTGGAGTGGCAAAAACTATCTCAGGAAAATCTCATGAGGTTGCGAAGTGGGGGAGACAAGGGGGAAGAGTGAAATAAATGCAATTAGACCCCTACCTCAAACCGTATGCACAAACACCAGACAAATTATAAACCTACATGTGAAAAATTATTAAAAAATAGGACAATATCTACATGATCTTAAGAGCAGAGAAAACCTTTAAAAAAAGAATTTATAAATCCTGAAACAATAAAGACAAAGATATGTTCAAATGCTTCAAATTTTACAACTCTGTACAGAAGACCCTATAAACATGTATTGACAAAAGATGAAAAACATCCTGGGGGGCGTTTAATAGACTAGGAATTAGTAAAACACATAATAAGGAAAACAAATGAATTGTCCAAAGAGGAAATGTGAGTGCTCAACAAATAAAAAACAGACAAAAGGTGCTCAAACACAGAGAAGGCCAATGAAAAGAACAAAGAAAAACCATTTCCTAGCCATTGTATTTGTAAAATTAAGTAATCAGTCTGTCTCAACTGTTGGCAAGTTTATAGGGGAAATGGTAAATTGTTGCTGAAAATGTGAATTGGTAAAGACATTTTGGAGGAAGTTTGATGTACTTAGAAAAATGGGCTTGCCCTGTGGCCTAGAAATCATGCTCTGGGTTGCACAGCAGACAATCTTCTGAGTAGTTCATAAGCACCTTATCTGCAGGGGTGTCTGCTATGCAGTGATCCCCTACTTTTTGGCCAACAGGGGCTGGTTTCATGGAAGTCAGTTTTTCCATGGACAAGGGTGAGGTGGTTTCAGGGTAATTCAAGAACGTGACATTTATTGTGCATTTTATTTCTATTATTATTACATCGGCTCCACCTCAGATAATCAGGCATTAGATCCCAGAGCCTGGGGTCCCTGTGTTACAACATTGTCTGAAACAGCAGAAAAAGGGAAATGATGGAAATACCCCTCAATATAAGAATCAACAAATAGAATGTGATATTTTCCCACAATGAAATACCATAAAGCAATTAAAAATAATAAAGCTGATATATATCAGTATTAAACGATATTAAAAACGTAAGGTAGAGTATAAAAAATAAGATGTAGATTGATGAGGATATATGAAGATGATGTATGTTTAAAAACAAAAATGGGAGATATTCCCCTGGTGGTCTAGTGGTTAGGATTTGGAGCTTTTACTGCTAGGGCTGGGTTCAGTTCCTGGTCAGGGAACTGAGATCCCATGGGTTATGGCAGAAAAAAAAAAAAACCATATACAGTGTGTGTGTGGGGAGGGGGGACTGGGGCATTTTAATGGACGAACATCTACCTAGAACAATTTTTTTAATGAAAGGGAATGATACATGATCATTTTAGTCTCTAGGGGAATGTGGCGAGGAGTGGGTGGGGTTGCTGGTTTAGGAGACACTAGCTAACATTGGAGAAGGAAATGGCAACCCACTTCAGTGTTCTTGCCTGGAGAATCCCACGACTGAAGCAACTTAGCAGCAGCAGCGGCAGCAGCAGCAACATTCATCCTTGAATCCCCCCTCCCTGTTCTCTGCCTTCCCTCCTTCCTTCCTTTCTTCGTTCTTTTTTTTTTTTTTTTTCTAAAAGTTGACAAGAAGTAAACAGGACAAAGGCTCTCCCCTGATCGCCCAGTGGGTGAAGAATCCACCTGCAATGCAGGAGGCACAGGAGACTCAGGTTTGATCCTTGGGTTGGGTTCGATCCTGGGTCGGGAAGATTCCCTGGAGGAGGAAATGGCAACACACTCCAGTATTCTTGCCTGAAAAGTCCCATGGACAGAGAAGCCTGGCAGGCCCCAGCCCATGAGGTCACAGAGTCATACATGGCTGAGCAGCCAAGCATGCATGCGGACATGACAAAAAGTGAACATCTGGTAACTCTAAATTGCAGGAATATGGAAGTTTAAGTTATTCCATTATTTTACTAAGTTTTATTTTTTAACTTTTTATTTTGTATTGTAGTATAATTTATTAACAATGTTGTATTAGTTTCAGGTGTGCAGCAAAGTGATTCAGTTATACACATTCTTGGATCTGTTCTTCTTCAAATTCTTTTCCCAATTAGGTTGCTACGTAATATTGAGGAGAGCTCCTTGTACAATAAGATAGATTCTTGGTTATCCATTTTGAATGTGGCAGTGTGTGTAACTTCGAAATCTCTGAAAGCAGAAACCAAACCTAACAAAAACACCCCTAAATGTTATACAAATAAATAAAATAATAAACTATTAAAACTCTGGTATCTCCTCAGGAACATGGATTAGTGTCTTAACAGCTCTTCTGTTAAAAAAAAAAAAAAAAACCTCTGGTAAGGGAAGGCTTCCCTGGTGGCTCAGCAGTGAAGAATTCACCCACCAGTGTAGGAGATGCATGTTGGATCCCTGAATCAGGAAGATCCTCTGGAGGAGGGCGTGACAACCCACTCCAGTATTCTTGCCTGGAGAATCCAATGGACAGAGAAGCCTGGTGGGCTACAGCCCACGGGGATGAAGAGTCGGACACCACTGAAGTGAACAAGCACACAAGGGAAGTAACGGAAACAAAGTGTGCTGCTGCGTGTGCTGTGTCCAGAGAAGAGAGCGACTCCTCATGCTTGGGAGTTCCCACTGGCTTTTCACCTGGAAAGTACCATATAGACATTTGGAGCAGAGCCCCTATTTTACTTCCCTTGGGAATGACCTCCAGTCTCTTGAAACACTGCGGTAGGGGAGTCTTCTTCCAGTGCCGGAAACTGGCTGCAGTGTTCTGAGGCAGGTGGTTCTATTTTTCAATAGCTTAAATGATTAAGGGAAATTCTTATTTCTGAAAAGAATTCTATTCCTGTAAACTCTGTTCTTTGGTTTCTTTTCTTTTCTTTTTTTTCCCCCTGGAGCAGCAGAGATTAAATCAGTGCCCCTTTAATAGGAAAGTCTTTCAAAATGTGAAGACAGCTATCCTGCGTTTATGAGTTTTTACATCTAATCATTTAAAGGGCTTTTAACACAAATACAAACATGCAAGCACCACATAGAGACAGACATCACAGTAAAATACAAATAGGCTATGAAATTGAACTTTTAAAATTCTCTTTAAGAACATGGAAGAAACTAACTTGAGAACACAGAGACCTCAGCCCATCTCGAGGAATGAATTTTTTTTCTGGTCTTACAGGCAAAGGGGTCCCCCTCTCAGGAAGGAGAAGTATGTAACTGATGAACAGTCCTTATGAGACCTTAAAGGGCAAAGAAGTAAAGGGGAACTGGATGACTGGTTAGGAATGATACCTCAACAGACATAAGTGGAAGTTTATTGTCTCCTTATTAATGACATTGTATATTTGATGAGAGCGGCAATGCCTTGCAACCTTCAGTTCCCATGTGAGCTAAGAAAGGGATCTAAATGCTGACTTAAGAGAGCTTATCTTAAAGGCAAAGGCCTCTGAAGACACGTTCCCCCACTAGATGGAAGTTTATTGCTTGGTTTCTTTCTGAAGAGCCTTTGAAAAGTGACCAATGGACAGGAGAGCCTGATGGCATTCAGCTGGAGAGTTTATTGGTTGGCATTGTTCAAGTTACGTGAGACGCTGTATATCACTGTGGGTAAGAGGAAGAGTGGAGGAAAGACTCTGAAACTTAAGTTCCCACTCTCAGTAGTGGAACAAGGTTTCCAACCAAGTTCTTCCTGGAAAATAACTGTCCCTCATTTTGTTTACTTTTGTTTCAAGCCTCACCATCTCAAAGAGACTGTGAAACCACAATAGCAATAACACAAATATTTAATGACTGGTTTCAGCCAATCAAAATGGACTATGGTTGCTATGCCCTCTGGGGATATCCTGGTGGGATACCTGCCCTGTCCTCAGCTCCCATCAGTCAGACCCTGGGAAATCCTTCTGAAGGTGAAACAGAGCAACTGAAGTTGTCTTTGTCTTTGATAAAGCAGCTTTATGGCACTCCCTGAAGTTACAGTCTATGTATTAAAATGCTTCTTTGTAAAGCCTCTCTTTAGAAATCACTTTCGTCTGCAGAAGGAAATAAAGGAGAAAGGATATGAGGAAAGGGTGGTTTAGAGTGACTCTATTTTGGGTTGACTGACAAAACTCACTCCTTCTCAAAGGTCTCCGGTGGCCAGAATGAAGAGAAGGGACGTAGCATCCTTTCTAACACTCTCCTCAAAGTCTTCTACCCCCATGATTCCACCTTTGGAGAAATTTCTTCTCAAAACCCTGTCCTCACGCTCCGCTTGCCACCATCTTGCTTTCCAAGTCATTTACTTTCCCAGCATGTTGCTTTCCTGTCCTCCTCACCTGGTTCCATTGGCCCCTCCTTCCCGTGGTAACTCTATTTCCTAATCCTGACATCTCCCCAAGGGGATAAATAAATCTTTAGGTCGTGGTTCCGACACATCATCCCTTAATCCGGGGGCGTCATGACCACCTAGGATGGAAAAGTAATTTCACAACAATTTCCTCACTTGTCCCCTGCTCCCTCCTAATTGCTAATGTTTATTTTTACTCTAGACAATTAAAATCAGTTCTGTTTGGAGGATTTCACAACACTCCTCGACATTTTTGGACATGCAATGGAGAAAAACTGAAGAAAGAATGAAAACCTAAGGTCTGTGCAGCGTCTCCCGAGTTTGTGGGGCTTTTCCTCTTGGTCTTGCAAACCCAGTCCAATGGGATAGAGACATGACTGCCGCAGGAAACGCATTTTTCTGTTAGCCAAAAAGCAGTGGTGTTAAATGGCTTGAGAGACCACAAAACTACATTCCTCCACTCAGCACTGGGAACCGGTGTAATGGGAAAGTATATTACCAATTTGCATCACCTAGGTCCACTATAGCCAGAGGTAAAGAGGTTAATCCAACCCACTCACTTATTTGCACTGGATTAATTTGCTGTGAGTGTTTTTGAGTCTTTGTGCTATCTTTTGATTCAACCACATAACTGATGAAATTAAGCATTGGCGATTGCCTGGCTTCTTAGTTTTGAGGCCGTTACCCCTAGAACTTGCATCATTCAGATTAAGAGAGAGATTAAGTTAATGAGGAAAATTCTGGACTGAGTTCGCCATGGACATAACATTTAGTGTCAGCCCAATGCTGGCTGTATTTTAGGTGCATGAAAACTGGCTGGTTCTCAAGAAGTTCCATGGGCTGGTGCCCACTTAAGAAGTCTTCTCTCCAAAGCTCAAACCTCAGTAATTGTAAAAACTTATTGGAAATACTTGCAATATTTTCAAGTTGAAAATATGCCCATATATTTTAAACAATCCCAAAGGGATCAAGAATGGGGGAGTGGCAGGGCTGGGTAAGAACCAGCCTCGTGCTGAAGGCCCAAGAGAGAGAGTGCCAATGTCAGATTATTGGATGAGATTTCTGAACAAGAACCAAATATTTAATCCTCCGGCATTTGTGGAAATTATTTTAGCAGAGAACAGCAATGGCACTAAGACAATGATTTGTTTTCTCAAAATCCAAATTAAGCAATTGTATGGCTCTGTGTTTACCCTCTAACTAAGAATTTAACCTTTTCTTTCAAACACTGTGCCTGAATTATGAGAGCCCAAGAGTCAGAGCTCTATATTTTTTAATGGCAGGGGAGGTCTTAAAGACCCCCCAAAATTGCTTGGTAATAGATCAGGGATCTCCAGCCTCAAATGACTTCCACATATATAAATTGCAAGCCAGAAGGAGGCACTAAGGAGAAGAGCAGAAATGTTTGTTTGGAGAGCACCACAAACAATTATAAGTTATGGGAACAGAGAAGAAAATAAAACACGCTGATTAGAAACATCAGGATGAACTGGCATTGATTTTGCTGTATGATAGAAAATCGGTTTCAATTTTTTTTCCAACAGATGCATAGCACGGTGGGTGAGGAATTAACTTTTATTCCAGGTTCAAATTTAAGTTTGGAAATGAAATCTGGGAAGGTAAGCCTCATTTCACAGAAACTAAGCAACTTTCTGAATACTCTTACATAAGGTATCCAAGAGACAACTGATTTGATCATCCAGTCTCTGTAGGCTCAGAGAAATTATTCTCTTGCTTTTGAGTTTCAGTGCATGTTTAGTCCTTTTTTATTCATTTAGTGATGCTTTCTAATATTCTTTTCCGTGAATCTTTGCCTATTCTGGTTGTCTTCTCATCTCTTAGAAAACCAGAACTGGCAATAAAGCCCTTGCTTGTTATAAGGCTGCAGAATATGTTAAAGCATATATTCCGCTCAGTTAAATTGCTGCTGTTAATTTCTCTTTCATTGTTGTTATTTAGTTGCTAAGTCGTGTCTGACTGTTTGCAACTCCGTGGACTGCAGCACACCAGGCTTCTCTGTCCTTTATTACCTCCTGAAGTTTGCTCAGATTCATGCCCATTGAGTCAATGATGCCATTCAACCATCTCATCCTCTACCACCCTTTTCTCCTTTTGCCTTCAGTCTTCTTTCCCAACATCAGGGTCTTTTCCAATAAGTCAGCTCTTTGTATCAGGTGGTCAAAGTATTGAACTTCGGCTTCAGCATCAGTCCTTCCAATCAATACTCAGGGTTGATTTCCTTTAGGATGGGCTAGTTTAACCTCCTTGCTGTCCAAGAGACTCTCAAGAGTCTTCTCCAGAATTCCTTAAAAAACTGGAAATAGAACTGCCATATAACCAGAAATCCCACTGCTGGGCATACACGCCGAGGAAACCAGGACTGAAAGAGACATGTGTACCCCAATGTTCATTGCAACACTGTTTACAATAGCCAGGACACGGAAGCAACCTAGATGCCCATTGGCAGACAAATAGATAAGAAAGCTGTGGTACATATACACAATGGAGTATTACTCAGCCATTAAAAAGAATGCATTTGAATCAGGTCTAATGAGATGGATGAAACTGGAGCCTCTTATACAGAGTGAAGTAAGTCAGAAAGAAAAACACCAATACAGTATATTAAAACATATGTATGGAATTTAGAAAAATGGTAATGATGACCCTATATGTGAGACAGCAAAAGAGACATAAATGTATAGAACAGACTTTTGGACTCTGTGGAAGAAGGCAAGGGTGGGATGATCTGAGAGAATAGCACTGAAACATGTATATTACCATCTGTGAAACAGATCACCAGTCCAGGCTCGATGCATGAGACAGGGTGCTCACGGGCAGTGCACTGGGATGACCCTGAGGGATGGGGTGGGGAGAGAGGTGGGAGGGAGGGTCAGGATGGGGGACACGTGTACACCCATGGCTGATTCATGTCAATGTATGGCAAAACCACTACAATATTGTAAAGTAATTAGCCTCCAATTAAAATAAATAAATTTTACAAAAGTCTTCTCCAGGACCTCAATTAGAAAGCATCAGTTCCTCAGCGCTCAGCCTTCTTTATGGTCCAACACTTCACACCCATACATGACTACTAGAAAAACCATAGTTTTGACTATACAGACCTTTGTTGGCCATTTCCCTTCAGGTCCTTAATAATTGGAGTGAATACAAAGGTCATATGAATATTTTCTTTTTCCTTTTTAGTGAAGTGTTGGTTAGCATCATCAATTCTGTGTCTTAAAGCATCTGTTTCTGAAAGTAACTTGGGGGCTAACTTTCTTCTCAGAGGTACAGGTCCTGTGATGTCATGACTGGGTAGACCTGTCACTTGGCCAGCCAGGGCCGCAAACACATTCAGGGCCTTTGGCAGAACTGGCAGATGGGCACCGCCTCTGGGTTTGGGCATGGCTGTTCCCTCTGGCCTCCTGAGAACATTTGTGTGTCGCAAGAGCATCTGTCCTCACCCCAGGCTCCACTGGCCTCCCCTGGAACCATACCACTTAAAGGCCACTCAGACCTCACCCAGCTGGCCTCCCTCTGCCCTTATCTTCAACATAGGGTGATGTTAAGTGTTCCTGTGTCCCCGTTCCCAAGCCTCAGAAGATCCCTGGTTGTGGGTGTCTGTTTGCAGGCTGGTCTTGGGAATCTCTGCAGGGCTGGTGATGAAGTCCAGAGAATGCCAGCCCTCTGCCCAGGACAGCTGCTCCTACCCTGGGGCTCCTCTGAGCCCCCCATGCTCTCGCCACTGCCCATCTCATTTGTACCATGTACATGGGTCCTAGGAGGAGACAAGACAACCCACGAGAAGACAAGCACCATGAAGGCTCGTGCCTGGGCTTACTGATGCCCCCTGGCCTGAAGGTACCTGAATCATCCTGAAACACCCTCTGCGCTCAGCAAAGTGTTGTTGAGATGAGCCTTCCTTCCTTCCTTTTACCTCATCCCTTCTTTCCCCTTGGAAAAGAAGACGTGGCCTCTCTTTCAGTCAAGGAGGATCTCACCTGCTGTGCCAGTCTCTCCTCTAGAATCCTGGCCCTTCTTTGGTTTCCTTCCTAGAATTATCAATGTCAACTTCCTCTTAGCCTCAGCATTATCCCTCTTCCAATGACATTCTTTTGATACTTCTCCCCTTTCCCCCTATTCCATTCTCAAGGTTGACAACTTGTTCTTACCAGGGCAAATAAAAATGCTACCACTCAGAAAAGGGACAGGCACTCTCATAAGGAGTTAAGAGGACACTATATGAAGGGACTTTGGACAGTGGCTTTGAAGGGTTCAGAATTAGTTGTCAGCATTAAGAAACAAATAAGATATTTCAGCTACCTTACCCTGGTAGCTTTACCCAGATGGTAAAGCATCTGCCTACAATGAGGGAGACCGGGGTTCGATCCCTGGGATGGGAAGATCCCCTGGAGAAGGGAATAGCAACCCACTCCAGTACTTTTGCCTGGAAAATCCCATGGACTGAAGAGCCTGGTAGGCTACAGTCCATGGGGTTGCAAAGAGTCAGACACGACTGAGCAACTTCACTTTCACTTTTCTTTCAAGATATTTCAGCTAAGAATCAGATTTTTGCAAGCTGCATATATGCTAGACTACTTCGGTTGTGTCCAACTCTTTGCGACGCTATGGATCATAGCCTGTTAGGCTCCTCTGTCCATGGGCTTCTCCAGGCGAGAATGCTGGAGTGGGTTGCCATGCCCTCCTCCACGGGAATCTTCCCAACACAGGGATTGAATCCATGTCTCTTATGCCTCTTGCACTGGGTTCTTTACCACTAGCGCCACCTGGGAAGCCCTTTCACAAGTTACTCCTGAGAACTTAGATCTGATCACGCCAGGCCTATATGTCCACATCTCAGCTGTCTCTTTTCAGAAGGTCTTGCACCAAAACGGATGCCACACATGTCATATCCTGCAAATTCCCCCACAATGTGGCCTTGCCACTCTGCCACCAAGAGATGGGGTCTGATTCCTCTCACCTTGAGTCTGGAGAGAATCTTGTCCTTGGTCGCTTGCTTGCAACCAAGAGAATACAGAGGGAGGAGGTGCTGCATGACCTCTGAAGCCAGGAATGCCCACAGTTCGCCAGAGAGAGGATCTGCTTCCATAGCTGCCATGTGTACATGTGTACAGAGACATCATCAGTCCCATAATCCTTGTGGGCAGACACCCTCTCTGGTCCCTCTTTGTGTTGTTGCTGTCCAGCCACTGAGTCATATCCAGCTCTTTGTGACCCCATGGGCTGCAGCACACCAGGCCTCTCTGTCCCTTACCATCTCCTGGAGTTCGCTCAAGTTCATGTCCATTGGATCGGTGATCCCACCCAATCATACGCTCTGCCACCCTCTCCTTTCGCCTTCAATCCTTTCCCAGTCTCAGGGTCTTTTCCAATGAGTTGGCTGTTTGCATTCATTTCAGCTTCAGTCCTTCCAGTGAATATTCAGGGTTGATTTCCTTTAGGATTGACTGGTTGGATCTCTTTGCAGTCCAATGGACTCTCAAGAGTCTTCTCCAGCACCACAGTTTGAAAGTATCAATTCTTTGGTGTTCAGCCTTCTTAATGGTCCAACTCTCACATCCATACATGACTACTGGAAAAACCATAGCTTTGACTAGTGTTAGTCGCTCAGACGTGCCTGACTCTTTGTGACCCCCTGGACTGTAGTCCACCAGGCTCCTCTGTCCAAGAGATTTTCCAGGCAAGGATACTGGAGTGGGTTGAATTTTTCTGCTGAACTTGGATGTGGGCTGTTGGCCTTACGGATGGAGAGAGGGAAAGACTGAGCTACTGATCCCTCTTCATTCTGTCCTTCTATCTCCAAGGTCTCACCTTTCCCCACAAAACCACCACAACCATCTCAACAAAAACCACCTAAGCTTCCCCACTATCCATGAAAACCACACCCTGAAAGACAGAACCAGGCAGAGGCAAGAGACCCTTTGTTGATGAAGCATTTACTGCCATATTTTTGAGAGATTAACAGGCATCAGGATATGAAGAGGGGCTAGATGCAAATACCCTCCATAACAATGTATTTAAAAACCTGATTACAAACATAATTCACACATGGCAGCCCACTCCAGTACTCTTGCCTGGAAAATCCCACGGACGGAGGAGCCTGGTGGGCTGCAGTCCAGGGGGTCGCAAAGAGTCAGACACGACTGAGCGACTTCCCTTTCACTTACAGAAAACTCAGAAACACAAAGAAGAAAATTAAAATGACCTCTCTCATCACACCTAGATATAAATATCTTATAGATAGTTAGGCTACATCTTTCTGCTTTATTTTGTATTCCTATAAATGGAACAATAGTGTTCCGAAGTTCAGATTTTGTTGTAACCCCATGTCCTGAATATTGTACATATTTTCCCATGTTACTAAATATTCATGTACAGTGTGATTTTATATATATATTATACACAGTATTCTATTTATGAAGTATCATAATTTATGCAATCATCTCCATTATTTGATATTATTTTCAGTTTTCTCTTATTATCCATAACATGGCAGAGAACTTCCATCCTTGTCTACATATCTTTTCACTTGTCCATGATTGTTTCCTGGGTGAATGTCTAGAAATGGGACCACTGCGTCAAAGAAACCATATTTTCAAGGCTTCTGCTATTTATTGCCACCTTATCCTCTAGAATCTACCAACAGGAGTGTCCATTTCATCAGATCTATACCAGTTGGAAAATATCTTCTTATGCTTTGGCAAATCAACAGTTCTAGTACTTTGGATTCAACAATAATTTGCCAATAGACAATGACAAAGCACAGAAAATGAAACAGAAGAAATCTCTGAGAATGCAGAATGTCTCCTTTACAGAGAAAAGCATGAAGTGATTTGCCCAAAGTTATACAGAGAATTGATGGGTCTCTCATTGACACTGGTCATTGCAGCACAGGGACCAATTCTGGTTGCCACGTTGGATCAGTGAGCTAATGATTAATCTAGGCTTTCCTGACCTCCCTTTGCCCCTTCCATTTTAAAGAATTGTATTTAGGCTGCTGCCCATACTGGTCTTGAAGGGTCATGATGGCTAGAAGTTCTCTTGGAGCCCCAACAATGCCAAATCCTCTCCATGTTTGCTTTTCAGTATATTTTCTGTGTCTGGTCAAACTTGCTAACAGTGAGCCTTGTTTCAGGTTCAAAGAAGGGTTAAATGGTCTATGAATTGAGCAGCAATCTTCCTAAGGAAGAGTCCTGTCCTCCCCGAAGAACAGTGCATGCAATGGTGTCTACTCACACTCAAGATGCAGGCCACGCTGCAGACACAGCAGCTTGGAGAGTTGAGAGAAGCCCTGTGCACGTGGCCTCCGTCCCTTGAAAGCTCACTGCCCCGTTTCTCATAGCTTCCTCATGCAACTTTGGCTCAGCCCTGGTTTTAAGGCTCTAGTGTCTACATCATCGTCCACACTTTGTGGACCTTCATTCTCCGCTGATTGCTGTGATACCCATCTCTCTTTCTCTTAGTTTTTGTCCTACCTTCTTATGTCTATTGCAAAGTCTCTGGCTTTTCCAGTGGTCATGTATGGATGTGAGAGTTGGACAATGAAGAAAGCTGAGCACCGAAGAATGGATGCTTTCAAACTGTGGTGTTGGAGAAGACTTTTGAGAGTCCCTTGGACAGCAAGGAGATCAAACTAGTCAATCCTAAAGGAAATCAACTCCGAATATTCATTGGATGAACTGATGCTGAAGCTGAAGCTCCAATAGTTTGGCCACCTGATGCAAAGAACTGACTCATTTGAAAAGGCCCTGATGCTGAGAAAGATTGTGGGCAAAAGGAGAAGGAGCAATAGAGGGTAAGATGGTTGGATGGCATCACTGACTCAGTGGACATGAATTTGAGTAATCTCTGGGAGATGGTGGAAGACGGAGGAACCCGGTGTGCTACAGTCCATGGAGTCACAAAGCGTCAGACGTGACTAAGCAACTGCACAACTCTTTCTCTTAGCCTTAAATATGTGGCAGACATCTCAAATCCTGAACTCAGAAACATGCTTTTTTTTAATTTAAAAGAAAACCCAAATTGATTTTCCCTTCATTTCAAGATCCTGTTTTGCCGGATGGTGAAAAGTGAAATGTCCGTGACCTCAGGGTGGTCTCACATCCTTGCTTGCTGCCCTGCCCCCCTGCTCTGGGCTCCTGGTTCTTTCTGTGGGGAGGGGCTGGCGTCTGGTCATTCCTCCCCGTTTTCTAAGCACACTGGTGCACCCCAAGGCTTCCGTCACTCCTGTCAGGCCTCTGTCCTCAGCAGCGTGTGTCACCCAATGTCCTTCTGGGCCCCCCTGAGCTCTTGTTAAAACCACCTCTCCATTCGTCTCACCGTCTCCTTCCTCCCCCCATAGGCTAGCGTATGTAAAATATATAGGCAACAAGACTTTGCTGTATGATCCAGGAAGCTCAAACAGGGGTTCTGGAACAATCTAGAGGGGTGTGAAAGGGTGAGAGGTGGAAGCGAGGCTCAAGAAGAAGGGGACATTTGTATACTTATGACTAATTCATGTTGATGTATGGCAGAAACCAAAGCAATGTTGTAAAGCAATTATCCTTCAATTCAGCTCAGTTCAGTTCAGTGGCTCAGTTGTGTCCAACTCTTCGTGACCCCATGGGCTGCAGCTTCCCCGTCCATCACCAACTCCCACAGTTTACTCAAACTCATGTCCATTGAGTCAGTGATGCTATCCAACCATCTCATCCTCTGTCGTCCCCTTCTCCTCCCAACTTCAACCTTTCCCAGCATCAAGGTCTTATCAAATGAGTCAGCTCTTTGCATCAGGTGGCCAAAGTATTGGAGTTTCAGCTTCAGCATCAGTCCTTCCAATGAATATTCAGGACTGATTTCCTCTAGGATGGACTGGTTGGATCTCCTTGCATTCCAAGGGACTCTCAAGAGTCTTCTCCAACACCACAGTTCAAAAGCATCAGTTCTTCAGTGCTCAGCCTTCTTTATAGTCCAACTCTCACATCTATACATGACTACTGGAAAAACCATAGCTCTGACTAGATGGACCTTTGTTGCAAAGTAACGTCTCTTTAAAAATAAGTAAATAAATAAAAGATGTCCATCTTTTGTCCTCTCTGTCCATCACCTTTGTGCTACTCTGGGACACATGAGAAACATCTAGTTACTCTCAGAACTAATGTGGGTATGGGGAAATTGTGCCATAGGACTGGACCATCTGCTTGGTGACGTGGACCCCATTTCTGCTTCTCCAGTACTCATGCTTGGAATGGAAGTACCCTCCTAGGCTCACCCCTTTTAGGAATCCTCATGGGTAGGATCCTAGAGAAGAACAGTGCCTCACACATGAATTCCCTGTGCCTCTGGGACATTGTTGTCATTCCTGTTCCCACCCCATGCCCCGCCCCCATCATCACGCATCTTCACTCCCATCTCGCACCTTGGCTGGATCAAATTAAAAATTCCTAACGTTGGAATGCCCCACTTTTCAGAATATGAGAAGTAGCTGGTGAGCAGAAAAAGGAATGTCTGGAACTAAAAGCATTACTTTTTCTAAAAAAAATTGAGGTATATTTGATTTACAAAGTGTTAATTTCTGCCATAGAGCAAAGTGATTCAGTTATACATATGTCTACATTTAAAAAATATTCTTTTCCATTATAGTTTGTTGCATGGTATTGAATACAGTTCCCTGTGCTCTATATTAGGCTTTTGTAGTTTATACATTCTATACATAGTAGTTTGTATCTGCTAACCCCAAACTCCCAGTCCATACCTTCCCCACCCTTCTTCCCTTGACAGCCATAAGTGCATTCTCTGTGTCTGTGAGTCTGTTTCTATTTTGTAGATAGGTTCATTTGTGTTGTAGTTTATATTTCACATATAAGTGATATTGTATGGTATTTGTCTTTTTCTTTCTGACTTACTTCACCTGTATAATAATCTCTAGTCCCATCCATGTTGCTGCAAATAGCATTATTTCATTCTTTGTTATGACTGAGTAAAGTATTCTGTTTGTACGTGTATACCACTTTGTTATCCATTCATCTGTCAATGGACATTTGGGTGGCTTCCATATCTTGGCTATTGTGAAGAGTGCTGCTGTGAACATAGGGGTGCATGTATCTTTTTGGATTATAGTTTTGTCTGGCTATATACACAGGAGTGGGTTGCTAGATCATATGGTAATTCTATTTTTTAGTTTTTTGAGGAACTGCCATACCGTTTTCTATAGCGGCTGCACCAACTTACATTGCCACCAACAGTGTAGGAAGGTTTCCTTTTCTCTACACCCTCTCCAGTATTTGTGATTTGTAGACTTTTTAATGATGACCCTTCTAACTGGTGTGAGGTGGTACCTCATTGTACTGTTGATTTACAGTTCACTAATAATTAGCAATGCCGAGCATCTTCTCAGGTGCCTGTTGGCCATCTGTATGTCTTCTTTGGAGAAATGTCTAAAATCACTAGAAATCATATTATGTAATCCATCACACCATTGTTGTGCTACCCACACATCTACTGTCAACCCTTGATACTCAAATTCCTTCTGAGCTTGCCCCATTTAGCTCTGATCTGCTCACATCACCTTTCCATAGCTCGGCTCTCAGCAGCCACCCCAGATGTGATGGTGGCACCTCGCATGTGCCATGGCCAAACAGAAATCAATTTCTGCCTCTCTTATTTCATTTACTCCAACAGACTAAGACTACACCCCGCTACCCATCCCTTTCGACTCCTAAAGTGCACCCTGTCGCCCTGCTCCTTCTTGCCAGGAACTTCACCTGACCACTCCGTGCTCAGTAATGGCATTCTTCTCAAGTCCTAGAGCACTCACTCACTTCTCACCGAGCACGCACTGCGTGGTATTGTTTTATGAGATCATTGCCATCTAAGGGGCAGAGACTCTGCCTCTTTCACTGCTGTGTCCCCAGGACCTGGTACAATGCTGGGCACACAGTAGATACTCACCAGACATTTTCTTAATAGATGAATTCTGTTAACAAGTTTTCAGCCTCCTCATGGAGTCTGAAAAGTTCACGGCTTTGAATGAGTCTTTGCACATGATGGTGGTTCAGATAATAAATCTGTCTGCAATATAGGAGACCTGGGTTCGATCCCTGGGTTGGGAAGACTCCCTGGAGAAGGGAACGGCTACCCACCCCAGTATTCTTGCCTGAAGAATTCCTTGGACAGAGGACGCTGACAGGCTATAGTCAGTGCAGTGGTAAAGAATCTGCCTGCTAATGCAGGAGAAGAGGAAACGTGGGCTCAATCCCTGGGTCAGGAAGACCCCCCTGGAGTAGGAAACGGCAGCCCACTCCAGTATGCTTGTCTGGAAAATTCCGTGGACAGAGGAGTCTGATGGGGTCGCAAAGAGTCAAACATGACTGANCTGACAGGCTATAGTCAGTGCAGTGGTAAAGAATCTGCCTGCTAATGCAGGAGAAGAGGAAACGTGGGCTCAATCCCTGGGTCAGGAAGACCCCCCTGGAGTAGGAAACGGCAGCCCACTCCAGTATGCTTGTCTGGAAAATTCCGTGGACAGAGGAGTCTGATGGGGTCGCAAAGAGTCAAACATGACTGAACATGCACACACTACTACTTTGCTCATGATGATGATGGTTAAATGAGGAAAGGGTATAGTGCTTATGATGGAAATTAAAAAATTTTCATTTTATTGGTGTATAGTCACTTTACAATGTATTATTTTCTGCTCTACGGCAACAGCAAAGTGCATCAGCTATGCATGTATGCTAAGTCACTTTAGATGTGTCCGACTCTGTGCAACCCTGTGGACTATAGCCTGCCAGCTGTCCTTGGAATGCTCCAGGCAAGAATGCTGGAGTGGGTTGAATTTTCTTCTCCAGGGGATCTTCCCAGCCCAGGGATTGAACCTGCTCTCTCTTACATCTGTATTGACAGATGGGTTCTTCACCACTAGCACCACCAGGGAAGCTCTACATATACGTATATCCCCTCTTTTTTGGATTTCTTTTCCTCTTAGGTCACCAGAGAGCACTGAGTGAGTTCTCTGTGCTATGCAGTAGGGTCTTATTAGTTATTTTATATATAGTAGTATAAAAATGTTTTCAAGCTAAGGAAGTCCTGATAAAACACCCACATCACTAAACACTCAAGCATATCCTAATCTGGGTCTGCTATATTGACTCCTCCCTTAACAAAACGTTGACTTTGTTTATTGAGGTGTCTGTAGTGTAACAGAATCATTCCTCATGCATCTGAAACCACTCAAATACTGAGCATGCATTGAGGATCTAATATGGGTCTAGCACTAGGCATGGAAAGAGAACGAAAAAGAAATGAAGATTATTTCCAGAAATGTGCTTGTCTCTCAAAGACTTTACAATCTACTTAGGGAGTCAAGTAAATAACGAGAGGGAAAGAACTTGGTTACAGAGCAGAAACTCAAGAAGAAGGCCTAGCAGCTGAAGAATTAGGAGATAAGAAATTCCTAGAGGGATTAAAGAAAGCCTCACAGACATGGTGGGGCTTAGCTTGGAGCTTATGTTCCTCAGTCCTTGGTAACAGGAGAATGCCTTTGCAAATATTCAAGAGCTTTGAGCATAAAGAACAATACTATGTGTGGTTAATTAAATGCACAGTTTATTAATCTCATAAGCCTATTAAATACTATTATTCTTCAAATGCCACTTACCCAACCAATAACATAAACAAAAGATTAGATCTGCTAGACAAAGTGCCTGAAGAACTTGAAGGATGGAGGTTTGTAATGTACAGGAAGCAGTGACCAAAACCATCTCAAAGAAAAAGAAACACAAGAAAGCAAAGTGCTTGTCTGTGGAGACATGAAAGGCAACGGAGAAAGGGAAACATTTACCCAATTGAATGCAAAGTTCCAGAGAACAGAAAGGAGAGATAAGAAGGCATTCTTAAATGAATTAGAGTTTTCCTGGTGGCTCAGATGGTAAAGTGTCTGCCTGCTATGCGAGAGACCTGGGTTCGAGCCCCAGATCAGGAAGATCCTCTGGAGAAGGAAATGGCAACCCACTCCAGTACTCTTGTTTGGAAAACTCCATGGATGGAGGAGCCTGATAGGCTATAGTCCATGGGGTCCCAAAGAGTCAGACATGACTGAGCGACTTCACTTTCACTTTCTTAAATGAATAATGCAAAGAAATAGAAAGAAAACAATAGGATGGGAAAGACTAGAGATCTCTTCAAGCAAATTGGAGATATCAAGGGAATATTTTGTGCAAAGATGGACATGATAAAGGACAGAAACAGTAAGGACCTGGCAGAAGAGATTAAAAAGAGGTGGAAGAATACACAGGAGAACTATACAATAAAATTCTTAATGACCCAGATAACCATGATGGTGTGGTCACTCACTTAGAGCTGGACATCCTGAAGTGTGAAGACAGGTGGACCTTAGAAAGCATTACTATGAACAAAGCTAGTGGAAGTGACACAATTCAGCAGAGCTATTTAAAATCATAAAAGATGATGCTGTTAAAGGGCTACACTCAATGTATCAGCAAACATGGAAAACTCAGCAGTGGCCACAGGACTGGAAAAGTTCAGTTTTCATGCCAATCTCAAAGAAGGGCAATGCCAAAGAATGTTCAGACTAACATACACTTGCTAGCAAGGTTCATTTCACATGCTAGCAAGGTTATGCTCAAAATCCTTCAAGCTAGTCTTCAGCAGTACATGAACTGAGAACTTCCAGATGTATAAGCTGGGTTTTGAAGAGGCAGAGAAATCAGAGATCAAATTACCAACATTCACTGAAGCATGGAGAAAGCAAAAGAGTCCCAGAAAAACATCTACTTCTGCTTCATCAACTACACTAAAGCCTTTGACTGTGTGAATCACAACAAACTGTGGAAAATTCTTTTTTTTTTTTATAGTTCTTATCTTTCTATTTGTTAATATGGTATATCACATTGATTGATTTGCATTTATTGAAGAATCCTTGCATCCCTGGAATAAAACCAATTTGGTCACGGTGTATGAGCTTTTTGATGTGTTGCTGAATTCTGTTTGCTAAAATGTTGTTGAGGATTTTTGCATCTATGTTCCTCAGTGATATTGATATATAGTTTTATTTTTGTGTGTTGTCTTTGTCTGGTTTTGGTATCATGGTCATAGAATTGTTCCTTCCTCTACAATTTTTGAAAGAGTTTTAGAAGAATACGTGTTAACTCTTTCTCTAAATGTTTGATAGAATTCTCTCGTGAAGCTATCTGGTCCTGGGCTTTTGTTTTGGGGGAAATATTTGACGACCGATTCAATTTCAGTGCTTGTAATTGGATTGTTCATAATTTCTATTTCTTTTTTTTTTTTCCTTTTTTTTTTTTT